>OY757252.1:6940712-7468568 GCA_963584085.1 Pyrausta aurata
TGACACTGTGAGTGTTAAAAATATTGTAAAACCATTGAGTAGCGAAGCGTTATCATTTCCAAGTTGAATTTATTCTGTAAAGAATAACTACTTGGCCCGCTGTTGCATAAACAGACGGGTAGATGGCGCTAACGTCACGCAATGACGTATCAATGAGACCAAGAATTTCGCGCGGTCGGACCGACAGCACGGTAGCTCAATTGGAAGAGCAGTTGGCCCGGTTAGCCAGAAAGTTGCTGGTTCGAATCCCGCCCGTGCGCAATTTTTGGTTTCATATTTCATCTTTTAAGAATAAAATATGACACTGTGAGTGTTAAAAATATTGTAAAACCATTGAGTAGCGAAGCGTTATCATTTCCAAGTTGAATTTATTCTGTAAAGAATAACTACTTGGCCCGCTGTTGCATAAACAGACGGGTAGATGGCGCTAACGTCACGCAATGACGTATCAATGAGACCAAGAATTTCGCGCGGTCGGACCGACAGCACGGTAGCTCAATTGGAAGAGCAGTTGGCCCGGTTAGCCAGAAAGTTGCTGGTTCGAATCCCGCCCGTGCGCAATTTTTGGTTTCATATTTCATCTTTTAAGCCTTATTTATAATTTAAATACAATACCTACCTACTACTACATATTAATGAAGCCAAGTCATAGGAAATAATTAGTTACAAAACAAAATTTAAGCAAACTGTTCTGCTTTTGAATGGACTAGAAAATTACGTATTGCATTAACTAGTTAGTCAAATATATAATAAATTTAGGTAATAATAAATTAGTTATTGCAATGCAACGCGAAAGTTTAAAATCCTACACGTATTGCATTGTTTTAATTCCAACCAATTTTCATCTTCATTCGACCATAATGAAGTAAGGAAGTGTAAGTTTTTTTTTTATTTCAATTCGGTGACACAAGTAGCTGAGTGGAAATTGAACTGCCTGGGACTTGAACGATTTAAAGCGCAATACACAAGTTATTACACAAATATCAGCCAAATACTGCGTGTTGTGTGAACCAATAAGACCTCAATAAGCAGAATTTGCTTCATCCTAAGTGTTCCTTCATCTATTTTTGAGACTAACAGTAAAACAATTATAGACAAAGCAGCTTGCAGAGGCCAGGTACAAACGACAGATGGCACCTAGGAATAATTTCTGGCGCAATTCTGGGGCCGCAGCGCTCGCCGGCTGGCTGCATGTTTTATGGATCACCTATATTGCTAAATGCACGTTTGTGTCTTTTTGCCTCGGTAGAAAACGATCGTGAATCCAATTGGGAGGAACACAACTATGGCCAAAGGGCTTGCTGAATATACGAAATACTTGTAAGAAATGAAGTATGTATGTCTTCCCGCATTGCGATTTTGAAATTCTGATAACGCCGGATTTTAACTGAAAGTGAATAAAATAAATATAAAGAATGGTCATCATATTTTTATGACTACTTTGTTTGGAACGGTAGTTGAAGTCTCTATACAGTTTTATTAAAACATGTATAGGTACAATCAATAAATCACAAAACCACGAATTTAATCTTAGTGTTTTTTTTAGAGCGCCATCTAGTGTTCATCATATAACACTGTGTTAGGACTTTAATTACAGGACCGCAGTAACAAAATTTACTTATTACAACAAATTTTAAGGTAAGATTGGCATACTTAATGACTGCATTATTATGTACTCGTTAATCAATAAATTAGGTAAAAGTATTAATAATATATAATTATAGCAGTAAATAATCTTTTATTATTTACTAACCATTATATAATTTTTTTCTTCAAGGGACAATTCTCGTGCAGTTCGTATACGAAAAAAGTTCACCGATCCAATTTGATTCTGATTTCTTATGATCACGATTTATATGCGTGTCGATTTCTTTCGTGTGGTAGTTTTATTGTCTTGAATGTAATGTTTCTTTCCATTTTTTAGGCTACTGTTTTTTAATAGGAAGAAATCCCATGTTGTTGATAATAATACTGCAGGCAGTAGTACATGTTTTAAGTTTGCCAATTTTCAAAAGTGAAAACTTTTATTAATGACATAATTTAAAAATATTTTAAAATATACAAACCATGACGAGTACATAGCGAAATGTAAAATAAAAGATATAGTTAACAATAAAAATAAGTCTCAAACTCTCGAGTCGTCAAATCATCGTTGTGTAGTCTGACCTCTATTAGATTAGCAGACTCAATTTCATTGCTGTTTCATTAAGCACCTACACTCGCAGACAGAGAAATAAATTTCCTTCCCGAACACTGTTAAGGGTAAAATTTAATAAAGCAAATAGGAATGGTGTTACGGACTGCGATCCGTGAGCATATTTCATGAGATTTATAAGCGGCAGAACAAAGCGTGTTATTTACAATTAATTTACGTGAAATTATTCGACAAAAATGGCGGGGATTCTGGTAATTTTAATTACCAAGTTGATTCCTATGAAATTTCGATAATTCATAACAGCATACTGCAATTAGATTTTAACGTTAAAGATTCGACGGGAGATTATTTTTAAGACCGGTTATTTGATAAAATATCCCTCAAAGATTTAATTCAAGAATCACCGCAGAGAAATGTGGGTCAACCGGCCACTGCTTGAGTGTTTTCAATTTTTTTTTACTGTTTGCAGTTGGAAGAGCCTGCAATGGATTTGTCTAACTGATTAAAATAGTGAAAAGTAAAAATGTTGTATTGTTACAAACATAGAATATAAGGTATTTAAAATAAACAATATCCGTTCCATTCTTTTGGTTTCAAGCTTATTTGCGATCGTATGAAAATAAAAATGCTATTCAAAGTCTCCTATTTCAGCGTATAATTGCAATATAAATTGCACTTGTAAAAAGACAACTGTGAACCTGTGACAGACGAGGAACCTACAGCCTTCGCGTTAAAAAAGCACTTGCAAAAATTCAACAGGCTTGTTAGTGTGACGGTGGCCGAGTGGTATAGGCATACGCCCGGATAGCGTAAGACACGGGGTTCATTTCCTCGTCTGTCACAGGTTTACAGTTGTCTTTTTACAAGTGCAATTTATATTATTAAGTGATATATATCATATATTTGTATGGTGACAAAACACTATAAAAACAAAAATAAAACTGTATAATTGCAACAAAAAATAGCCACCTTGGTTTAATTTAAGTAGGATTATTTTCGCAAAAGAATTAGTTGATTCGCTATGGTATTCAGAAAATAAATGCATTGAAAGAAATTGGAATACTTACATCAATGTGAACATTGTATCAATCCTCGATGCTCTTAAACTATTTTCTTGAATAGAATAGAATAGAATAGAAAATCATTTATTCATACATGTAGCAGGTTACATAAGTACAAATATCACAAAACATTACACTTTTTACAGATATGTACCTACTTAAACACGCATGAAAAGGAATCTACTCAGCAAATGCCGCAGAATCAAATGATCCGGCGACGCTGGTCTTCCGTAGAATCCTTTAAAGAAAAAGGAATAGAGAGCACTGCTGCACACACAAAAACAAAAAACAGTTTAAATGACTGTGTACACTAAATTTAAACAAAAACTTGAGTAAGAATGTGATAAGCAACTCAAAATTACAATTATCAAAACATAGCAATGGAGCTTTCATTATATTTTTACATACTTACTAACTCGACACAATAATATTTATCATGAGGTATCCAATAACACTAAAGGACACGCGACAACAAGTCAATTGTATTACTACTTTACACCTTATATTGCAGCGACCTTTTGAAGATCTAGAAGATACTGTTTATAATTCGACTTAAAAGCGCGCAACGTTATTGTGGTACTTTAGGTATATAATTTTGCCCAACAAGTAGATACCAATATAGATACATATAGACTTCATGCTGAATGCATTTGAGATACCTAATGAACCTTCACAAAGCCACGCTTCTCGGGCGTCAGTCGCTGTCACGGCAAGGAATACGCGACCGCGTGCGTCCGCGTCACCTGTCAGCGAGATTACATCAAACGTACAGTCGCCAGCACATCAGGTTACCCACTTTTGTTGCAAACTAGCCCTTATTACAACTGCATAAGATGCCTTAGTGTTTACCTTGACGAGCTGTTGTCCGTACATGTAGGTAAGTGACGTTTGACATACCATGCTTGGCGTAGCTAACACATTATAGTTTAGCTGCTCAGAGAATGCTAATTAGACGTTATAAATTTAGACACAAAATGTATGGAAATAATTTTAAACTACATATCTTTCTAATTTTTTTAACAAAATCGCATCGTCTAAGCAGCTAAATTATAGTCCAGAAATACAAGTCTTTGGAGGAGCTGTAGTGTCTCTCAAATAGAGAGACAGGATCACGGTGCGGTAGTTACACTATCTCCCTCTTCTTGGCATCTAGGTAAACGATCAAAAGGATTATTATGTGCCCCATAGGGCACATAATAAACACTTAACTTTGAAATGTGTTAGTATTGTTTAACTAAAAAAAACGAATATGTTGTCACTGTATCTCTGAAATTACAAACAACTATTTTTTTTTATTTTAGTTAAAAACAGAATCATTACTGAGATTTGGCAAGATTTTTCATAATTTCCCGTAAGCTACTACCTGTCTTACGAAATCATTTCTGCGATTACGTGTGGAAATTCACTTATTTCTTTTGTTCACGATAAGATTTCCTCGCTGCAGAGGTGTCTATCTGTCAGTTCCTGTATCTGTCATAGAACAGCTCTACTTGTTCTCTTTGCGCCGCCGAATCCGAATACGGAAATATGGAATTACAATGGGTAATTGCAAATATTGAAATATTTTTTCTATTTGTTGTGGAATTTTTGTACGCTAAATGGTGAACTTGAGACGGAAATATATAATTGATAATTATAGGAATAAAGAAATCGAATATTGTGATTTTTTTGTAACATTTATCTACCGGTTGAAATGGTCATTTTTTCGACGATACTTTTAGCTGGGAAACCATCTTATTCTAATGTGTTATAATTTTGGCTCACATCATGCTGATCGATATGTTTTTTTTTATAATTATTGTGCTGCAAAACTAGCAGTTAAATTTTCAACCTCGTACGTTGGTTAAAATATGTTTCAAAATTAATGACGCTGTCTAAATTCAGCCCGTCCAGTAATATTTCAATCGTAAATACGACACAACTTTCAGTTTTATCTTCGTTTTAAAATATTGGTTCGGATTAATGAATAAAAAAATATCTACGTTTAAAAGTGTTTAAAAAAATATCTGTTGCTAGGGAATATTTGAAGCTTATCCTTTGACTTAAAGGATAATTTTTTTTTGGTCCCATTAGCAACTTGTAGCGTCTAATAATGACATTGCACCCTATATTAATAACTTATTTTTTAGACAATTAGACGAAACATAACGTTTAAATGAAACCGGAATAATAAAATCGAAATAAAAGATGCGTTGTATTAACTATTTTTCATCACGGCAATCCTCCTTTACAAATACGTGTAAAGGAACGACGGGCTGGTTAATATAAAAACAATATCAATTATTTCAAGTATGTGATATTGTTTAGATCACGTTTTTTCTACTTTTATTTATTTTAAATACTTAATTGGAATCTTTGAATAAAATATTTTAATGTATTTTTAAGATTTATGCATAAAATGGTTATCTAGTAAAGCCGTGGAATGGATAGCAACTCTGTTTTGATGTTTGACAGTTATCACTGATATTGACAGGAATGGTTGGAGTGTCATTTGTCATACTTTCCGTCACCTTCCGTTTGTTTCGAGAATTACAGATAGCATAACAAATCTATACATATAATGTAAAAATAAAAATATAATGTTCCTGATATTATAACTTTAAAGGTTTTTGTCACTGCACCGTATACCATGATACCACGTAGTCTAGTGGGCAAATCCTTTGCAATTCAGCCTGTTTACATTACCCATTAATAAAATTACCTAAGTATACCTTGAGTGAACGAAATTGAGTGTAGGTATTTCTCGTAGTGTACCCATGAACTTATGTGCATAAACAAATATTATTGTAGATTTATCTCTATGTACCTACATACAAATAAACTGTAGTAGACTACACACAGACAGTTTTTTTTACTTTTATTCGAATGTTGGTACTTGAGTAGCTACCATGTCTGAACTAATATTTTACAGTCTTTTAATGGTGGAAAACATTCATTCAATTGCTTGCCCTTGGCTTGGCCAGGCAAAGGGTAATGTGGTGGGACACACCTCTCCAGAAAGGAGAGGCTTTACCCACTAAAATAACCACCAGTCCCGCTATTTGTGTCTGGTGAACCTGCCTTGACCTTCCCTTCGTTAATTAGGTCCACATTTGCTAACCGCACATGTGTTACTTCCATTAATTAGTATTAGGAAGGAGGTACGTTAATTGCGGTTAACTCCCCGGATACATGACTTAAAACCTTTTGCCGGGCCCTTCTAGATTATGTTGTATTATTAATCAGGTAATTGCTATTTCAACACGTAATTTCAGGGGTCAGGTACAATTCTATTCTGTATTGTAGATTATTGTTTAAAGACGCAGCTTTTTTAGGTCAGTGAGAGATATTATATTTCATTTACTTTCATTTTAACGAAATCAGCGGCGATACTATAAAAAATTACATTTTGTTTCTTAATGAATTACATTTACAGCTAATCATAGATTTCCATAAGTGTTTATGCAATACATGTTGAGAGTTCAGAGTAATACAATAAAATAATATATTACTCTTAGACATGACGGGTCTAAACGTGAATAAAAACTTATGAGTTGCTATTCGTCACTGCTCGACGTTTCAGCTGTATTGCAACTGCCGTGGTCACGAGTCAACTCACGAGTGAGACTGGTCATGTCTAATAGTAATTACAATAAAATAATACTATATTGAGACTAATAATTTCATAGTAACGAGCACAGTTACGAGTATCATATTAACGTTTGATATAATTTTAAGAATTTTATTTCCTCTATTAACGTCTTGATCGAGAACACGCCGAAATACCTGATACTCGTGCTAAAGAACTTTAAGTAAGTGTCTTTGTTTATTTTTTTTAAATTATAAGATACCTACACAAAACAAATTGTATTTAATAAGTACAATCCTCGTTTGTGTAATTATTTGGGAAATGCAGGGAAATACTTGTTGACCTTAGTCATGCCATTATTATAGGATATACTCGTATAAAGATAAAAATGCTAACAAATATATTCAAGTTGATACGGAACCATTTGTGCGTGAGCTCTGGCGCCGTGCTGTGTGCTGGTTGCGGTGCCGTACCGTGGCACGGTGTACGGCACCGCGCCGAAGACATGGGGCAGCGGCCAAGCCGGATTTCAGGATAAATACAAATACAAATACAAATACAATTGTTTATTTGCCAGAATACATCATAGAAAATTTACAGAACACATCAAAAATCCGCTTCGTGGTTGTATCCAGCCTGCATGTAGTATAAACTAGTTTTACCTTATCTGAACTGGTTCTTCCTATACGCGTAAGGTAAGATTGGTACCTATATCTAGGCAAGACCATACTAGTTCGACCTAAGCCATATAGGATAAACCTGTTTGGGCTAGGCTAAACTAGTTAATCATAACGTAAGTAAATACGTACACTTCCAGGATAAAATAGACGGCCAAGTAGAGCGAACGTAGCTGCATAATTTGTCCTGAAATCGGGTTGGTCCAGCAACTTTTACAGTGTGTCCCTGGATATAAATAGTGCAATCCGGATATACCTATAATGTAAAAATTAAATGCAAAAAAATAATCAATATTTTAAAAGCTATTTTTTTTATTGAACTTAATGAAGAATTAAATACAAATTTTCTACTGGGACGGTACGTGCGAAAATGACAACTTCTTTCAAAATAGTCAGTCGGTTTCAATGAATAAATAAAAACCAGCCAAGCGCGAGTCGAACCCGCGCACTGAGGGTTCCGTACCACTCTCAACTATTATATTGGAGTGCATCGAAATTATGTCTCAGCACTGTCTTTTAGCATGATTAATAGGAATGATCGCTTACCTGGTCACAGCCTAAAATAGAAAATTTATTGTGTTCAGGTTTATACCACCGCTTCAATTTACATCGGGCAATTTCGCTAGATTACTTGTCCGAAAATAGGCTTTAAAATTTTACTGCGCATTTCAAACGCTCAAATAATCATAAATCGCTTATGGCAGGTAATAAAAAAATCACGCTACAATATTTTTTTCCAATTTATCTTAACAACTTGGTTTTATAACTCAATATCTGAGATGTTACGGTAATAGATTTATACATCAATTATAACTTCGCGGGCGGTCGCTTATCTATACGTATGTTTTACTTGAGTTTGCGTTCCTTTTGCGTAATGTAATTGAGATAAATAAACGGCAACACTATGTTTTTGTCTTTTTAAATTAAAATCGTGCTAATGACACCACTTATAACTCTAGGACGGTCATGTTTTATAATTTTTACTTTGTTGATTCGTCTTGACCCCGAATAGGACAATTATCATAAAACGAGGCCGAGGCGGGATGGAACCAGGGAATAAAACAAAGTTTACTGGGACCACTATGTTAAATAAAACAAATGTTACACAATAAAATGATATGGTAAAATAAACTTTTAAATAATATTTAAGTAAATTAATTAGCCTTCATCTAAATAAAATACTTAGTTTAGCTTTCCCTTTGATAAATTTGTTTTTGGTTTTGTCAATAGATGGACGAGGAATACTGATTAGCTTTACTCTGTTCAACAATGGTGAACGAAAGCTATTCAAAGTTTGGGTTTCTAAGTAGTTTTAATTTAAATGCCTTATTTTATTATAGGTCTCAAACGAAGGGATTACTTTAATAAGATTTGCAACGAATCAATTCGTATTTTTAAATTAATTTGCCTGATTCCGAAGTTTTAAACGATTTTTCTTTTGTTTCTCTATTATTTTAAAAAATATGACAGTAAAATTAAATAGTAATATTAAATACAAAGAGGTTTTAATTTTATGACCATGTAAATTCAAACTCAAACAGGCTAGTGCTAGTGGTATGGAATTTGATAGTGCATATTCAGCAAGCGACAGATTCCGAATTCGATAGTCGATTGTTACACGCCAAAAAAGCCTCCTGACGCTTTTCGTTAATAGCGTGCAGTGTAATCAGAAAGTACATTGATTACGGCACTGAATGGACCAAAAAGACTTTCAACCCTCCAAAAGCGGGGTCCTCGTTTGCTGAAACAAAATTGCGTCTATTTTTGGATCTGAGGTGATGCGCTTTTATGCCATTTCGCCTCATGTACCTACTGCGTATGTTAGTGTACTGTTTCTACGTTAAAATGTGACAAGAGATGCAATGCCAATCATATTTTTTTCCCAGTGCCTTGTATTTCTGCAGTTTTCACAGTCAATACTTCTAATTCAATAATGGTAGTTATGCATATAAATTATATACTGTATATATTTTTTATAAACCTTTATGTATATTATGGTATGTAATGTATAAAATATTATTATATACAATACTCTCCTGCACCCATAACAATCTTTCTGCATGACCTAAAGGTATGAATGGTAGATTATGCTTTAGCATTAAGTCCACCTTTTGAACACTTTTATTTGTGCGATAAAGTAGGTATTTAAATAAAAAATAAAAATTAAATAAAATACTTTTTTTTCAAAATTTGTCCCTATTCTGTTTAAAGGTTGAGTAGATGAGATATTCCACTGTAATTTACATTGAATATGACGATACGAAATATTCTTAAATTATGAAAAAACTGTACAAATAATTTAAAAAATAATGCTGGCAATTGTTAGTTATCGTTGAATTTGCCAGTTGTCAATGAATGGGGTCTTGGGCGCATTATGAACACACCATTAGCTCCCGGCTTTGTGCGCTCGGTTCGAGTTAGTTAGCTTTATTGTCGAAAATATAATGCGAGTAGACATGATATAATGTTTTCATTCTTTACTGCTTTGATACCGTTTGGTCGAATGCCGCTGTGAAATAAATAAGTCCTTTTATTCGCGCCTTCATATGAAAAACTGTGTCATATCAAACCAGTAGCAAATTCTTTCAATGCATTCGTCCACCCCCCGTGAAAAAAATGATGTTTATACTTCAAGGTAGGTTAGTAATAAAAAAATGTATCAATAACTTAAAACAAGTAAACATATATTAATTTTATTATTCTTATTTTCAACATTCTACCTCTACTAACCTTTTAAGTATAGGCAGTGTAATACCTACTAAAACATTTGTGCAAAAAAGTCCAAAAACCGGCCAAGCGCGAGTCGGGCCCGCGCACTGAGGGTTCCGTACCGCCCTTAACTGAATTCGGGGTCCACTTACTTCCACCTAGTGAAAATATCACAATATTTTTAGACAGCAAAAATAACTTTGTTTTTCATAGTGATTGTATGAAAAACAAAGTTATATTTGCGGTTGATTAAAATGTGCTATATCTCAAAAACTACTGGTTCGATCTCGTTCAAACCAAGTTTCGTTTCTTTTAGAAAAAATGGTTTTAGAAACCTCAATATCATTTTGCAAGACCTATCCATAGACACCCCACACGTATAGTTTTGAGTAAAAAATTTTTTTTTGGTTTTAGTTTCATGTATGGGAGGGGCTCCCATACATGAACCTTTAATATCATTTTTATTTTTTTGTACTTGAATCGGAAAGCGGTAAACAAGATACACCTACCTACCAAGTTTCAGCGGTGTGATGCTAATAGTTTCAGAATAAAGTGGCTGTGACATACGGACGGACAGACAGACAGACTTGACGAAACTATAAGGGTTCCGTTTTTTGCCATTCGGCTACGGAACCCTAAAAATGCGCTGCGCTAATTGTCAATGCTCACATTATACACACGCCATTAGCTACCCTGGCTTTGTGGCGCTTTACTCGGCTTAAGCTTGCGTTGTCGAAAGGGGCTGAGATCTAGACAGTTAATTATACGAGTCCCGTACAACCAGGCTAAAAGACAATCGATCGCAAGACTCTCTATTATTGCTTCTATCAGGAATATTAACGGAATTCCGGATGATTAAGACGTTGCGTCTGGTTTCCTATTCAAACGTTGACCTTGCGAAAATGTAGATACGTTACCTACATAACTAATTGGACACCAATCGTTGCTCTGATCCTAAAGTATCAAAGACACTTATGTTATGGAAACAACGGTGGTACTACAACACCCAGACTCGCCGACAATATTACAATTATGATTTCGATTTAAACTTACATGGTGACTAACATTAGAGTAGGTAGATTGTAACGGGATTGCTACCATAATAATAATAATAAGGTACATGGTAGCCATCCCGTTACAATATATTCTAATTATGATTATTACATTAACCTGAGAGGGAATTGAAACCGGGACCTTGGAGGACGACACCTTGAAACCCAGCGGAAGTCCATTCGTACCTACGTAAAGTTGATCGAATAACATACCTGCCTATGATTATTTCATGGGATATAAATTCTAAAATCATTGTCATTTTTGTTTGTATATTATTCTGCTCCATGCAATCCTATCACACGTCATTAAACCATCGAATACAAAACACAAAAACAAAGGGTGTTTTTGTTTTTCTGTTTTGTATATAAACATATGTTACAAACAAAAATACCAACACGACTTTAAATTTCACTATCTTATTATTACCTACTCAGAAAATAAAAACACTAAACAACATTATACATCCAATCGTATTTCAAAAGACTGCCTCGCAGTAGTGTATCAAAGTAATAGGATTTCATAAAGATTCTTCGGTGTTCGGAAATAACGAAAGTTGTTGCCGACCTCATGCACCTTAAGCCACTATCTGACTAAAAGCAAAAGTTGAGAAGTTAATGTAAATGTTGATATAGTGAACTCAACCACGCCGCTGAATTGATAATGTTAACCGAGCTGAACTATGTTCAGCACTCCGCTTTAAATCCGTATTAAATTTAGAATGGAAACCAAATCTCTCAGGTCATTTTAAGAACAATAATTACGTTTACTCGATTATATACGTAGGTTTCCTTTATTAACATACTATTTTTGTTTTACTATCAACAGAATCCACTTTAAATTCTATTTTTATTTGGTTTCGCCCGTATTTAGAAAATTGCCACGTAACTTATTTCGAATAACATTTATTATTCTATTGTTTGAAGTGGTTGCTTTTTCGTTACGTCGATTTCGTTTTTCATTGCATTGTTGACCCATTTTGTCATTTGGCAATGAAACACACATTTGATTTCGTTATGAAGGGACCGAACGAAAAAAAAGCTTTACTTATACAAAATAAAAATGGTTCTCACTGTGAAAGTGATGCGTTGTTTCGATAACTTGATCAAAATCTGTACCTATATGGCATGAAGAATACTACGTATTTGTAATCATCTGTACTCGTACAATGGACTTTCGCTTGTTGAACTGGTAAACCGAAAAAAGTGGCGTTAGAAAAAACAACCCACCGTGTACTATTTTAGTTACGTACGTGCACTGTATTGGCCAACACATCGTCTACTGACGAGATGACAATTTGTTGTTAGCCACAACATGTGCCTTGTTGATTAAAGCCTGTCCTATTCGTAGAGTTGAAATAAGTTATTTTAACTTATAGTTGGTTCTATTATCTATGAATATCCGGTGAATGCCTATGCCGACCTGGAGCCCCATTTTTGAATTACTACGTCTATCAGTGATGCTAGTTGGTTTGTAAGTATTCATTTATTTATTTTTATTTAAATATTTTACGTGATATTCGTTGATTTTTTCATTTATTTTCAAACGAAAATAATTTGTAACATTGCGAGTGATTCAAAATAGAGTTTTAATGAGTAAGTTGTAGTGAGGCAAAATTTGGTCCCAGAGAAGCTTATTTCATTTTATTTGTTTCTTCAATTGTTGTAAATTATAAGCAAAACCATGGCGAGACAATAAATTAGGTGAATAAAAATAGGCTACGTTCAGTAATTTTTTGCTGTACCTAGGTTTGGGTGGAACTTAAGTTATGCAATTTGGCAACTTTATTTTCTTAAGCTGATTTTGCTTTATTTTAAATGTGACTTACTTTAAAATAGATAGGTAGAACAAGTACTTATAGTTTCTCGTAGTAATACAGGGCGAAATCGTTGCATATTGAAATGCGGTCGAATGTCGACTACAAATAAAAATACAATACCGTTTCGGTTTATTTTGCCCAGCCGTGAATATGAAAATGCCATTGAAATCGTATAAAAGAGATGATCACTTTTATGTAAGCCAAAACGAGGTAATACCAAAACGATTTAAATTACAGTATTTAAAATTAAAATTTAAACAAAACAATAATGTTAATGTTTATAAATATCAAAAGTTTAATTTTAGAGTACGCATTATGTTCGCATTAAATTGGACTTGGATCAATAATCATACAAAAAATCATAAGTTTTATGATTTGTACTTTTAGTTTTTTAAATCTGTTTTCGGCCATGAGTTCTTCGCGCTAACGGCGTTTGTATGCCAACGCATTCGCATGCGGCAGATGATGACGACTGATGACGACCGACGACGATGCGACTCCAAGATGATGTAATTGATGCGACTGAACGATACACAAGGACGCATCTATGTCAGCTAGTCATTTTTATGTTCGAGCGAGACATAGCATATGCCAAAGTCACATCCGCAAACGAATGCGGTAGTGGAACGGATGCGTGCGCGAGACTCAGAGTTGCAAGACATCCTTATCTTTATTTGTTGCGTTTTGTTTGTTATTCTATTACAACGTCAATTTTTACAATACAATTTTGACAGGTAAACGGTCTCGGCCTAATAATACTTTTCACTGATGATTTTGACTTTTAATTGGGTAACTTTAGTCAGCGCTCTATAATTCGAATGGTAGGTACTTAAATGTAGGCACTCGACGGCTCTTTTTGTTTTAAAATACCCAGCAATTAGTCAGGCAGAGTGGTTTATTAGCAGTTTGACCGCCTGTTAAATGATAATCCAAATTAAAGGCCATGCGCGCTAGTGGACTGTAATTTTAATGTGAAATGAAGGAAATTAATGCAAAATTTACGCATTTTCGTCGTTAACACTTTGATGACGGATGCATTATCGTTTATCTTTGTCCCTGTACCCAATACCCTGTCCCAAGCGAGGGTATTTCGTAGTTTAAATAGTTGAAAGTTAAACACGATATCCACCCGTCACGAGAACAATACCGTATCAACTTCAGGCATTCAGTATTCTTTGTATGAAACTCCGTAATTCAACGCACATCTATCAACTTCGTAGCGTCACCACCTCGGATCAAGATCAACTTGGGACCCCCTCTCGATGCATGCGTTATTGTAACGGGCTAACGGCGATACGCTCGATGGTGGTCAGCTATCCGCCCACCCTGACAAACGGGCTGTCATTCACAAGAACAATTGTCATAATTTGTAGCAAACGCGATCCGATGCGAGGTGTTTGCTATCCGGTGCCGATTCCATGCCGAGGTGTTGTTGATCCCTTTACGAGACGAGCTTCCGTATGGTTGACGCCTGGTTGGTGCTATTCCCATTTCGGTTGGATAAATAAATTTCAACTTTAAAGTAGCTTTTCTTTCAAATTGATCGATTTTGTTCCGAGCTGAAGAGACTAGCTAGCAAGTGTTACAATTAACATTCAACAAGACATTCAGGTGTGGGGTTATCTACAACTGATTACTATCGGATTAGGCTAGGCGAGTGGAATGCGTTATTGCTGATCGAATGGGCTTCCGGCGATTTGCGGCAAAGGTCACCATTCGATAATACGGACTTGGATATACATGACGTAATTACACACTGCTGTATTATCGGAGATTTATACTCGTACATTGTAATTATTACTGTATTATTACAGATAATACGGATAAGGGCTGTGTACTGTGTACGTCAATCTGTTTAAGCTAGCCCACGTGTAATAATTAATTCAAACGGGCTTAGTTAGGGTTTAGAGAGCTGTAAACGATGATCCCTCATTATATTGGTAGTTTTTTTTCAGTTGTGGGTTATGGTGGTGAAACCATGTTGTAGGTATAAACTTTGGTTTTTTCAAAGCTAGTAACTTAGCTTTAATGATTGCTTTGATGTTAGTTAATATTAAAATATTTGATATTATGTTATGAGTGACTTTAAAGTACCAACACAGAGTGAGACAACTGAAATGAAAAGTATTAAATGTGCCCAATAAAATGTATTCCTCCTGAGAATTTCATCGCTAATTTTATATTTTATACAATTTATTTATTTACTCGCCAAAGACCTCTTACAAGTAACTCGTTGACTAATTGCTACTTATTTAAGTGTAACAGAAGTTCCAGGTGTCCCGTCAGCTTACTCGAGCGGCGCATGTTTGTGTTTTGGTTCAATTCGATTAAAAGTTTCCCAATAAACCGTCATCCAGAACAACTTCATCCGAACGGAAAATGTATAGAGAACGTTGTTACCGACTCCGGGTATAGATAAAATAAATATGCTAATGTGTTGGGAGTTCGAGCTTGTATTCACTCGAAGAGTACGGAGTGAGAAAGGGATTTGGGTGAGCGATTCGATAGCGGAAGTTATTAAAACGAAGTTCAATCTAAGGGCCAATTTCTTGATTGATAGTTAAGTAATGGTTTCATATCGTTACCAGCGGTTGCATATTTCCAATGGTGTTTCTTCTTCTTCTGCCTCGCCTTATCCCGTAACGCGGGGTCGGCCTTCCCAATCATGCGACGCCATTTATATATTTCCAGTGGTGCGTGTTTTGAAGCAAAAAAATCATAAACAATGGTCATTAAAATATCAATTCTGATATTTGGATAAGCTATTTTTGCTTCAAAACATAATCGTAAATATTCAAGCGCTTGTAATGACATTTTTATCCATTAGTTGAGTTAACGATCCATCACGCAACCGGACCTTAGGAAAACATAACTGCCCACGTAAACCACACACGTTTTAAGCACGTGTCTTTTGACGATTGCACCTTGCTTGCATTGTAACCAACAGTACTGTGTTCATCTATAACGCATTTCCCTAGCGTCGGGCTTTCGTCATGCGTTCGTCATCGCTGCGTGCACACAAAATGCAAGCAATTGCAAATGGACGATAGCGAGCGTTTTAAGTAAGATAGTACTTGGGCATTAACTTTTATGCAGGCAAAAAGTTAAAATGCAGGCCCTTTAAGTGACGAGTTATCTATATTAAATGTTTTTAATTTATTAAATTGAAAAATACATTTATTGTTGTTATTTTCTAACAAAATAAATCGAACCAGCAATGTATTGCAAACAAATGAGTCCAGTCATAGAACTTGACATTGTCATTTACTACAACGAGTTAGCGATTTTGATATACATTGACTAGAGATTATAACTTTGGATTACCATACCTTTTAGTTAAAGCATTTTGGAGAACTATGACCAGGTCAAGGTAACTACGAATACTCTGTAGAATCATTGATTTTTTTTTGCTTCTATTACAGGCCACACGCTAAAAGTAAAAGTAAAAGTCGTGTATTGAACAAATAATACCTTAACCTATGGTCAGTGAAATAGCTATTCTACCAATTGATTATATCTTTATCATATCTTTTTTTTAAAAAAAAAACACATACCATTTTCACTTTGTTAACCGTAATCCAAACTCCTGTAATAAATTAAAGGTTATTTTTTGATAAAACGCGAGCCTAAAAACCGTTAGCAGATTGGTGTATTAAATGAGCCAGTTCGGAGAAGGATGCGATAAAACATTATATTAGAAAGATTAATTTTAAATCAAAGCCACGGAGTTGTTAATATTAATAAATTATTTTTTCTAATTTTGTCACAGGTATTAACAATGAAGATAGCCAACAACTCATAATATCATATTAAACCTGGACAACTCAATTCAAGTCTTTGAACCTATCAAACTACTATTTATTTAGGTTCAAGTATATGCTTTTTATGAGCATAAATTAGGATTAATTAGAGACTATTTATTTATTTTATTATTAGAGACTTGTAAGTTGGCTGTGAATTATCAGTTCATGTTTTAGTTCATGTATGAGTTCAATAATTTAAAATGTTGGATAATAGGGATCTTCAGAGATCTTTGTATTTTTAATTTATTTAGTATGACTTTGTTCTTGACTGAAGACCAAGTCACGTGCGACCTAGGTGGACTCGAAGATGGAACGAGCAAGCCTGTTCACTCTAACTTTGAATAGATTCGGATTGTAATCATTAAGAAACAATGACGCTTGACGCTTGCTTTTTTGCTTGTGCATTTCGCTCAACTGGTCAAGCAGTCATCGTATATCCGTCATCAGCAGCAGAGCGTGTCAGTACGCTGACAAACGCATTATCATAAATCTACCGGAGTAAAAGTACAAACCAAAATAACGAATTTTTATTTGACTTATGGTTTCTGCTCACTTCACTGTATCATACCATGACCATGCTAGGAACGTATCAGACTAAACAATATTCTTTGTATTAGAAACTATGACACGGTTTCCACTAGACCGTTTTCAGTCGCGTGTCATGCATGGAGCGTGTCAGCACCGATAAAAATCCGTTCAGTGGGCATAGTAGAGCGTATCGTATGTGATACGATCCTAGCACGGTCATGGTTTGATACGGTTTAGTGGGCCCAGACCTTAAAACACACAATTAAATTAACCATTGAATAAAGTGAATTGGTAGCACTCAACTGCCCAAGCGGCCGTCAGCGCACTGACAGTGACAAGCGCATTATCCCTGCTCAGCCGCGGCGGCTGATCGATACCGCTGATGCATTCGCCGATATTTTTACATATCAATGTGCTGTTCTATGTAGTTAGAGACATGAAATTTTACCAGGTACTTGTTATTTGCGTCCAAATCCATTTCATTATGTGCTAGCTATAAGGATATTTATAAGAAAAATATATGTAATATGTCAATCGAAATTTATAATAAATTGCCTGACGAATTGAAATTACTTGACGGAATATTGTTTAAAAAAAAGTTAGTTGATTGGCTATTGACATACTGTTTCTGCAGCCTTATAGATTACTTTGAATGCAATTAGAATTGTAATAATATTATGACATTGTATTTGACATCATTAGTATTGAAATAATAATTAATTTTAATGTTTGCATGCCTGCGTGCAGGCGGAATACACGCACTGCCATAAATTTTTAAGATCAAACTTTTGTATACTGTATTCTTAGCAAATAATTGATTTGATTTGGCTAAAGGTGCTGCATGATTACTCAATCTAAAGACTTTATTCGATTGGTATCCTGAGATTTCAATAAGGTTGGTTTGGTCATTTCATTTTCTTTACAGATCTTTCTATGGATTAAGCACCAATAATATCATCGCTGCGATGTTATTCCTTTTCCATGACTTTATGGTGTTTGGTGTGAGATGTGATTAGTAGAAAATATGGTCACTTCGTTTTGACGACGCGTTTGGTGTATTGGTTAGCGCTCCTATTACTATTCTGACTATTACGCCGGCCGTCGCGGGTTCGAATCCCGCAAGGGGCAAATGTTTTGTGATGAGCTCTAACATTTGTACCTAAGTCCTGGATGTTATATGTATTTAAGTATTTATGGGAGACGCCCCCGTCATAATCGTTGTCTGGTACTTTGTAATACAAGGAAGCAAATTCCTTACCACGAAACCAGACAATTGGTGTTTTCTGGCATTCATTCATTCATTCATTCATTCATTTTCTTAATGTAAAGTAGGTATATAACCATGGTTACTTTTTCAGGTGTTATTTTTTCGCAAAGTATTTAAATGTTGACAAATTTGTTCTGGCCTATAGAAGGTCACACAGCCTACGCGGTAAAAAGCACTTGCAAAATTAACGGGCTTGTTAATGTGACGGTGGCCGAGAGGTATAGGCATACGCCCGGATAGCGTAAGACACAGGGTTCAATTCCTCGTCTGTCACAGAGTCACAGTTGCTTTTTATAAGTGCAATTTATATAACTATAAGAGGTTACTAAAAAAACATCCTTGGGTGGTTGATTGTGTAGGTGCTGTGTGTGACAAAGCGTGGCACTTCCCTTCACTAACGAGCGAAGACTTGTCTCGGGCAATGTTGCGTGTGATAGTTATAAATTGTTTGTGTACACGATTACACGTAACATTATAAACAAGTAGGTATGTTGCTTGGTATTTATTTGGAAATAGAAAATGTGGCTGCAACAAGCGTCAAATAAGATTATTAAAAAAAAATCCTGTAGAACAAAATTCGCCTTTTTTAGTTCATATTATATTAAGCTTACTGTACAATTTTATAACACCAAACGTGAAAGAATCATCTAGGTTCCAGCCAGGGGACATGATTTTATTGTCATCACCTACTAATGATGAAAATAATAGCTATATACTAATGATGTATACCACAATTTGATTTGGTAAAGTATGGCCAAGTTTAGCAGTTCTACCCCAAGGTGGATGTCCTTGGCCCAAGCTTATTATACTCGTATCAACTAATCCATCGTGCCTACAGCTACAGCCGATGCCCAATTAAGCCTGCATTCATACGCTACCAGTACTTTTCCAGTTCCTGTAGATAATGTTCCTGAAGCATAGTATTAAAATAATATTTCCCGTCGCGGGCAAAATTGCCCCAATGTTTGCCGAACACCGCACTTAATGAGTCTTTAATGGCCCAAGACGATGGCTTTCACATATTTTGATTTTCACCTGCCAATTTATACGCTTTTTGGAGCGAAAGGATATTTAAACTCAAAACTCGTTACATGCTCATACATTTTGTAATGCGAAAGCGATCTCGAGAAAATTATGTTTGCATTAAAGAAATATTGAACCCAATTAATTGAGATTGTTTTCACCCCGTAATAGTCTATTATGATAAATATTTCAAATCCTTTCAGATCTTTTTGAAGAACAATTTAATTCAACATGAGCAATAAACTCGTCAATAACTTCAAAATCAGAATAAGGTTTTACTCACACATAAAAAAAATGTCCAAAATAATGATACAAATAAATACTCACAACTCCACTCTTTTATAAGTGCATTCAGCTTTGCGTCTTTTGATTTGCACCAATTTACCGTCATAAGCAGCTAAAATGGCGCTGATCACGTCACGTAAAAACACTTGTTACGCACCGGCTTAAACGACTAACATCTATCACCAGGGCTATGTTTAGATTGCCGGAATTATAGCTTTCTACGAGCTTGTCTTTGGGGAGGGAAGGGTGAGAAAAATAGCACCAATTATTTTAACTCCAGTGAAATGTTTGAATCTCGATTGCATTAATCATAGCTCACCAGACGTCCTTGTTAGTAATTTGTTTCACTAATCTTACTCAGAGTATAATGATCATAAAAATGAGTTAAAAATCTTTGTTTGAAACTCTAAGCTAAAACAATACGAGTATCATTTAATTGTATTTATTATGTACGTGCGTTTAACGTCAATTGAAATGAATTTGTTTCTTCGTAACTATTTTGAAAATCAAGTTACGTAAACCAATTGATCAAAATTGTTTAGCAAATTCATTGATGTTTTAGCTTATTAAAACCGGCTTTGCTGCGTAGTGATCGACAGTTTCGGCTTAGTCAATTTACCGTCCAATTACTCAACGCGCGACTCAGCAGATTTCAGAATAAGATAACCAAAATAAACAAATAAACGACGTCAGCGAAAATAAATAATATCAAGAGGCGTGGGCTCTTTATTACTATTATTATTGCTGCGGGATAAAAAGAGGTCTTATTTGTATTGACGAACAAATGACACAAAAGGAACAAAGCAATTCAACGCCCCACATTGGGTCCATTGTCAAAAAGGATTCAAATTAATATTAATGATATCTCCCGGTTGGTGCTAGTAAATTAAATTATGACTTAATTGCTTGACGTGAAATTGATGCAATTACGAGAAGGCAAGTTGATTGAATTAATTAGTATGTTGAAAATGCGTTCAGCAGTGTATTGAATCGCAGTGATTGTTTTTATTCGGAAACTAGGACCAAAACGATGTTTATTTGTATGCTTGATGGCTATTAAGAACACTCGTCATAGAAATGAAAATACAAAATAATTACATTATCTCCTTTTTATTATTTTTTGTAACGATCAGGATATCAACATACATTGTTCGGAAGAAGTTATTTATAATATGTTTTCACTACACTATTTAGATATACGCAGAAATAAACCCTAATTGTAACATTGGAGAGTTGTGGTTAGAGTCATTCCACAATATTGTTGCTATTTTATTCAATTGTCATATTCTACCAAAGTTACAATCAGAGTGAAAGCACTGTAAACAATTGAATATTTCAAATATTTGGCGTCAATTTAGTCGTATAAATAAGTACGTCTGAAATAAATAACTAGCTGTAAATAGGCCTTCTATTTGTAACAGTTACAGATGATCATTCCAAATATATTTACATTTAAAATTTACCATACCCAATAAAAATTCTATCATATAAATGTCTCTATTCAAGATAATAGCAAATATACATGGCACATTCAATATAAACAGTTTTTCATCTTGACAGTTTTTATTCCTCATTGTTGACTCCAACAATAAATGGCTATTCGAAGTTAAATAGTATCGTTATTTATGAATAATATTTGTTACATTGCCGTATGTATTCTCCTAGATAACTATTTACAATTGTAATTAAATCTAGTTATTATCACGTTACACGATGATGGAATTACGAACTTAAAAAACAATAAAACTTTTACAAGGCACAATTAAAGTGTAAAAAAATATAGTAAAGTATGAGAAAAAATGCTATAATAGAAGATAATTACAGGTAAAAAGCAAACCTGTTACAAATGACGGCAAAGGGAATTGGGGAGTTTAGCTATGCGTTGTTTATATTGCTCAAATTATACCACAGTTAACAGGTGTAGAAAGAAAATAGTTTTCACTACGATCGTGGAGATGAGGTTGTGGCTATCGTTGGTTCCGGTGACAATAATTTTTCCGTCGTTGGCGTACCATTTGTTGGCGCGGTCCGGCACTCTGTTGCTCTTAATGTTTTCGTTGTCCAAATCCTCGTCGTACATCTCAGTTCCGTATTCGTCGTCTGAATTTATCCTCTCGTCCGGATATTGGTAGACATGTCTATCGTTCCCCGGGATTTCTGCACGATAAAGTACGGTCTGTTATGTATCTTAAGGGAAAGGTTTTTCTTATTATACTTTTGTATCGAGTCGGCCGCGTTATAAAAACATCGTCTCCGGATTAGAATGGAGGTCTCGAATGAGATGGCGCTTTCGGAGGTTAAGTTTTTAGCTTAATACAGAAGGGACATTTTCGTGAAAGAATTTTCCGATACTCCCAGTCAAGGAAAGGTAATACTCTGTGGGAAATCTATAAGTAGTACAGGAGTATACAGGGTTTGACCTTTGATAGGAGCAAAATTTAAAATGTAAGCCCTTTATGTAAGCAATAATGTGGCCCTTTTAGAATAAGTGGCTATTTTCTAACAAAAGAAATTGAACCAGCAATGTATGGACAAACAAACGTATCCACTTATAGAACCTATATATTTTCATTTACACGACAACGAGTTAGCGATTTTGATATTATTTTCATTAGGGATTATAACTTTGGATTTCTATTTCTCCGAGTTAAAGCATTTTAGTGCACCAGGTCAGGGTAAGTACGTATACTCTGTAGAACAGCTGATAACATATTTTGTTCCTATTACAGGCCACACGCTGTATAGTAGGAGTTGAAACTTACCATAAAGTCTAA
Organism: Pyrausta aurata; assembly: GCA_963584085.1. NCBI lineage: Eukaryota > Metazoa > Arthropoda > Insecta > Lepidoptera > Crambidae > Pyrausta > Pyrausta aurata. The sequence goes on from OY757252.1 coordinate 6,963,432, forward strand.
TTTTGCTTTCCACATCACCAAGTGAGTTCTTAGCCACACAGATGTAGCTTCCGAGATCTTCTCGCCTTATGTTCTTGATTGTCATTGTCATTTCTGCTTCGAACATCGATTTCTGTCTGACAGTCATCTCGTGGTGCTCAGACGGTATTATCAGCTCACCTGTGGAACAATTTATTACTTAAAACACTTGCTTTCAAATTCAATATTAGAATTTCATCTTTCCGCGGCGAAGTTTTATGAAAAATGTAAAAACTTCCCGCAGACACCTAGAGTTTTATGGCGGTCTTATAATTTGTTTCACTTTTATCGGGGATGCGGGGGAGTTAATCAAATGCAAGTACTGTTTGGATTCAGGTGATATTTATGTGACAAGTTTGCTTATTAAGGGTGTATCGGGGATGGAAAGGAGGATTAAAGGGATATCTTACCTGGGTCTTTGACCCAATAGTTAATGGATTTTGGCGAAGACTCTACGTAGCACTCGAGGGTGACATCTGTGGCGAGCGGGGCGCCCACCAGCTGGTTTGGCACCTGAATCACTGGGTGAACTGTGGAATACAATTTAATATATTATCGTATAGTTCATTAACATTATACGGATGCTTATTAATATAAAGAAAGAAAGAAAATAAATTTATTCGACCTAAATTAACAAAAAAATAACATTGAGAGATAAATTTAGATTAAATACAGATTCGAGTAATTCATTAAAAATAAATAGGTAAATAGGCTTAAGTCGAAAAGGCACTCGCTCAGCATTGGCCGTGGTAGCAGAACGCATACCCCGACGTTGATTTTCAGAGAGTGCCTTTTTTGTGGGTACAGCCATGAAAATAAACATTTAGGTACGAATAAATAAATAAGATTAACATAATTATAGTAATAAAATAACATTAAGTTCAAAAGCACAATATTAAAAAGAGACAGTGGCGACACCATCTCAGCAGATAGCTGCATTAAAGTGCATTAATGAGCATAAATATTTAAAATTGATGATAATAATAAAAACCATTTTGTTGTACTTGCAAAATGGTTAAATACAAAATAAATAATGTAATGTAATTGTAAATTACAAAATAAATAAATTAATTTTACTGAAATCAGATAATGTAGTTCAAGCCTATGCGTATAAATATAGTATACTTATTAACATGATACGGATACTTATGAGAACCGAACTCAACGAACCGAACGACCGTTTTGCACTTTGTTAGTAAGCAATTGATTGACATTTATAATTTGGCGTGAAACAAAAATTAAGGTAACCTTAATTTTGCTACTATTCCTAAAGTATTGGCAATTTGCTGTACAATTCCGAAAGTTTACAACACAAAAACATTTTGTAGAGCCAAGTTGCGCAAAACTTTTCTGATGTTTATTTTTCGATCAAATATTTTCAATAGGCCTTGACTTTTCACGGCGAGTAATCTTCTTGATAGGTCATAACTGGCGAGCGATCTTTCTAAATAAGCTTGCGTATCTTAGCAACTTATTTATTTTAGGAAATCCTGTTTTTCTCATTTAGTTACACGTGTTTTTGTGTCGGCACTTAGAGTTCTCTACCTATTCATAGCTATTAACAAATTTCTAATCTGTTGTTATCTAATACGATCTACGAGTAAAATACAATTATCCTTTACCGTATCGCTACTATTTTATATTATTTATGTTACGATAATGAAGTATTTTAACAATGTCGTTTTTTTACAAATTGGTAATTTGATTTAGACAGAAGTTGATTTCACTTTTGATAATTGTATACGGTTTATAATAAAGCTTTATTCTACTCTGCCTGGGACGTATTTATTACAACCCATTTTAACTACTGTGACGCACGAGCGAAACTTGGGTTGATCTTGAACTGGAACGGACAAAAATCTGTCAAGAATTTGTTATCAAAAAGTCGACGGCTAAGAGTATCATCCACAGCTCAGCTGCAGTTGATAAGGTTGTATAGCTAGTGCAGTTCGTGTGTAAGATACCCACAATGATAATAATATACTCACAATGAACACTGATATGGATTCTCTTGCTGACGGTGGGGGGGACCCCGTTACCGGCGATGCAGAGGTAGGTGCCCATCTCGGACCGGGATATCTTGGTCAGCTTTAGTATTTCGCCTTGGTACGATAACACTGCGGACAAAAATATCATTACATGAAAAAAGGGGTTGTAATTTTTGCGACGATGTTAATGAGGACAGTTTAATGATGTGGATAGAACTGACTGACCCATTACAATATTGAATCCTATTCATACTACTATTTGATTATTAGTACTAAACTCATATTTCCTTCTTACCAAAAATCAATTTCCTTCCTCCATGACGGTCAAAATTACAAAGTAGATATTGCGTTGAATTAGACTCTGAGCTTCAACTGTATTTGTATCACAACACGCAGCGTTGAGTACCTACTCTTTTTACGGAATCATATCCAAAGGCATAGAACAAAAGATAATCGTCATAGGGCTGTTTTTACTACCACAGACTCGTAACTAAGTCACGTAGTAAGACAGGATGCATAGTAGTTAACTGCCGCAGGTCACTACCCAAGAGGTCCCGGGTTCGAATCTGTTTCTGGGTTTTTCTTTCTTGAACGCACATTAAGCCATTGGTCCTGCACCTGGTCATGTCGGATCTGCCGTCTCACTGAAGAAAGAAAGAAAGAAAGAAAAGAAAGAAACATATATTTGACACACAACAATACAGACATAAAAATTAATAAATACTGAATCAATGAGAGTGAAGAAACAGAGAGTGCACTTGTGTGTTGCGCACACATCTAGTCACTATAATATCTCCTGCGTACTTGGCCTATCTCTGTTGACCGAAAATCGGTAGGAGAATATTATTATTATTAGCACCATAATACCTTTGGTATATTTAGGAATTGTGAAAACGTATCCATCATAATACACATCACTCGGCAGCTTAGCTTATCGCCGGTGGACAGCGGCCTAACGCTGATGACACATTAATAGTTCCTAAACGGCTTACACAGTAAATAGAATATAACATCACTAATTCACAATTATTCCTTAAGGCTTTGATAGACACCCGAAGAAATAAGTTGACTACTTCTTGAACTAACTTTTTAGGGAAGTTATGAACGCAATTACTTTTGACGAATCAATATAAATCTTTAACGAAATTTAGGCATCTACGAGTAGAAACACTATGAACAGCCTAGACGTTTACTTGCTAGATAACTATCTACTTTATTTATTGCGACTTAATTAAATAAAGGACATAAATAAACCAACCGTCTCAAATTACGCCTAGGAACGAAGCAAATAGCTCATACGTAACAATAATAATAAAATACGGTTCTGGCGACAAAGCAGCTGCAATGGGGCACTAAAATATTAATGAACATCTGGCAGAGCTTAACTTGCAATGAATGTGATTTCGCGAATTTCCGCCATTTCACGGAACTTGCATAAAGTCAAATGATATGAATAAGAGCGAAACGGTCCAAAAGGCGATTCTATATCTGAACATTCTTCAATAATCCCGTTTTGTGAATTCCCCAATCACTTCAATATAATTGGAAGTCGATCAATCAGGCCTCCACGTCCATTGCAGGCGGTTTATGCAGTGGCTTGTGAACATTTCTTTTCATCGATGTGAGACGATACGAGACCGACAAAGATTTCCGCTCATTCGAAAGTATGGTTACTTGACAGTAAGTCAACCTACACCAAAACGTAAATCTTTCTCAACCAATTTTCATCTTAATGTCTACTGTGACTGAGTTCAATTTGAATCGGTGATATTGGTATTTGTGGGGGGTTGATGTGCCGGCGTGTGTACTTGAGATACTTGTAAGGCATGTAAGGAATCAATCGCCGAGTTAAAAAATGGCACTTGACAACATCCAAGAAGTGGGGTCTCTTTTACGCATTCAATCGTTAACGTTCAGCCCATTCGTATTCACTTTGTTGAAAAAGATATACAATCAAGCATTGGAAAATAGATGGACCTACTTTAGTAAGAAGACGCTAAGTTGTGAGTTCCTAAAGTCTAGCCTGTAAATAAAACTTAAGCCCGCTAAGGCGTTAAGGCACAACGATCGCGTTTTTTCAATATACCATTAAAACGGTTTCGGAGTACAATAAGATCTAGGAGTCCATTCAGCGCGGAACTCTACTAATTACGACAAACTTTAAACAATACTGGAGTCCAAACTCATCCTGTGGATAGCTGGGTGGTCGCACGGCTCATTGTGAACCACAAATGCGGCCACACAGACACTCGCATTATTATACATATTCGGAAAAACAATGCCGTCCTTGCGCTATTCAAATAAACTAAGACAAATGGAATATTTTTTCAACGCTTGTGCCACGAATTTTGGTCTCAATTATTTTGCGAAATGAAAACTTGCAAATGTTATGAAGGCAGTAATAGTAAGGTCAGATTGTGTACGGGATTGAACAAAAGGTAAGGCCCGAAATATGATTTGGTTATTATGTCCACCCACCAAACGCTCATACTCGTGTTTAATACTAAAAATAAAATAGAAAGGCTTTCAGCTACATGGACTTTTACGTTTAGTAATATACAATAGAAACACCATTTATTTCGAATTTTATGTAGATAAATAGGCATATTTTTTATGGAATCGTTCGTGGAAATAATAATTATTAATTAAATGTAGTAAAATTATTTATTGGTTATATAGGTATCCTTACTTATTTTAGCAAGAATGCAGTTTTTCATATTATGTAATATTCATATTTTGACAATGTTAATGCTTCATATGAATAATCATTTATTAATATTTTCGTGCGTAATACTACTTTATAAACTTGGCGGAAAAGTGTTAACATGTTAAGCCAGTAAATCACGTACAAGTATCACATAACATAACCCTTCCTTTGCGATGTTGTTCGAACGAGGAGTAATGGTGCTATGAAGAAATTTTCCCGAAATAGTTCCTACGTGACCAGTTATGTACGTTGCCGTGGGGCTATTACATAATTCGATCACTTTGCAATTGAATAATCGTTATCATGGCATTATGAAGTGCTTAGTTTAGAACTAAGCGCTTCTCATCAACATTTATAATGCGCACGGCAAAGGAATGGAACTCGCTGCCCAGCGTCGGTGTTTCCCAGTGATTACAATCCGAATCTATTCAAAGATTAGAGTGAACAGGCTTCTTCTAGGCGAGCTCGCTCCATCGTCAACTCCATCTGAGTCGCACTTGGCTTGGTCTGGAGTCAAGAGCAAACCCATACTTAATAAAAATTAAATAAAAAAAACTCCAAAGTAAACGCTTAGTGCCCTGACGACGTGAAAGCTATAGCCAACTGGTTGTCGACGAAATACCGATTTAAATAAGTAACTGCTGCTGATTTGTTGACGGCAGCCATCGGAACTCTTTTTGAAACACTGATTGTGGCTATACAGGGTGTTATTGCAAGGGGTGCCAAATTTTTGGAGGTGAAAGAGACCGTCAATATGAACAACTTTTACTATGGGGTCATGGTCAAAATCTTAAATAAAATTTCAGGTTCCCCATACAAAATTAGTCACCTACATTGACAATAATGTATGGAGAGGCAGAAAATAAATTTAATAATTGAACGATGGTCCCATAGTAAAAGTTGTTCATATTGATGGTCCCTTTTACCTCCAAAAATTTGGCACCCCCTTGCAATAACACCCTGTATATCCACGACGGTGACGGCAGCTGCTGTCTCTTTCATCAGAAAATTCCTGTCAATGTGAAAGATCTAAACGTGCGTTCGGCAGTCAAAAAACAATCTGCTCGGACGCTTTTGACTGCACTCGCATGCGCCGCAAACTTTTGCTCCAGCCATCCCACATACGGATTGCAATTGCATCGCGATTTCTTGCAATTTACATAATATCCCTCCTGTAAGCTTTCCGCAGAATGGGGTAAACCGCATCAGGTATCGGACGTGACTGACTGATTGGACGCTGAGTGAGGATATTGTAAGATAATGTTCCAGGCGTAGAATATGCATTTATTTAACGGTTACGCATTTACGGCCGTAAAAATGTGGAAGAAAAAATCTGATTGAACTCTTAGTTAGAAAAATAGTTCGCATTTTTCTGCTGTTCAAAATATTTGATTATGTAACTCTACAACTCGGTTAATGGTAACGCAAATTACTATTGGAAGACTTCTTAGAACAGTATTTTTTTCACCAATTTTCACTCTAGCGCAGTTAGCCAGATTGATGATACTAATTTATTTCATGTCCTTATAATAAATTATTGAGTAAATTTAGCCTGGCTGAGGGATGACACCGAATACATTTTTACTTTCCACTTTAACTAATATGACACAAAGCTATATATTCGACAATAATTTTATCTAAGTATTCCCTTTGCCAGCTGAGTATAAACTACTCACGGACACGTGTTTCAAATCTACACTAAATGTTTCGTAATTCACCAGAACATTTACCCCATTATTGAATACGCGTATGTACTCGTATGTATAGTAGCTAATGGAAGTAAGATTACAAATTTACGAAATGTACCCGTTTATACAAATTACGTTTGTTCTCGATTCCTAGTTTCCAGCGATCTGTTAGTTGATACTCTAGTGGAAATTTACCTAATCCGTCTTATTAAGCTGAATAATGATGCTTACCAAAAACGAGATTAAATACCCACTCGGTGTAATTTAATCATTTTGCAAAGCGGATTTCTGGTTAGTTGCCGCCGGTCTTGTGTCTTTGTGTAGTTAGGTACAGTCAATCAACTTATAAGCTATTAAGCCAGTAAGAATACATAATTTAATGATACATAAAAATCAAAGCGTAACACAGGACGTTCAAGTTTTGGTTCTGCGGGATCACTTGCATAACTGGATTCCGCAAAAATGTTTGCTGTGTTCATACGGATTTTTTTTGCAGGTACGGTTTCCCGTCAAGTAAGTTATGTCAAAAGTATATCTCTCTTGCACTTTGATAAAGCGGCGCGCTGTACTCGTACATTCATATCTTTCACAACGTTGCCATGGTAACTGATTGTGCATACTTTCATTTTATATGTGGAACTGGTCCAGGTTAATGACAAAACTGGAGTAAAAGACAGGTATCGGTTTTTTGCGGGTCACTGTAAAGGTGGTGTCCGTGTGAATATCAGCATTAAAACGCGTATGCTAATGAATGGCATCCTGCAAAAAACAGTACCTGCAAAATATGGGATGTTTCTGTTAGAAACAGCCCAAAACACAATTAAAAGCTTCGACGTATTCGGATTTTGAATAGGTTTTAGTGGCTTTACAAAATCGATACGCTAACAGGATTAAAAGTTAATTAACACAATGATTTTTTGAATTTCGTACGTTATTGGTACGTTATACACGTAAAAATTACATGCGCAAAAAAATAAATCTTCATTAGTGGATTGAAATGGTAATTTTAAAAAGCTAAAAATTTAGCTAAGCCTTTATCCATTTACACCTACTGCATAAGCTCGTTAGCAGAAGCGAATGCAAATTCACATCCATGCCGAGATGAATTCGCCAGAACCCAGATTGGTTATGCAAGTAAACGGTGTCGTCTTTTTGCGATCTTGCCGGACTTTGTAATGGAACAAAAACTGCAGCTGTGATTGAATAATTGTAGATTGTAACAAGCCTCGATTGAATTTGGCAGTTGGAATATTTGTTTGGGTACCTAGTTGATTTTTGAATCGAATTAAAACGGTGGCCGGTTCCAAAGGCGGTCTGGTAAATTAAACATAGTATAGAATAGGAAGGAGAATAAATTCGGCAGCTATTTCAGCAAGTAGTATGAATGGCTAAATAACCTTTTAAGATGAACATTTTCTTGCTGGTAAAAGTTTCATCATCATCATCATCATCATTATCAGCCAGTAAAAAGTTTTAAGATGTTTAATTCATTAGTGAAACTGTAATATTTTTCTGAACCTAATCCCCAAACATTGACATTATCAGTGTAATCAGTCAGGTATCAAACGACTCCCGGGAGTCGCATAACAATAGAATTTCTATTGTGTCTCGTTCACACATACTTGACGAGTTAATGTGTCATTTTATTTCGCTAGAGCTAACACAATGAAATTAAAAGTGAATATAAAGAACATTCTTTTGAAACTCACCTTTGCTTTTTGCACCTGTTTGGTCCCGTACGACAATTTCTTGTCCGTCCTCCCGTTTCCACATGACCCTTGGAGGTGGCACTCCTCGCGCCTTGCAGGAAACCCTTGCAGTGCCTCCTTCGGGCACCATTGTGTCTCCTGACGTCTCTTCTGGGATGAAGTCTGGTGGTATCACCACATCTAGGAAGCCCATCTGGTCAAAATAAAAATATGATTGCCAAATGTTTTCAACTGCCATAAATTTTATGTAGTGTTTGTAAATCGTAACTTCTTTGAAGGGCTACTTTGCAGAGATAGCTTTTATTCTGATTGGAGGTAAATATAAATGATTGTCGTTGGAAGGTTATTTGATTGTTCAATATTTTAGCCGGAAGACGTCTACTATTACGAATAACCCTTGATCAGCCATATTGTTTTTATAATATTTCCCCAGTTTTGAAGATTTTACTATTATGTATGATCAGAAACATAGGGCCAAAAAGCCCCACCCTCTGAATGCTCCCAAGAAAGCACTGCAGTGCAAAGTCAAGGAGACTGTCTATCAAATAGCACATTGCCTACAATATACGTAAAAACGTGCAGATCAGCATCTAAATGTAGTGTTAGCATGATTCGTTTGACTGAGAGTCGATCTCATCCGGGGATTCTGAGTAACCCTGGTGTTAAAACTGGCAGACACCATACCAGAATTTTAGGTACAAAAGAAACAATAGTGCTACACTTGGGACCTTAGTTTAGCGGTAACTGACACGTTTGGTTACGGGGGTATGTACAGTCGCCAGCACATCAGGTTACCCACTTTTGTTGCAAACTAGCCCTTATTACAACTGCATAAGATACCGCAGTGTTTACTTTGACGTGCTGTTGTCCATACATACCCGTAACACCGCGTTGGTCTAGTGTGTGTTGGTTAGTAGACTATTTTCTCAACAGATGATTTGCAGCATATTAAAAAAAAACTTACTATGAAAAATGCTCAAACCTGACTCTTCATGGGGTCGGTGTTGATCTGACACATGTACTGGCCACGGTCCTCCTCCTGCACGTTCTTGATGTGCAGGTACCAGGTGGAGTGGTCGCTGTGGGACACGGAGACGCGCGAGTTGTGCGTGATCACATGCTCGTGGATGGCCTGGATCGCCTTCGTGTCTGCTTTTACCCAGCCCACCTGTGAAATTGTAATAAATCAGCTTGGTGTATAGATTTTTCACAGAATTATAAAAAAGGATGTTCTCAGTTTGACCTGTATGATTGTTTGTCTGTCTGCGATTATCTCGCATTTGCTGAACGGCTGAAACGATTTAGATGCGGTTTTCAGAAAAGTATTTTTATATTTACAAGGATTTAGTAACTCTTTTATTTCAACCCTATAGCTATAGGGAAATTCAAGCTTTTATTATGTAAGTTAATGAATTTTGTATTTCAGTGTTAACACACTCCTTTTGTCAAATTAGTTGGTGAAGCTTACTTTAGGAAACTTGCGAATTACTACAAAAAATATATTTATAATCTACGCAAAACTTATATTGAACATTCACTAACGAGCATCTGCCTTTTTCAACTTCAATTTTATAAATATTTTGTTCCAAATCCTCCGTTTAGTTTCAAGGTTAAGGAGAGGTCCCTGTCCCTGTAATTTAATCAATTTTAATTGTATTGTCATTTACATCGTGTAATAGCTGTAGGAATTAAAGCGAGGTGATTTAAGAGCTGTAATTAGGGCAGACTAGTAGCGTGCCACACGATAGTCCACTATCGATGAATAGTTGAGAAAAAACAAAAGTATTTATAGCCGCGTAGGCGTTAGTACTATCGACACAGCAATACCATCGATAGTGGCGGTACTTTCGAAGCTCAATATCGAATGCACTATTAATAGTATCGACTATCGTCTTTATTAATAAATCGATACTATTAATATTATTACTAGTCTCTCTCTCTGTCTAAACTGTCGTCTCTGACTATTGTTACTACTATCGATAGTTTAGTCCTATCGATAATAAATCTTAACGCGCAAAAATATCTAAACTATGACGACGTGATGTGGTTAGCGCTCCTGACTACTATGCCGGTGGTCGCAGGTTCGAATCCCGCAAGGGGCAAATAATAATGTGATGAGCACGAACATTTGTATCCAAGTCATGGATGTTTATATGTAGGTATTTAGGTATATATGGGAGACGCCCCCGTCATTATCGCTGTCTGGTATTCGTAGCACAAGGAAGAAAATTCCTTAGTTCGAAACCAAGACAATTGGTGTGGTGTCTGGCGCATATTTGTATATTATATTATATTACTACAGTACTATTAATAGTGCATTCGATAGTATTACTGTGTGTCCGATAGTATGTACCACACTGAGCTATCGACGCCATAGATAATATTAATAGGCTTATTGATATTATAAACGATTTTCGTACCAGTTCAGTAACACTAGTAGTATTATATTATCTGTGGTAACGCCAAAAATATTACCCACCCGGTAGTTGCCAAGGTTGACGACGATACATTCGAAGGTCGCGTCCCGGCCTATGGGCACCGTCAAGTTGGTGATAGGTTCGCCGAATTCTGGCACCTCAACACCTACACCTGTTGACAAAATAACATATTTTTTCAATTGAACATCTTCACAAAAACTATGATAGTAAATCTCCCACTAACTTCGGTGGCGCAGGACATTATAACGCACAGGTGCACTTTACTGTAATTTGGTAAAACAGCAATTTGACATAAGCATGCTCAGGACCAAGAGTTTCCGAAGAAAGTACGTAAGTATGTAACGCTGACGCGTCGTGACGTGACATGACACACAGTTTTTTCGGTACATTCAACGCCGGATTTCAACTGAAGTAGAGGTCGCGCTACTTGTGTACCTACCCTTGTACGATCGGAGAGATCGTCGCCTCATGACTTTTAAATAAACATTGCTTGCACCATGGACCCAAAAATTGTCGTTAATTCTAACAAAAACCGGCTAAGTGCAAGTCGGACCCGCACGTTGAGGGTTGCGTGCCACCCTTAACTGTATTCGGGGTCCACTTACTTTCACCTAACGAATACATCACAATATTTTTGAAGAAAATGTGCAATATCTCAAAAATTACTATTAACTACTATTTTCGTTAAAAGATTTTGTTGAGATCTACATCATATATTTTTTTCAAAATATTCGCTTTCTTAGTTCAAAAGTTAGATGGGGGGACAGGGGGACGAGGGGACGCCTATTTTACCACTTTGGAAGCCTCAATGTCATTTTAAAAGACCTAGACAAAATTAAATGAAGAAGACTGTTAACTTGAACAACCTTTTTCCCAAACACTTATAAAATGTCTATTCACTCAAATGTGTGCATACTTGCAATTCCTTGTTCTTAAACTACGGCTTACAATTAGGTGTCAAAGTGGAAACATCGTAGGTGCGTGTTACGAATTAGTTCGCAAGACAATGTTGACGCAGCGCCTTCGCGACAAGGGGCAACTTTGAGCAACGGTGGATCGTGCAAACGTGCAAACAGAACAGTTTACTTTTGGTAGCGAGGCGAATTATTTCATTAGAATTTACTTTTTGAAGTGCCTATTTTATTTTCAAGTAATTTTTAAAATTAAATACCGCTGATATTTGAAAGTTTATTTGCATTACGTATTGATGTTTATGATTGAAAATATATCTGTATCTTTAAATTGATAAAAAATAGCTGTTACCTAATTGGCGACTTGTTATTTCCAGAGCCATGAACTAGTCAATATTATCGCCAAATTGAAAAAAAGAAAAACAGTTTGTCTATGACCTCCGAAACGCTAACAACAAGTGTAAGTGACAGTGCCGACAGTTAAATAATTTTAAAACGTTTGAAGGACAGTGCTTATTGTAAGATTACATACAACCTTAAAATATTAAAGTGTGAAATAAGTGAAAGTGCATAAACTAGCAGAAGAAACGAGTAGGAGTGCCTCCGGACACTGGAGATCATTTCAGGTGATTCTAACTAATTTAATCTAAACGTAAGACAATTAAATGGAATAAAAGGATTTCGTGTGTGGTGAAAAGTGATATCCAAACTAATTAATGTTTTTTATTAAAAAATATGATAGTGTTTAAGTGGCAATGGACAGGGCATATAGCGCGAAGAACTAATGGCTGTTGAGGCAAAAAAGTTCTAGTTAGGAGACCCTTCGACCATTATTATTTTAATTTCCACATGCTTTCTATTTGTCGTTCTGTTGGTCATTAAGGGACTGGAAGTTTTGATCTGTAACAGGTATATCATCATCATCATTATCAGCCAAAGGACGTCCACTGCTGAACATAGGCCTCCCCCACGGCTTTCCACAACGACCGGTTGTGAGCGGTCTGCATCCAGTGCGATCCTGCGCTCTTTACAAGGTCGTCTGGCCATCTTGTCGGTGGAAGTCCTACGCTGCGCTGTTGGTCGAAGGGTATCCAATAGGTATATAGTTTTTTTTTTAAATAATACCACAGTAAATACTTTAAGTCTCACCGATGCATAGGCCGCTGGCGGCCGCATTAACAAAATGATGATGATAAACACAACCGTGATCACAATATTGATAAAAAGTTCACTACTTAACGAACAATCTCACCTAAATGTGGATGTAAGATTTATTATTCTTGTTTTACACAAGCTCAGGTATAGGTACCTTTACCGTTCAGTAAGTCCTACGTATTTTCCAAAACTTCCCCGAGGCCTTTTAGATACATTCATTTGTTACCAGAGCGCTAACTAAACATGCTTTTCGCTTTAGAACTTTGTACGTATTTCATCAAGTTTGGCTACGACTTTTAGGGCCAAATGTAGGTATAATCTCCAACGACGTCCACTGCCTAAGTGTCTAAGTTTTATACTTACCCGGAATGGCTATATACATGTACGAAAATTGCACTTGCTTCAGAGATATGGTACTTCCCGGGGCTAGGACCGGTGTTTTGTCAACTTTACGAGTCACTGTTGAGTCAGCTGCTTACAGACACGAGGAAAAATACACTCTATTCTTAACGCCGTTGAGTCCTTAAGACGGAATTTCTTTATAGTGACGGGGGTTCAATGCAATCGAGAACAATTCTTTCATATTTAATATGAGTTTATTGACATGTAAAAGGAAACAAATTGGATTTCGGGTCACGCGTTTCCAGATATTGCTCCCCCTAGTCGTTCATCGTGTCATTATTTGATTGTACGCATTTTAGGAACTCTTATCATTTCAGACACGTAGTTATTTCAATATTGTAATGTAGCTCTGCTTTTATCGTGGCTCGAGCATTATTTATATAAGAGGTTTTATGGAATACATGAAAATGGAGCTTAACATAAAATACTAAAGAAGTCTAAGTAAGTAGCTACTGTAATTAACAGAATATGGAATGATATACCTAACACAAGTTTATACATTTACTCTATCTCTACTCAACCCTTCAATAGTATCATCCTTTTTGACGAATTTACTTAAATAGTTCATAGTTTAAATTTTTTAAATGAATGAATGGATGGATAGATGAATAAATGATTTATTTTTCACTAGCTTTTGCCCACAACTTCGTCCGCGTGGAATAGTGACTTCTTTCTCCCGTTTTTTACACATTTACTACTATATCTTTGCTCCTATTGGTCGTAGCGTGATGTTATATAGCCTATAGCCTTCCTCGATAAAACTGGACTATCCAACACAAAAAGAATTATTCAATTCGAACCAGTAGTTTCGGAGATTAGCGCGTTCAAACAAACAAACAAACAAACAAACAAACTCTTCAGCTTTATAATATTAGTTTAGATAAGTAACAGTAGCTCGTTGTTGTTAGTAAAACATATAAAATATGTTAGTAAATACAAGAAAACAAAAAAAAGAACACAATAGTATATGTTTAATGTTAAAATTCAGCCAATGAGAAATAAAGTTTTCAAGTAAACAACATTAGAGTACCACATAGGAACTACGAACGTTTGAAGTACATACCTCGTAATAACACAGTTGCCGTCAGTAGCGATAGTCATTTTGTTTTTCGGGAATTTTGTGCTATCTGGTAAAATATTTCATTAGCTGTACTAACCGTTAATGTTTACTGCGTCCCAGAATATTTATTTTAAAAACTGCTTCTCTCTAAAATGGCAACTATGGAACTAAGTAGATATAACGTGCTAGGGGTGGACTTGCGAACACAGAGGCGTATTCAGCAGCAAACAGTTTAGGATTTTAGGTTAAGTACATTGTGGTTTCTTGATTTCGAGATGAAATGGTGCTTAGGCCTGAAGATTTGTCTATATTAAGAAAAAAAATGCTTAAAAGTTTGAAATAAAATGCACTTACAGACTTCCAAAACAAGATTAATAAATTTTTCGCCTGAAATGGAGTCCTTCCTTTCAAAGAGGTGATCGTTTATTAAAGATATTTGCACAAAATGCACAATTTTGTTTTTGAAGTCGGATTTAACTTTTTGTAAACGTTTTTTTTTGTGGGGGGTTGGGCTATCGCACCTTTTGACTTCTTTCTTTAGTAAGCTATGGAAGGTCTTACATAAGTTCTACCGTTATCACTGAACTCTTAAGCGTTAAGGAGGTCCACTAGCACGGCTGCACAAAATGGTAACTGTAGTAAGACGCAAGGACAATGCTAAATTGGAGTTTGAAGTAAAGTGGTGTTCATGTTATTAAGACCCGTTGCAACTGCAGTTTTTTTTTGTTTTGAATGGTAAAAAACATCATACAATGTTTAAATTTTATGTTTTTGATCATGTTTACTCCCAATACTGGTTATACTCCGGTCTCTTTTCCTGGGTTCGGCCCTGATTGGCGAGCAGTAAAAGTGGCGTTTTGCCTTGACAGCGTCCACAATATAGCCACAGTCTGGGACGCAGTAAAATGTTTACAAAATATCCTATTTTGTTGCGGCGTCTGTAACTGTTTCATATTGCTTTTGTATTACCCGTTTGCGTAGTGTCAGATCCGCGGGATACGATCGGATTTTGCGGACTGAGGGTGTGTCTTTCTGTACTTATATTACGCGTTTGTTAGCACGAAATACATATTGGTGAGAAGAACGAGTTAACAATCTAATGAAATCCACAAAAAAAAACACAAGTAATTAAGTTCTTCTCTCAGAGTTACAAGCGCCAATCATCTGTCGATAATTAACATTTCTATGAAATTTAAAGTAACTACAAAGCGCCCATTAATACATAAAACCCTCAAAAATTGAAAATTCTTTCGATAGTTCAGTTTCTTAAAATATATTTTTTTACATATATTTTTCTTTACCAAGAACACAATAATCAGAGGCAAATATGTTTTCAATTGACTTCAAATAAATAGATGATGAAGCGTTTTGATTTCCACACATTTTGGTAAATGGTATTTTAACACAAGTAATGAATGTTAAATAATACTATAAATGAGGACGTTTGAAGGTGCTTAAATTAAAATTTAATCAACACCCTTCACTTGAAAACGACACCTTTCGTGTGTTGGTTAACAATGTAAAACAAAATTTTACATAGGAATTTTCAAGTTGGCAATTTCAACGGTGATACGTTCATAAATTCAATGAAATTACCCATCTTTCTGCGCTTCAAAGAGGCTCATATATTTTCCGTTGAAGACAGCTCCTTGCAATGCGACCATCACGCTAGAAATAAATCAGTATGGTCGCGCAAATTCACGAAAAAAGCCTAGCTCATGAATTTTTAAATTTAAATTTGGTAATAGTCGGTTTTATGTTAGTAGGTCGACGAGGAGCACTCATTTTGGAAATGGAAGACGACTAACAACGCCTCGCAACGTCTTATTTTATCATTTAGATAAAATACGACGTTGCGAATAATAGATAAAAACTATACAGGGTGTTAAAATAAATGGGTAAAGAATGATGGGAGCTACTCAGAATCAGTAACTTAAAAACTTTCTCCTAGAAACATGGGTCGAAATATGAAAAAAAATATCGACTCTCCGTAGAAATTAGAACGTTCACGTAACCGATTTAGTATGGGAAGTCAATTTTTTTGTGTTATTTCTAAGAGAAAGTTGTTAAGTTACTGATTCAGAGTGGCACCCTTCATTCTTTTTCCGTTGTTTTCAAAACACCTTGTAGAATAATTAGGTAATGTAGTTAGAATCAGTAATGTTTTGTCTCTATAGTTTTTAAACATTTTCTATCGAGCCCAAAAAACCAATCGTGCTAACGATCAATAAGATAGTAAAATATGCACAAATAATAATGAAATTGCTAAACAATTAGACTCAAAATTAAATAATTTTAGGCAGTTGGTGTCCAAATTTGTCGTAACGTTTTTAGTCCTTAGTATTAAAAGATGAACCATTTACTGACTTTTGGGAACCAATCCCAATAAATCGCAAAACAGAAACATAACGAACGACTAAATTGCATTGTTAATTCTCAGATAATCCGCGATTTGCTTGTTTAATTTAAATGGAAACTAAATGAAAGTTCCAACTGGTCATTTGTCATGGGCGCTGCGATCCCGGTTCCGTTCGCAAGCTGCTTTTATTAATATTTCCAGCGATTCAGCGCTTTATTAGCAAACAACGTCATGTGGTTGATAAATTATTAACGTGGTCGCGCCGCTTGTGTTTTGTGACCCGTTTTTTGTCGGCACTCGGACATCTGTTTTTCGATAGAACTTAAGTGGGTGTTGTGTAAATGGAGCGATATCAATTTCGGTTTTGTATCAGTTGTATGGGGCAGATTCTATGCTATAGTTTGCTGAAACTAAAACTACCTAGTGCTTAGAACTGTGAGGAATAATTTATTATACTGTTTTATAAACACAATAACGATGCCAAATTAAATCTGTTACTTGCGTGAGCGTGCGCTTTTTCAAAACGCGTTTCTGCATCGATGTTAATATTTGCAGTGTGTAAGGGGTCTAAGTTGGAATATTCCATCCCATCTCGCTTTGACTTCTCGTTTTCGAAATTTTGCACACGTGTTTGGAAGCCCACAGATCAACATACTCCAACAAATATTATCAAATTCCAACGATATCACAAAGATACATGTCGAATTCATAACTTTTTTTTGGTAGTCAGTTTCTTTAAATTACCAAAAACTCAACCAAATCTAAGTCATCTCATAACCTTAACAAGCTTCATTAGCTGTCGCGGTTACAAGTAATTATACTATAACAGCAGTAGATCCTCATTCACCTTGTTAGTTTTCTATCCCGCTCGTTGTTCTAGCAGCAGTGCGAACTTTACATGAATATCGAGCAACACACTGACCTAAGGACTGCAAACATATCAATCTATCTTAGAGTTAATAAGGCCGTTCGGACCCGAGAGTCTGAGAGTTTAAGTCGCTCCACCGTAGTCCAGTAAACTTATAAAACGAACGCCATTTATCATGGAGGACCGTCTTGGACATTTGAAAAGCAATTTCAGGATGCAAGAGGTTTTTACTGCACTTTCTATACGGTGATAGTTTAAACTTCTTGTTTGGTACTTTTTACGAGGTTTTATTTCTACGAGTACAATATGTTTGATAGAACTTTTACTTCTTATTATTTATGTGTATATTGTAATACCCTTTGTATGTTGTGTTGATAATGAACAGGTAAAAAATGTATATACGCTGATTACGGAAAATTCTATTCCCTTTGGTGATAGTGTTGTTAAAAATAGTTTTTTCTAGCTTAAATATAGTAAAAGCAGTTAGCATTATTTTTCCATATAAGCTTCGTTCATATTTTAATAAAGGACTGACCTAAAAATTAAAAACAAACTGACAAAGACATTTTCCTCGTTAAAACTTGTTAGGTACATTTCTTTTACTATATTAAAAGACAACTATAATATTATATTTATACTTATTTAAAAGTCTATGTTAAGACTCTGGGGTAAACTTAATGATTAAGTACTTATTTTGCTATTAAGGTAAATTTAAGTGTTTTGAGTCTCCACGATGCTCATTTATTCGTGAAAGATAAAATCAACGCGAAATTGAATATTTCGTTCGTGTCATTGAAACTTGAATTATGGATAAAGTTTTAACCCTCTCGTCTTTATTTACAAAGGTTTTCGTTAAGTGTACTTAGTAACATTATACCTATTAATAGCATGGGCATAATAATTTAGAAGACTTAGAACTTAAGATGATAATATAATCAAATAAGTGCTCGCAGTCATATTACGTAGGTATAAAATAAACCAAGCTGGTATTAAACTGGTTAAATGTGTAATTTAATGAAATAACACACTTAATCAGTTTAATATTTATAAGCTTGTTTCTATACTTGTAAAACGTTTTATGTTTATTAAAAAAAACAGACAATCCTTTTTAACTTTTCAAAATATACATTTTATGCTCAGAAACATATCTGTGCTCAATTGAGTACGGTAACTTCTAATGGGTTAAGATACCTACCTACTCGGAAACTATTAGATTTGCTTGAATTTGTAGTCTGAAATACTAAAATAGAAATCAATGTGAGCGTGAGTTGAATTTATTCATATTGTGACTTCAATGATATTTGTTCTTCTCTGAAACGGGTTCGGGACGACCTTCTTAATAATTTATCTGATTCTAGCTTCAAGCTAGATCCACAAAAGGTTTACTTTACCCTATTAATCACGGTTTCTACCACAGCTTGACGTAGGTTGTCCATTCCTGGGGGCGTTTTGCGATTTTGCTTTAATCCATTCAATTCCCACTTATCTAGCTTAGTTCGCAAAGTGGTATTGCGATCCAACTTAAGAAAAAACCGGCTTTGAAGGAAACAAAGTGAGTAGTGCAATAATAAGTTTTCAATTTAAGAAGATAACTAACAACATTTATTGTTTTGGGAATACGTACCTCTATTATTTGTAAGATATTGCTTTGTTTGAGCGTCATCATAATTCATGGACTTTTTTTCTAAATAATAATTTTCATCTCGTTGATATGTATTACATACGTACGATTTACAAAATGGCCTTTAGAGTGCTTGACGTCGTTTCTATCTTAATTTAGAACTTTCCGAACTGAATTAACCAATTTAAAATAAAACGTCGTCTGAATAAAAAGTGAATAAAACCTTATCAAATTAGGTGCTTATTACCAAGTTATCTACAGAGTCACTTTTTGTATCCCAAATTAAGAAGAGAATTAATATTTCAGGAGGAAAAAGGCGGACATTACTGACTTCATTAAAATTTTTTGGCCACAACTCGATGCCGCAGAATGAACTTTTCCCATTTCTCATTTTGGTAATTACCTCTAATTGAAGAAAACTTAGAAGTGAGCGCGGATTGTGCTAACTTTTATATACAACTCATCGTAAATAATAATAGGCTGGAAAAACTTTGGGATTTATGCGGGGATTTTCAGTGCACGTGCAGATTTTGAACTAAAACTAACTGGCAGAGCAACGGCTTTATGTGTAGGATGGATTCGAGAATAGAGTTCAGATTAAAAAAAAAAATGTGTAAGCTTTCAGATTTTATACTTTATACTAGCAATTCTTTTACATCTTCTGGATCTCGGAAACGACTCCAACAATTTTCATGGAATTTTGTATGTATGTGTATATTTTAAGGGAGTTTCAGAGGTCTACTATCTAGCTTGATTTTATTTTCAGAATATTACTTATGCTATCACCGTATTTTTAGGCACTGAAATAGGGCTTAAACGTAAATTTCACCGCAATCTTAATCTTAGGTTTAGCTAGGCGGTCTTGGAACTCCGACTTCCAGGTTCAAATCCAAGTTTGACAGATTCTTTTTATATTTTATTTTTGTTTTTTTCTAAATTATTTCAATAAAATACTGAGTGAAGCACGGTCACCTAGATATTTATTCTATGTAACACACGGCTGAATGAGTGAAGTTCGTAAAACACTTTTTATATCTACGTAGAAATAGTATGTATCAGGCCGGCACCACGGTTAAAGCGTTTACATTTGAACGCACTAAAGTTTAGGCGCCGGGCAAATAAAGCAAAAGTCACGTTCGAGTGAGTGATACCACGTCTAAGGCTCATCAGTGGGTGCACGTGACGACTTTAGCACAAACAGATTTCACAACAAAACCACTAGCCTAAGACCCCAGACGATACACCTCGATAAAGAGCCACGAGGAAGGTCGGGGAGGTCTTATATTACTGGTAAGGTTAATAAATACGCAAAAAAGCAGGCGCCTCCAAAAGTTTTCTTTCTCGTAACTTTATTACGCCATTAGAGATCGCGTGACGAACACTCCCACTTCGCGCTAATATAATTTATTTTGACGATTGTGTCTTGCCGGGATTCCTCTTATCTGATGCGACGTGTGACGGATCTCGTTAAGACTGTTCAGGTAAAGAGGATTCCTAGAAACAAGCTGCAGCATGTTTGAGATTATCGGGAATATGTTCCACCTATTGCATTTGCATTCAGAAATCCTTTAACTAAAACTTTTATTTCCGATTCTAGCTCAAACTTATATCTCCGTTTACTTTTATGGTGTACTCGTATCTTCTTCATATTTTTTGCGTCCTGTCACACTGAAATTAGCCGATTACTATGTGGCAAGCTGCTTACAAGAATTTACCCCCGCCTGGTTAGCTTTCTTTTCTAAATTTCAGCTGCTATTACAACTGGGTCAATGTAAAATAAATACAAAGTAACCAAAAGTATACCTATTAAAATTGGCAGTTGGCATAAGTCGCCGAAACTCAGATGATCTGTAAACAATGAGAGCGCACCGTTTCATTTTTATTCGCAAAGAGCGTAATAATACTCGGAGTTTGCGAACAACCGAGGAAATTGAAATAAAAGAAGTGTGGAGGGCTCTTCCCGCGTGAGTTTATTACAGGCTAAGGTGATGCATTCCAGGAGTTTGTTTCCTTGCTAGTGATGTGCCTGTGACAAGCCAATATAAGAAAAATGAATTTCCCAATTATAAAACTTCAATAAATAATTACTAAGTTGATTTATATACAGCAATGTAATCTCAATAGGCACAGTATGACCATACAAAAATAACCCTAACTTCGAGCTTATAAAGCAGTATAAGAAATTCATCAAATTAGCATTGCAATTAGGAGGCTCGCTGAAAGAGATCATGGCCTAAATTATGATTTAAGCAGAAGATAAGTACATGTGTCATTCCCAAAACTTTTTGGTATTTTAAAAATATAAATATTTACAAAAAATTAAAAAACTTACTAGGTAAAGTAACTGTAGCAACCATGAAAATGGGGTATTACAGTAAATGTATTATTATTGGTAACATAAATTACATTTAATTGGCATTACGAATAGTAATCATAATAATAACCGTCGTCTTTGTACATAATAGTAATGTATAGGCTACTAGGTAGAAGAATTTGCACTATGGGCAGACCCGAGTCTATCTTCAGCATTGGTCGATTCGGGGATAGCCCCGAATCGACCAATGCTGAAGATAGTATACATAATATATTATATATAGTATAAAACAATATATTATATTTATCATTGTCATAGGACAATGATAAATATAATATATTATTTTCTGGTCTCAGAAAAATAGCGTTTACGTACTACCCGTACTACGGAGAAAAAAACGAATGCCTTGAACTTGGTAAAGGAAAAGAGAAAACTAATAGAGAAAATTGAGAGTAGAAAAGGAAAGAAGGAAGAGAGGAAGAGGCACTCCCGTATCGTGTAGTACCTAAGCTCGAAAGCATTACCGCAGATGACGTCATACTAACGTTAATATGGGACGTCCAAAAACAAGTTTAACTATTTAAAAAAAAATATTGAAATATATTATGTTATTTGAGTGTCAAATTTTTAGTTTGTTTTACATCCGATAAGTAATGTATGGCGCTTTCAAATTCTCATACAAATAATTACCTACGTTACTATACGAATACATTGACGCAATTATTCGTGGTACAGGTAGGTAAATATTAAGTAAAAAGATTATTTGCAAATACTATGTATTCTTTGTCAAAAATACTCGAGTATCGCTTCATAGCCATTAATAGTCATCACATCACTAGTCTGTTTACTTTAATGTTGCCAACAGCCGCCAAGTTTCTAAGGATTTTCGTAAATGAGATTTCACACGGCACCGCGGTTGGTTTGAATAAACTTAAATCAAATCAAATCAAATCATTTATTTATTTCAGGCAAATTACACCCATAAAGTCATTTAACACTTTACTGAAATTACAATTAAATTAAATTAAATTAAAAAACAAAGGAATGTCACTTTTTGATATTAATTAAATTTAAATTTAAATACAAATGTCACTATAATAAATTGGCAAAATTAAGTAAATAACATTGAAATTATAATTTAGAATAGTACGTAAACGTCATTTTAACCTAAAATACCAGTCAGTACATCCTTTTTGGCATCGGGACAGTGCCATGCCTCTCACAACAATGCCGAATGTAGCACGAATCCGGTCTTGCAGCTATCATCGCCAGGACGGTGTTGGAGCTGGCCCGGACTCTGCGCACCAAAGATGCAGCTCTTTTGCGCATAGTCGAGTGAAAACAATCAACGCGTGCTTCCGCAAACATACTCGAGGCACTGCAGAATCGGGACAGCCCCATCACCGCCCTGAACGCATTATTGAATTGGACGCGGAGAGCGCCGTAGCTTTTTGCCGTATAACTAGCCCACAGGCTGCACGAATAGAGCGAGGTGCAATACGCCCGAAAGAGCGTGGCTTTGACCGCTCTTGAGCACCTGGCGAACCTGCGAGCTATCATATTCGCTCTTACCGACAGCGCTCTCCGCTCCCGCTCCATATCAACGTGATCGTCGAGGCTGGTGGTGAGTATGTGCCCCAAATATTTAAATTCAGTAACCCTTTGCAAAGGAATTGAGTTCATCCTAACCAGGGGAACCGAGTCTGGGCACTTAGCACCTACAGCCTCGAAGACCATGAGTTGACTCTTGCTAACATTATACAGCAAACCGTGACCAGACGCATATTCCTCACATATACGCATAAGCTTCCGTAGACCGCAGATCGAGGCGCTCAGCAGCACCATATCGTCCGCATAGCTTAAGTTGTTAACACATACCCCATCAATATGGCATCCAACACGATGGCTGCTGAGCGCCACAATCAGGTCGTTAACATAAAGATTAAACAGGGTTGGAGATGTCAAGCCACCCTGTCTAACCCCACACTCGAGCCGATATGTGTCTGACATTGTGCTCGCCCACCTGACGGTGTTGGACTGGTGTGCGTACCAATACTGGAACAAGGTGATGAGTTCCTGAGGGAGATGTATGTTCCGAAGCTTGTCCCACAGCAGGTTGTAGCCGACACGGTCGAAAGCCTTCGATAAGTCGAGAAAGCACGCATACACAGGCGTTTTTCGATCAGTGTAATAATGTAAACTTAGAAGAGTTTCCTGTGTTTTTGAGCGAAAGGTTTAATTGAACTTTTCGTGTTATATACTATGTCGAAACTTTATTGCTCCCGCCAAGGTCTTATATTTTCATTTTTATTATATATATTGTATATATTGTATTGTATACATATTGTACATTCAATAAATTAATCTTCTCTGCTTGTTTGTTTACAGATACAGGTGTACGTGAAAAAATGGCTAATCGATTTCTGACTTACGGCCTGTTTCACAATAGCCTTACGAGTTGTCCAATACTTCAATCAAAACGATGTTGCATATTTTATTTATACGTTGGTTAGTGCTTACTTGTCGATGGTAACACAGGAACTTACTGTCAGAAGTCTAGATATCGATGTGGCAAAGGGATGAACAGTAAAAAATATGGGTTTTCTTCTTTTTTCTGTTAATATTTTTGGTTACAGATTTAGTTATACGTGAAAAATAAAAATGTTGACGCTGGTCAGTATAGCTCTCAATAAAATCCTTTGTTCTTGAATAGTTTTATATTTTCCATGATTTAAAATACATTCCTTGGTAATCACTTAACTTTTACTACTAATTAGCCGCATCACTTATTTTCATTATATCGCGATATCCACGATAAATATTCATTACTATTTTACGAATACGTTTCTACCCGGCTCAAGCCCGAATGCCTCCAGGGTTCGATCTCTGTCACCTATTTCCCCTCCCGCACCGCATGCTATCGCGCATCAAATATCAACATCTTCTTCGTATCACTAGGATATTTTGCTGAATGCTAACAATAGTATGCTAGGATAATCTTTGAATTATTCTCGAAAAAGCAGACACTAAAGATCATTTGCAGCTGATTAATATCAAATATTTGTTTCAAACAAGGAGCCAAAGACACCATTTCATTTCCCAGATAATGTCTATCGTTCGCTCTCAGGAGTATTAGAATCTTAACCTCTCAGATGTCCTTGTCGGGCTTACCCGCCATTTTCCGCATAATAACCCACACGGTGAATTTGTCTCTCTGTCATAATATATGACATCTAAACAGCTGTCCCTTATTGCACAATGTCGCGCTGTAAACATTGTCAAGAGAGATTGGTGTTAAAAATGAAATGACATTTGTTCATCTCACATTGCAGAGAAGCAAGCTACGGAGAGTTACAAGGATTTATTTCCCTTGTTAATACCGTGCACTGTTAGATGTTTTATTTAATGCAGGTAACACAAGCATGTGTTTATTAGACAGATCATTCATAATTTGAACTGTTAACAAAAACAACTAATTATAACAGAAGTAAAAAGTATGTGTTTTCGTCATTAGCTGTAGCCAAGACGTTTTTACAGAATGTACCTATAGACATCGCATCTTCACATTATTTTAGAAAGATAATAAAACGCAATAAATTCATAATCATCTTATTTAGGTACCATAGCTAATATCCAACGCAGCAACGCATCCAGCATCATCGCCTCCTTGCTACAAGGTATCGGTTTCGTTAATAAATAGGTAAGATTTTAAGTATATTTTTTATGATTTTAATTATGTCTTAGTCTTAACATTGTTTTGGTTTGCTTAGCCGATGTTTAATTAACCTTCCTATTTAGCCATACTCGTAACCATACTAAAATTGCACTCATAATATCTCAGAACCTTTCTATTCGAAGAAAAATCACTATATTTACACTTCCAAGTAGTTTACCAGTTGAACTTAGACCACAGGTTGTCAATTAGGTAATAGCTCCCCGGACGTTATGAGAGTTAAAAGTTTCGATCTAAAAACTTCTGCAGGTGAGTTAGCTTTGTTTCAACTTGATATCCTGAAGTTATCCGGCTTTAAAGAACCGTGTGGGTAGATAATCTCATATAACATTATTGATTTTGTAGCGTATCCCGATTAAACGACAGTGTAAAATATAGTAAGAAACATATTTCAAACTAAAGTAATGTATTTATCGTCACAATATCACACTCGCATCTATACTGAAATTGCCAAAAAATATCTGGGCTATTTTAGTTTAACTTCTATGTCATAGTTATAGTTAACCAACGCCTACACGGATTCATCTGGCAAATGTCAAAACTCACACATACTCAAATATTTAAACTTAATGTTTTTGTTCTGCTAACCCCTCAGATACTTCTCTTTTCATGCCATTTATGATTCAAAAGTATATGAATATAAAAGAGTACTTAAAATAACTTAACTGTCGGAAATTCTACGGAAAAATTTAAGTGCTAGAGCCGAAAATTTTACTATTCATGCTTTAGGATGTGAGTTAGATCCCGGAATGACTGTACCACTGAGTAAGGCAACAACTTAAAAACTTACAATATTTTCTTTATTTTTGCCTAACAGTTAAGAAAAAAATCGCAAGAAAACTTCCATTGTGAAGGTTACTACCGTGAGAAATGAAAACTGTAACGCCCAACCCCTAATTAAAATTTTCCAACCATTGCGTGTGTTAATTTCACTCAATAATCACGACTCAGTCATTATCGAAAACAATGAGAAAAAATGAAAAATTAAAGACAAATATCATATCCAAATCTGTCAACTCATGACAAATGTACGAATCGATTCAACGTAGCACGACGTCCTTTCCGGGGTCTAACTGCGCCATCGGAGACTATTGGCCGTCAGGAAGCTAAAAGATTGCATTTTGACAGCAATCGAATCGCTAGACTGGTGATTAGACGATGGGGGACCGTATGGAAAGTAAACGAGGTTTGTGTCCAGACGAAATATGTAGAGGTACTTATTGATAAACGAACACTGGACACAAGTTTTGCGCTTGCAGTAAAATAAACTATTAAGTTTAATGAAAATTGAATTCATAGAATGTATTTGTTTTTTTGTATGAAATATCTGTTATTTGATAAATAATATTGCCTTACTTACAGGATGGCTTGTTAAAAACCTTTCAACACTTTATACCTTATTATTGTTTGTTAAATAAAGATCTTAATGAAAGCATAATATCATCTAAAGTAAAAATAATAATAAACAGCATTCAGATATCAGAAATCGTACCATATACCTACGTACGTTTATACATAAGGAAATATGGGAAAGTGCAGAAAAAATATTGCTTTTATTTTCGCTGGACCCGCGAGTTTCACTATGACGTCGGGTTCAAGAGAAGCAATGATTGATGAGGGAATTAATTAATTCGCCATTTCTTTTCCTAAGTAAAAACAAAGCGACCCGCCGAGGATATAAATACTAATTCCATGATTTATCCGTGATAAGGTGGTGTTTACGAAATTGCAAAATCTGTTAGTTCCAAACACGAAAATATTCAGAATGGCGCCTTTAGAGTCATTAATTTATTTATTTATTTATACTTTATTGCACAACTAAAAACTGTACAAAAGGTGGACTTAACGCCATATGGCATCAACTCACTTTCCTAAAATTGAAATATTAAGTCGTTTTCTGGTTTTTTTTGTAATCTAAAAACATAACTTAGGTATTATAGTTAAAAAGACACAAATATCTAAGTCTGATTCGGCAGAACGAGCAATAAAATACTACCAAGTAGATACACTTCATTAGAAACCAATCTGATAGCTCGCACAAATGCTTCTAAAGTATCAAAGCAATTACCGCAAACCACAGTCCGATTGCAAAACAAAAACAAACGCGAATCGGCCAAGGCGAAGCGATTTTAATATTCTAATTCAAACCCGGTGGAAGAAAAACTGCGGATATTAAACAAGACCACAGAGTCATTACTATCCGCCAAACGCCATAATATCTCTCAACCCTTTTTCTCGCCGTTTCCAAAGTTTTAATTAGTGCCAGAGGACATTATCCAGGCTCTTCTTCCTTCTGACACGTTTGGAACTCTTTTCCGAAATAACCGATTTTACTTTTAATGCGCATTAACGTGAAAACTTTGACAGTATCTCGCATCTTTTTAGATTGGCACAAAAATCAAGACTTGACTGACTTGCACTGTGAATGGTTTGGTAGGTGGACTATAGTAAAATTAGCTAAATCAGCTATCAATAAGTAGGTTACTTCTTATATTGTTGATTTGTATAATCTGGCAGCACCAGATATAAGCATTATTACATATAATAATAGAAACAATAACACAAAGGCACGTTTGCAATTGTTATCCAACTAAATTCTTCCTAGACTTAAATTATATAGGTTCATTCATATTCATGAGGTATCCAGGTTAAACGAAAGTGCCCGTAGGCGCCACCAAGTTTTAAAATAAGCACATTGCATGTGACGTGAACTTATATTCCGTAAAATCTATTGCAAACAAGTAAAATGTTTTATAATTCTATAACAATTGGTACAGTACCCTGTTCGGGTGCAGCAGTATTTAATAAATGCTATCAGAATGTAGATTACGAATTAATAAGAATTAGAGATGTAGGTCAAGTTGGTTGCATATCTATAGTTTTCAAGGCTCGTTTTCGTGCGTTAATTTTTACTATTGTTTGTCTACCAATAATAATGATCGGAGTTAAAGTTGATCACTCACTTCAATGATACCAAGACAACAGCGTGCCATAAATGGGAAGGTCTTCTTAATGCTTTATTGGAAGCGTGGGCTGTGTATGGTCCGAAACGAATCACGGCTCTTTGAGGAAGCCGGTATTGTTTTTGACGCACGATTGGACTCTGATTGAGGTTGTCCTGACTCTAATAACGTATATCGCAATATTGAAACGAATGGGAACGAATACGATATAACCCAGATATTTTCGGCCATTCAATTAGGTACGGAGTAAGATAAGAAATATTATGATTATAACGGTCTTTATACAAGTATATATAAGTGTAATCGGGGACAAATATAAACGTGCATGTGTGAGTAAAGTTGCCGCTTGTAAAAATATGGTTTAAATTATTATTATATATTGAAAAAATATTTTATGCAATTATAACAATATCACATATCAGGTCGAATCGATAGCTCGGTATTTCTTTTTAATGTCGGTAACAGGATCGTGTAATCCTGGTATTGTGGAATTCAACGTAGGTAGTTAAAATGTTTATCAAGTTAATTTTACTAAAAAAAAAAAACACTATCTCAATAATTTTGTGTACGTTTTCAAAATTAATAATTTTACATTATTACATCTACAAAATAAAATATTATATTTTAGATGAATTTGATGATGATATACATTAAAAGTACTACCAATAATTTTATGATACTTCCACGATATCTTGTTATAAGGATTATATTGAACAAAAAAAAAAGCGCTGGTGACTATTAATTAATTCAATTCCGCAAGTACGGCACGAATTCTACAAAGAAAGTATCCTGTCAATGGTGGCCATTGTATGAAAGTAAGATTGATGGCAGCTCTGCCCCCTTACTCTGGACTCAAAACCCGATCCAATGAATATACTCATCCCTGTCACACGCATACACGGCCTGGTATGAGTGACAGGGATGGCTATAACCATTGGATCGGATTTTGTGTCCAGAGTAAGGCATCAGATGAGATGACATGTCGAACCACGACTCTACCATTTTTTTTTGTGCACACAGAACTAATAATAGTGAGGAAATACGAATAATAAGATTCAATACTTGTTTGTCAATACATGTTCCTACGTATCAATCAGTGATAACGTATGGAAAGAATTTGGGATATTGAGATAGGTAAGTTTGCTGTATTAACAAAGGTAATGTAAGAAGCTATAGATAATTACGAAAGTAAATGTTGTGCAAAAAGAATGTGTAAAATCATCAAGATAGCCGTTGATTAAGAACATTATATTTATTGTTCAGATTGGCAGTGGAATAAAGCGACGTGACTCCATCGGTCGCCAACTTCTCTTGTCGAGCTTGTGGCAGACTTTGCCGCTCTCGCATTGGTTTATTTAGCCATGAAAAGAGTTGTACTTCAAACGTTTGAAATAGATGAAAAAGCCATTGATGATGATGAAACGTGGTGGGGCGAAACATGAAGGGAATTTTGTCAGTCAGCAATAGTCCGCCGATAGATGGTTTCCAGGTTGAAGGTGATCACGTTCATGCACAGTCACAATCACATGAGTCTTTTAGGAGATTTCATAGGAAAACACTCGCGAAATGAGGCTGAGTAGGTCTGTTCAGTGTAAAGGGAACAACGTCTCGAATGCAACTATTTTACGGGGTTCTCAAATTTACATAAAATAGGTAAATATGCATAATGATGTGCTTAAGAGCGTGCGCCGCAACGATTGGGATGGCAACACCGGTATTAGCAATTAGTAGTAAACATTTATAAATAAAATGATGTTCTGGTACACGTTATTTTTATGCAAACAGCCATTGCAATTGTAACCTAGTAATTAAATAAACAACTTAACATCATTTGTTTAACAAGCATAAGACCCACCTACTTCAGATGAGTCCGAACTTTTCACACATTTCTCAGTTGTTTGTTCTTGTTGGAACTTCTTATCCTATGATAGTAATTCCGTAGCTGCTTTAAAACGCATCGCAAGTACTAATTAATGTAAAACTCCGGAGCACGGAGCTAATTCATCGCGCAAGTCCAGTTAAACAATCACTTTGCCGGCTTAGTATCATCGTGTTTAGCTGGCACTCAGAATAATACAAGTCCTAAGTATTATTATGTGTTAAAATGTAATTTCAACTAGGTAGATGTTCTTTCATACTTAAGTAGTCCAAGTAGCTACTTTTTTAACAAACGTAAAAATAGAATATTATTCAATTTAAAAATAATAACCAACTAAGTTTCATGATACAAAAAACAAGTGGATTTAACAATGTACAACTTAATGACCTCAATAATGTACAATGTAAGTTCCTCTTACATAATAAGTACATGTTGCACAGAAATGAAATTAGCATTCACAAAAACAAGTTACAAGTACGAGCAATCAGCATCTTAGTAAGTAGCGTAGCTCGAACAAAGAGAAGCCATCTTGGCGAAAGAAAGAAATTAAAAAAAGGGGTGAAACAAACATTTTAATTAGCAGGCTTACGTCATGATTCGAGGCGAAACGCTTAAATCTGTCGTCAGCGGAGTCACAAGTCAGCTGAGGAGGCGACCCGGTTCTGGTAATCCGGGCTCCGGGTGAATGGACATAATTTTCTGTACTTGACACCGTGTCTGCCAGCGTCATTGTGCAACTCAACTGCTCTGTTTTCTTCGTTTTTATTGCTGTCACTTAATCTTAGGCGAGTGCTGGATGAGTTCGAGTCGAGGCCGAGATTACTTTTCGCGTTTTTTTACGACTCAGTCAGTTTGTTCTGCTGGATTGGTTGTAAGTACAAGGATTAAAAGGGTAGTAACAATCTCTGCGAAGAGTCTTAGCGAAAAATAAAAGGCAAAAATTATTAGTTAAGTTTTAAATCCAGCCTACATCAAAATATGTATTGTCATCCTGCTAAATATAAATATAAGATCTGAGAGGTAAAATGTAAAGATATAATGTGATGTGAATTATCATAATTAATGTCCCTTACACGAATCGAAGAAAACCACTTATTTGTGAGCGTTTTCCAGTTCTTTTCGAAAAAGAGATGTTACCTAAGAAATATCAGTGATTCAACTATACTCGGTCGTTGCATTATTATTGCACGAGACTGCCACTACCAGTCTAACTGCGTTTGATCTACCTTTTCGGTGGATGAATGGACACAATTTCCTTCGCTTCACTATCAAAATCGAGTCCATATACTACGTCGACTTAATTAATAGAGTTTTCCTTCTGTTACAATCTCAAATAAAAATCATATCCTGTGATGAAGTATTACTTTGATGGTGCAACAATCACTAACGTTACCCAAAACTTTGTAAATATCAAAATGAAAGGCATAAAGCTCCATATAGTTTGAAGAAAACCTTCAAAATCTCATCTCGATACAGAACTGAATAATTAATGAACGGAGATAAATTTCCTTCTCGTGAAATATCTTAAATGTTGAAAGAGTATCCTATTGTTTTTATTCAGAGGGAATTGGCTTATGAAAGCGATTTAAATTTGCAAGAGATTCAATTTACATAACGAGCGATTTGTACCTCATAGAGATTAAACCTTCTGCTCCCGACTGTTTACTGAGTATCCCGTTGGATTTTCCTTTAAGAATCGCCTTTTAGAAAGATCCACTTGTAGCCTTATTTTGTTGGCCAAATAAGACTTATCTTTATTAGCGATTGTATTTTAGTGATGTAAGTAGTGTAAAGTGCATATTTGTATGGTACAATAATGAAACAGAATTTTTATTTTTAACTTTGCCCTTTTTGCCATTTGACCTACTGTGAGATCCTTACTTCAAAACTTTAAAGACGGGTCAAATGTACATGCGGAAGGTTGAGGTTATATATGAAAACGCGTTAACCTTGGTATTTCGATTGCACCCGTATTTCTTACTTACAAAATGCTAAGCGGTGTCGCGATTTCGCGATCTAGCAAAATATGTAAGACCTCTTACACACTGCGACTTTTAGCAGCAATGCAAACGCGATGCAGTTGCAATGCAGCATCGATGCAGTCGCAAAATGTCAACCTTTACACACTGCGCTACTTTTAGCAACGATGCAGTCGCGCTTCTGCATCGATGCCAAACTAAATCTGTTCATCGCGTGAGTCGCGATGCATATCGATGTTAGTATCGATGCTAAAAGTCGCAGTGTGTTAGGGGTCTTCAAGCAATCCTTGCTTATACTACCTAGCTGCAAAACAAGGATTTATCCATATTAATTCGTTTTAGAAAAGGATTTCAACCACCACTAACAATAATACCCAGTCAAGTGCATTTTTAGCAATATTAATATTGCAAGAGATTACAACTTATCCCAGGTCTCAATGCGGCTATCTGAGCTAGAGCCACCGCAATACCGATTGAGATTGGGAACGTTAAACCTAATACTACCTATAATTATCGACATTCGCCATATTGGTTATCTGCGTTCCTTTCCACGCCAATACTACACAATTTATCTACAAGATTATGCTATTAAAATTATAACGTATATTATAATGTTATTTATTATAAGCCTAAAAATAAATAAAACAACATAAAGACCAGCAAATGGAGTTTCTGCAATGAACTCTGTGTCAAAATTGTATCCTCCTAAGACCCATAATTATCTATTACCTACCTACTCGCGGAGAGACTGGTCATTTCATGGGATGATACTCATATTAATTCTAGAAAAAGTTATTTTATATTATTATGTATCTTTATTAATAACCTATTATTATTCATTTTAAATTATTTTCCATGTACTGTACCGCTCTCCGTTTTAGAAACGTGATTGCTAGTTTAGTTCTCGTTGTACGGGAAGCTTGTAGTAGAAAATATAATTAGCATTTCTATACGATAACATGGTATGGTCTCTAGACAAGAACGACAAACCACTGCATACTTAATTTTGAAGATACAAATGCCAATTGGTTAGAAAAAAATATATATTTAAACAGCCTTCTATAACTCGATCTAATCTCCCGATAATAAAACACCGTAAAAAGAAAAAGAGACACGGCCGTCACGTTATTATGATGAAAGACGTTATTTTAGCAGAGTTCCTCCCTTTTTACTACTTTCATAACGATTCCAGTGAATTTGCCGCTCCACTCGTTGGGCTTGTACAATCAGTGTTTATGGTTTGATGTGGCGGCGAAAATTAAATTTCTCTTTTCCGAACTTTCTGGAAGTTATTTTCTCGTGAGGGAAAATAGCCCGCGTATATCTATTAGAGTCCTATTAGGCTCAGAACGAAAACAATTACGGGCCCGTTGAAAGTCCACAAGATTTCGCACAGAAGTTCTTACGGCTAATGACGGCCAGACCGGTTTTTAATGTCTTTAGGATGCCCAGTTTCGCTCTTTATTTCCCTAGTTTGTTTTAGTTTTTACTACTAAAATTAATTGTTTTACAAGTGTCGTAAAACTTTTTGATTGCTGGCATTACTGTACGAAGGTAAATCACAAAATGGTGACTGCTAAAATATAGGTGACGATAGTGGTAAAAGGCCATTCAAACAGGACTATAGCAATCCATCGCCATTCCAGGCTCTATAATTACAACCATTAATATTCAACTCGACACTTTGTTTAAAACAACCGCGACTGAAACGGAGCGCAACGTATTTTGAATTTTAAACTGACAGCGGCTGTCAAATTCATTCGCGCGGTAGTTTCCCGCGTCATCGATTTCTGTTAATTGGATGTAACTTTTCACAAGTGGTGCCTCCCGCGTCCCGCCAATGGACATCGCGCATCGCCGATGGACATTTAACACGTCGTTGGGTGTATTCGGAGCCGCATTGGATGAATATTGTATTAATTCATCCACTGGCTCACGTTCGGGTAATTTATTTTTGGTTTTTTGAGTGGTGAAGTGCTGGTATTTTGTATAGAGTGATACAAAGCTTAAAAAATTCGCTGTCATTTGTGTAGTATTTTTGTAATCGTCCGCAATAATATGAACTTGAAATGAGCTATCACTGAAAAAAAAATACATTTCGAAAATATTTTTAATGATCATTTTTAAGCTCAATTTTTAAGATCATCTCTAAGAATATGAGCACATCTCTGAAAAAAATATAATATGAATAAGAACTACACTGCATAAACTAAATAACACGTAAATTGTAAGTATAGTTCTGCTTCCGCAACTTTTGCATTGTGAGTTGTGATCGCTATGTGAAATATCTGGAACTATATTTCGTTGGCTAAACTTTGTTACAAATAAAATTTTGTTTCACTAGTATTAAACTGCACTACTTTTTATGCTTTCTGATGCATTTTTTATTTCCCAAAAAGCAATTGCTCAAAATATCGGATGATCTGTAGTTATTACGGTTCTGCAAAAACTTCCAAGCGTAACATTTCACTCACGAGCATCAGGTAAATCGGAGAAGTATAAAGGAAACCTTCAGACGTATGTCAAGGGGACATCGATGTTTTCATTCGATTTCTCCAAATAATGCTCAAGGGTCCGGGGATACACAAACACGAAATAGATTACGCCGTGACGTCACATATGCGACTCGTCACAAAACTACAAACGAGTCACTGGTCGAATAATAATAATATATTTTCTAATATTTCGCATGCGTATTTTTCATTTGACAGTTATCACCTGCTCAGGTATGTAGGCAAGCTGATCTCGAGAGTGTTATTTCATAAAGTAAATATTTATGAAGGGTAAGAGTTCCTTCGCGTCCCCGGTAAGCCGCCTGATCCGAAAAGACATAAACCTCCAGGGATCCGGTTCTAACTTCACAAAGGCAATGTTCATTTTAGTATTTCTTATTTCAGTTGGTTCATCTACTAAGATTATTCAACGTTCTTTTTCGTTTTTTACATAAGGATAAAGGGGTCGCTCGTAACGATGTTTGATCAAATTAAGTAGCAGTTTCTTGTGGACAGTTTTTGTTTCCGTGTTGACGTTTGTATGTCGTTTAAGGAAGATTTTTTCTTTATTAAAAGTAAAGAGTAGTACTTAACTATTATTATATCGTAAGTGTCGCAGGGAGATGAAACATTCACCGTATACATTATACATACTTATAAAATATAATTGTTTTTTTTTAGTTTAACAGCAGCAGTGCTGCATTGATTAGTATGACTCCCAAACCAGTAAAGCCTTTTAAATAATTGATTTCGCTGATTCAAACAAATAATAATATTGTGAAAACGAGATAAAAATATTTTTGACCGTTGTATTCCGAGATTATGAATTCCACGAGCTCCTGTTCCCTATAAATTGAATTTAAGTTTTCAAATTGTGCGAGCAATTCGCTGGATTAATAATTTACCTAGATTAACATGGTTAGATTAACGTGGGAGTTTATACCTCTAGTATACTTAAATATTAATTGATTATTTACAGATAATTTGAATCGCGTTAAATGCATATATTCTAAAATTATGCAATGTGCTACAATCGGTTTCTGAAAACTTTCTTCAACATGCATTTTTCAATACCTATTCGTTCTTTGTTTCGACTACACAAAACAGATAGAAACACCACTATCGCTCGTTATTGCGCTTCGATGTGCGTTGCACCAATGTTGGTGCCGACCAATTAATATCGTCAAACGACTGGTAGGTGAACGATCAAATTAGCACTCGGATAATTAGCGGAACGCTGTCACCTACACGTTCGCACCGCGGATCATAAAGGTGTGTCCACACAAATGAAAACAAGGAGCAATATATACATGGTGGGGCGAGTTGATTTTGATGAGCTCGTATTTTTGATGCTTTCATATCTTACGTGTATCATGAGATAATGTTTTTACCATATAATGACATGTGAATCTACATAAAACTATAATCGTTTTGTTTTTTTTTAATTCGTATGTAGATAAATTGTATGTTTGTACTGTTGTGAATGCGATGTACACAAGGCTCTAAAGTACCCACCGCCTCTATTTTCCATTATGTGCATTTAATCTTATCTTTTACAAATCATGAATTAATAATCAGTTCTGGATAACAGTACCTTCGTAAGAAGACTCAAAAGACTATAAAAATGTGCTAGTTAAGTAACCAAATAAGGATTTAGAAGAACGAATCGAAATTAATTTGATATAAGTTAATTTCGATTCGTTCTTCTAAATCCACCCTTACCGAGAGAGAGTGGAATACGCAAATGTGCCTATCTGCTAATTTCATACAGAGAAATTAATGTTCTCTGTGTTGTGTTAACAAGTGAATGGCGTTGGAGCGATGCGCAGCAATTTTGAAATAGGTTCGTAGGCTGCTGGCAATTAGTTTGGTGCTCTCATCCGGGTAATAGGTAATTAGAACGTAAAATATTTTGAGACGATCCGATGGTACGGTAAGCAACACTTGTTTGATGTTACAATGTTATTCCACCTTGTTTTGGTAAACAGTGTTACAATTGATCGTTTTGACTAACGAGAGCGTGGGTAGTTTCGAAATCTCAAGCTTTGCGATTATTGGTGAAAACCATATCTATACTAATATTATAAAGCTGAAGAGTTTGTTTGTTTGTTTGTTTGTTTGTTTGAACGCGCTAATCTCCGAAACTACTGGTTCGAATTGAATAATTCTTTTTGTGTTGGATAGTCCAGTTATCGAGGAAGGCTATAGGCTATATAACATCACGCTACGACCACTAGGAGCAAAGATACAGTGGTAAATGTGTAAAAAACGGGAGAAAGAAGTCACTATTCCACGCGGACGAAGTCGCGGGCAAAAGCTAGTTTTTTAATAATTCCATCGATAAATAAAAGTTGGTATGGATCTAACCTACTTATTGTGATAAGTATCTCTTCATATTCTTATTCTTAATATATTTACCAATACGTTCGCACTGGCTGATTCGGTAAGCATAGGCTCGCAAACAGTCCATTTAACGACTATAAATTCAACGGTTTTTTCCAGATAACAAAATTTTTATGGTAAACAATAGTTAATGTTAACATTGAAAATAATATAAGTATTATGCCGGTCCCATGTCAAGCGTAAGTCAAGCGGATATGAGGATTAGTGGGCTCCTTCCCGGAAGTGCAGATCAGGCTGTGTTTGTTCAGGGTGCGGGGAACACGTGCTGTTTGGGTCTTAGACGCGTTTCCACTGTATTGAGACGAATACATTTTCGTTGGAAGACTAGTCATCCCGCGTTACAAATTATAAATACAACATCTGTGGTTACTGCTACAAAATGTCGGGGGCGACAGTTAATTAATTATGTCGTCTTATTAAGTGAACATCTTCATTGAATGAAATACAGCCATGAAGCTTTATACCGCGTGATAATATTATGTCGTCACGATATAGTGGGAACAGCCATGAAGGTTTAAACGGCATGATAATCTATAGTCACGGCATAGTGGGAACGCGCTTTATGCGTATTCAGGATAAATGGCACGTAAAGAAATGTTTACTGCAGCAAATCCTGGAGTGGGATCGTCATCCCACTGGAGAAAAGTATTTGTTGATGACAATGAGATTTTTTTCTTTTCAATTTCTATGTTACAAGAGAATCCGCGGTTACTGTGGTTGTTAAAATTGCAAGTAGATCGTTACATTCCTATTAATCAGTCAGGGATCAAACGACTCTCGAGAGTCGCATAACAATGGAATTTCTATTGTGTCTCGTTCACACATACTTGACGAGTTAAACGAAATTACAGCCTTTTTAACCGACTCAAAAAAAGGAAGTATTCAATTCGACCTGTATGTATGTGATATCGTTATTTGAAGTTTACTTAAACATAAAGTCAGTAAAAACTTTAATGGATATATGCTTTTATAAGTCGTCAAGTCTTAGAATATAAAAACCGTGTTGCACAAACAAATCTCAGTACGCAACATAATACCATAACCACAACATAACTACCAACGTGAAAACACGAATTATATGATAATAATAAATGCATCTTAATGAGCCCTATTACAGCTTACCCTAATGTTGTTATTTGTAAAAACAGCGCGGGTTCAGCAGCTGAAACTCACTAAATATCTCTCCAATGCCACTACACATTGTCGGGGCGGCACACAGAGGTATTCAATACTGTGTGTTATATGAGTCCCATCGCAGACCGGTAGTAGTCCGGTTATTTACGATACGATGGTGGACAAACGCTGAGCTGAGGCTACACGAGTGGTTAAATACTATACTGACACTGTCCACTGCGGGTGGTAATATTTTTTTATTTCACAAATAACAGTGTACAAAAAGTGGGTTTAGTGCTAAAAGCATTCCCTTCCAGACATGCCTTTCGGTCATGCAGAAAGATTGTAAATGGGTGCAGCAGAATGTTGTAGAATAGAAATTGTAAACACATTGGATAGGTCAACAAAATGGATAGGTCTTGCATTTATAATTATTGACTCTACGTTTCTTTCGGGTATCCAAATTGAGTAGGTTTAAGCAGGTATTTGCATTACTTAGGAAAAAATAATGTCAAGGTCTCTACGTATTAACGATTAAGCCAATAAAATTTGTATCACGTAATAAATTAAAATCAAGTATGCAAAGAAAATGTCTGACCTCTTGACAAAACACCTGCTTGATATGACATCTTACTCCTTTAAGAATACACCTTTACCTCGTAAATAATAAATATAAATTCTTGTTGTTTGAAATATTTACGTGTTAATAATAAGTACCTATTATAAGTTTCTTGCTGTGTGTCCTAAGCTTAATTTGACAGCTCTTATGCATTGCCAACCTCACACAGAGACACGACTTCGATTAAATTACGACCCTGTGTGTAACGACATAGTCCCCTTATTTCAATGTTTAAATTTGAAAATTACATTGTTAGAATTTCCACGAACTAGTATCTCATGCGTTTAGATAGTGGAGCCTGCAAGTAACAAGCATTCATGTTATAATGTGAAGTCATATCGTTTGTACGTGCAAGTTAACATTAAAACCCTTTTCTACCATAATTATCAAATCGAAAGTTTTTTTTTTACTTGGTAACCTGTCTAGCCGGTTGGGGACCGTAGCACACGCCGCCGTGTGGTGTCAAATTTGACACATTGTGACCCGATAGGCCCAACCACACGCCGGCGGGTGGTCTCGCCTATGGAGTGTTTCAAACTCGTACTGTGGCGGTATTATTGATCAGATCTTAGCTATGTTGACTTTTTTGAATAGATGAGACCGAATCCTATACAATAGGCACCAAAAACAGCCGAAAACAACAACTTTAAGGAGTATGGCACTTGGCAACAATAGTGACCGTGGACTGTTTAGGGGCTTGAAACTTGACTCTCGAAATTTCAAGTGGTGATACTTGAAAATAAACATTCTACATATGCGTGTTTTTGTGTGTGGATTGAATGTTTGCGGTTCGTAGACGATTTCGGTTGAAAGATTATTTATATATCGTCATTATTTTAGTACTTACGACAACAATAACAAATGTTGTCGTTATGGGCGGGTAGTTGTTTTATTATGGCCCATTATAAAATAACTACCCGCATTAAATTTTAATTTGTTTTGACACAAGTATAGGCATAACATTCAGTCACAATACCCTCTTTACAGAATTGTAATCGGTTGTCCTTCCAAGAAGTTACGTGTGTTTACGTAAGTGTAATCCGACACCACGCATGCGTATGATGTCACGTGACATAAGACTCACACACACATGATTGACAGCTTATTTTTTTATCGAGTGTCGACCGGCTAGACTGTAATTATTTACGTTTTATTAAAAAATACAGTATTTTGTAGCTTCAATTTGCAGGTAAGTAATTACCTCAAATAGGCAAAAAATAACCGTTTAAAATTCAAGGGAAAATGAACAGCTGTTTAGATAGAATATTCGGGGCATGTAGACATTATTCGTATAAATAATTTATAAAATCTCTTAATGAAATGAGTTGCGGCCCAACGTGAGGGATGAAATGAAAAAGAAAAAGTATAAAAAAGTGAACAGAGCGGTGAGGTTTATGCAAATTTTACGCGTTTTTTTTAACTTGGCAACTCTGTATACTTATTTGAGAACAACAAGGGCCCAAGCCGACGTTATTCTGTTTGCCGATGATGTCGGATTTGAATAGCTTAATCCGGGTATAATAAAGTTGCACAATAAAGGCAAGATCGCAACGCGTTTATGATATCCTATTATTAACGGCTTTACACCCTCCGATGCTTTGGTCAATATATTGCTAACAAGCTTACATCCGATTTGATTGGTTCGTTATAAAATCATATGAGTTTATATTGTACTTATTCTGATCAGTAGAATAATTTTAATTTTATTTTAGGGACGATTTTTCAGACGTTAGATTATTAGACTAATTCAATCTTAAGTAGATTCAAGTAGTATAAAACGACAGATTTTGAAATGACATTTACAATTTTTAAAATGATTGCGAACAAATAGGTGTCGTTTTTAAATTGGCCACATTGTATTTTATTCAACGAAAATTGTTTAACTGACTATTGAAAATCCAGGCCATAACTGTACTTAAAAATAGGTAGTCATGGTAACACTTTTAGGTAATATTTATCGTTATTAACAACGCATGCAACGCATAGCTGACACATCGTCCGGTTGTTTTATTATTAGTTAAATAACTAGTTTTCTCAACATTTGTCGGAACAATCATAATAGAGGTATAGTGTACACCTTTAGGAAATTAAACTATTCGGATGCATTCGATTTCATTAAACATCGGAGCAATGGCATTTCAATCAACAAATTAATCGCTCGCTAACCGCACTTCGATGCCATGAGATTGAAGATGTAAGGCTGGTGCCACATGATTTGAAGATCTAAGGCCTACCTACAACAAGCTTTGAAGATATTAAGAAAAATTACGCTTTCCTAAAATACTATTTTAATTTATTCAGATCTTTTTTCAGACTAATGTCGCATTAAGTTAAGTTTAGCCTGTAAGCATCCCATTGTCGTATTAGGTTTAGTAAAATTAAACATTTGATAAATCCGGTAGTTTTGATTTTTTGCATACTCGTTCATAAGATAAAATAAGATAAGATAATCATTTATTGTCTCAAAACTGTGTACAATAGTTGTTATAAAAAGAAAATAATGTGTCAACAGTTTACCCATTTCAGTTACCCATGATAATGATAGCTCAATGATTACTTAGTCCAGTAAATTTGTCGGCGAGTAACCCTACTAGTAACTTTACTGGACTTATCGTCGATGTTGCATTTGTTACCTTAGGAGGAGAATATAGCAAAGTAAATTAACGTTTGTGAATAG
Source organism: Pyrausta aurata (assembly GCA_963584085.1). NCBI lineage: Eukaryota > Metazoa > Arthropoda > Insecta > Lepidoptera > Crambidae > Pyrausta > Pyrausta aurata. Next base: position 7,004,528 of record OY757252.1, read on the forward strand.
TGGGTTTTTAAGACATGGGCAAGTGGGTACAGTTTTAATTCATTGCTTACCGCTTATCCTGCTACAATGTACACAGTCCAATTTTTTTAAGGCCACCATGGTATGAATGATTGGTATGAATGGTACTTAACAGACAACGTCTATTCAACAGCCACCTTGGTGACATCTAGAGTTTTTCAACCTGTTGTATAATATCTCTAACATTACGGCTACCCCTTATACTAAAAAATCTAGCTCTTAAATAAATATTTTATAAGAGGTAATGCTAAAATACCGTGTTTCCCGGTGTTGGCTGCCGCGAGCGCGGCGCTAAGTATCAGCAGGCGCACAAGCATGCTCCCGCCTCGCTCGCAGGCCGCGCATCGAGCCGATACCGCGGGGGACACTGGCAATACTGAAAAGAAAAAAAAGTTTGTTAATGTCTGGTAGCTGGCCGAAAACGGACAACAACAAAAAACAAACTTCCAACAAATACTTTTTCTTTCTTTCAAAACAACAAATGCTGCGCGCTGGCTGGAAAGAAAAAATCTAAAGTAATTAAGAACATATTGTAAACAATCTTGACATACCTTTTTAACTAGTTTACTTTTTATAATCTAGTTCGTAAGTTTATATTATGTAACACCTGTCTTGTTTGATTCTATTCTGTATTGTGTGCCTAATAATAAAAATAACACATTTCGAAATAAGATAACTTACATAAGTAATTAATCGTTGAACACAGATCTTTTTAAATCAAACAGTTAAATAATTAGATTCACTGATATTATTTTAAAAGTAATGAAAAGATTGTTTTATATTTTCGACTAGCAAAGTTGAACGGACTTTAAAAAGTGGCATGCCCAAAATATACACAAAATCGATTGATAATGAAGATTACGAGTACATTGACTTTTCATTGTAACTAGGTGTTCGATAAACGGATATTTATATTTTTCATTTTGAAAATGTGTATTAAACTTTAATGTCGTCCAATATCTTCATTAAGAAATATATCTTAGTAGACTTAAACATTAAAAAAAGGTAATAATAATCAAGGATCTTATAAAATTATCTGAGGCGTAGGTATTTCAAAAATGAAAACACTCAGTTCTATATTTGAAGCGACGACAGTTACGACTCAACACTCATCTCGAAAACCGTGTAACGACGCTACGATGCTACGGGTATTTGTATCAACAGTAGTCAACTTCATCATAATGAATGCGTATTAAAGTATTCATCTAGTATACATAGTCAACAGTGTATACATTGATATAATAAGAGTCATCAAATGCATCAAATATTTATTTTTGAAGCGATATTTAAATAATTAAGAATACAATGCATTTTAATGCAATAAAGAACATTAAAAAAATACGTTATTTTTGATTTGTCAGTACCACTCGCACAAGTGATAGTGGTTTTGTGATATATAATTTAAAGATTGTATTCTGAAACGATGTGTCACTTTTAAAAAGTGTGTTACTTGGATGACATGTCAATACTTTACTAGCAAGCAGTTATGACGTGCATAAAAGTTATGACGTTGTGTGATGTACACACACATTTGTTGTATTTCTATGACAATCGGAGATGTATTGCAACATCCTTTGATTGGGGATTATTAGGGGCTTTGCGCCATTAATAATGATTTCTAGTTAACGGAAATCTATATTTATGTCACACATCGGATTATTAATCCGTTTGTTATGTTTGTTTGATGTATCAGATTATTATTGCTAATATCTGTTCTGTCATGGATAAAATTTAAATACATAGGTACATCTAAAGATATACGGGTTGAATTAGGTGCACAGGCTAACAGGCTAATATGCGTAAAGATCTCTTTAAAAAATGAATAATCCTAATAAATCATGAAAAATATGTTGGTCACAAGAAAGCTCGTATTTCACAAAAACTTTTCATAAAAATGTAAATAGAATTTTATCATACTTTTATTTGTTCGTTTTCAGTCTTCATCCTTTAATCCTAATCAAAATGAATAAATAACACTTGTATCAAACGACCAGTACTTTATATTCATCAAGACGAATAATCCTAAAACTCATTATTTCTTTTTCTTTCGGGGTTTGGGTCAACAAATCTAAATCTAAAGCAATTCATCACAAATCTCATAAAAGCTGAAAAGAAAACCTTTAACACCAGAAGACAGCTGTTAATAAATTCGCACAAACTTAATTCGAGAAATCGTAAAACTGTGGCCAAGTGGAACGGGAAACAAGTGCCTATAAGAGTTTTCGTTGCGAAATAAAATATAACTCCATCGCGGAACGGGAGCGGTTTGAATAACAACTCTTTAATTGAAAGTTTAGCAATTTGCTCGTACCAACCCGAGTGAATGGACCCCAAGGCGCGGGGCAACTCATCTGCCGCTTCAAAATTGAATGTAGGCAGATGTGCTTAATTACGGGGCCAGATGCCGGCCGCCGCTTATCTCGAGATGAACCTCCACCTCAGCCCACGATATTTGCCTAAGACGTGCTCCAACGACTTTTTTCAACCCCCAATCCGAGTAATTATGAAGCAAATCGTGGATTAATCAGTCAGGTATCAAACGAATGCCGAGAGTCGCATAACAATGGAATTTTTATTGTGTCTCGTTTACGCATACTTGACGAGTTAAGTAATTAAAACACGCAAGCCTCGGAACCTTTTACTTATCTAATATTGTTAAACGGGATTGTTCAAACGCTTCAACTTTTATGAAACAGTTTTTTTGCGCTGCGTTCGCTAATTTGAATGCTGTCTAAATTAGAGGTTTTGGAATGAAAATTTCATCTTCTCACTGTGGCAGGATGTTTGCGAGATTACAACGGACACGTTACGTTTTTGTGCTTAAATATTTTATGTGGTCCGAAATGGTATTGTCTGTGTGAGTTTTTTGTTGAATATCATAGGCGTGCGCATAGCATAATAACATAATAACTGTTTAAGTTAGCAATTAAGCATCGTAGTGTCGTTGCAGGTGTAGTGACCCTAAAAACAAAAGGTCATTCACAAGCCAGTGCTCCATTGTTCGCATTTGGGCCCTCATTATTTGTGCTGTCACAGTCACCTGCTAGGATGCACCTTTAGAACTACGCAACTACTCTCATGATTTATTCCTTTGCACATTATGAAGCTTCTGAGCTGTTCAACGCACTACACTTGCAGATTAATTATGTATTGTTTTAGAATGAAAAGGAGTTTCGAGGGCCACTTTGCATGTATGTGTATTCATTGAATATAAAAAAGAAGACTGATAACACGCTGATGGTAAACTATAGAGTTTCTGTAGATGTACACACACATTAGACTCTACAGTTCAACACGATACAATTTCCAAAACTGTACTAATTGATTATTATTAATGGCATAAATGATAATAATTTTAAAATAAAACTTATTTTATCAGTGAATGTAGAACTAACGAAGGAGAGTGTCCTTTAACTGAAGAAAAATATAAATGATATTCCAAAAAACAAGTCTCGATCATGGAATACTTAATTGAAACAATAATGAGCAAGTTTAGGTTAATTAACCTTATGTAAAGAGCAAGTTTACGCCGAGTCTGTCGAAAACAAATTAGGCTTCATATTTCATCATTAAAATCTCCAAATTAATACAGCGACGTGAAGATCTTGATTTTATCGAAATTAAATTAAACTTTTCTGAAACATGCGAGTTAACCTCGATAAAATCGAACTTTGCCTTGTAAGACTGGGCTTGAGTTTTCCAATAATGTCCCGCTAAGTACCCTCGGTTCGGAGATATGAGATGTAGGCAAATAGAGCGATATCTCTGTATGAAGACATCGTTATACGAGACGTTTAGGGTTTATGCCGTTTAAGAGCCTGAATCGACAGGTTTTTGAATAATATTTACGTATGCTTGCGAGACGATTCGGATCATGACTTCTTTCATAATAGGGTATGAGATTTTTTAAGTACAGTAAAAATAATACGAAAGGTAATTAATATATATTAAACGCTAAAAAACAAATGTTGATATAAAGCTTATATTTATATAAAAGTGTTTTTTTATATGATAAATCTGTGTAAGTTTTGTCAATTTCTTTAAACACTTTACTTCTTATCGAAGCTTAACAACTAAAGTGTTAACACTTAAAGATGCTTAAATACTATTCTATGTCTGGACCACTGAAAACTTATACAACAAAAACAAAACACACAACAGTGAAATCGAAAAATGCTGACAAACACATCAAAATAGTAATATTTTCGTGCTCAATAATAAACATCCGTTAGCGTGGCGGAAAAACATCGTATATTGTAAGCGAGTCGCATGAATTTATAATAATTTTCTTTCCAATTCAATCCGGGCCCGAAAAGGGACTCGTCCCTGCGCCCTACGTGTGTCACGCGAGTGAATCAAACTTCCCTTTACATTTTATCTTACTGCAAGGGCGGTTGGCTACGGCGTTCGCCCTACTTGATTTAGTTTTGATGGCGGAAGGGAACGGCTTTTATGCATAGCTCAGCAACAACGGCCATTTTTATAAGTGAATTTTTGTTGTTCTAAAATATCAATATTTTTAAACGGATGGTACTACAGGTTTTATAATTTTAACTTGTGCGCCTTTACATTAGAGCGACAGCAGCGCGTCGCATTGTCATTTATGTATGAAATTGACAGCAGCGCGACCGTCGCGCTGCCTAAGTGTGAAAACGCTCTAAAAGTCCGTAAAACATAAAACGTCCGTTTAAAACAAATGACCACTTCTTGAGAAGTGTTCTGGCTGTTTTTCTTTGATCTGAAACTTATACAAATGATTCAAAACGTGCACCGATTTCAGAGTCTGCAACTATGTACAGTTTATAGTCAACCGGGGGTTTGTCAGATTGATGCATCGGTTATGAGAGTAATGAAATGGTTTTTAAGGATCCCCTAAGTGTATTAGATAACATAGCAGACGCGACCAAGTAAGTGCTTATGTGTGTTTTAAACATTTTAATATATTTTTGTAGATTTATGCAGCAGACACTTTAAAAATACCTACAATTATTTATTGGGCTGTAAATAGGTTCTTATAAAGAAAAATAAAAGACATTAATACGTCTTTCAAATAAACCAAAATATCTAGGTACATTTATTTTTTTTAAGTATATTCATTCTGATATTTCATATTAAAACTAGAATTGTAATCAAGACGTTAATTTGAAGCCTCGAATGCCTCCTATTATTGCAACGATCACGACGTTCAATAAGGATTCTTGCCAAGAGCAAATTTAAGGTTCGTCTACACTGGTCATAATAAACTATTTAGTAGTAATCGTAGTTATAATATCAAAAAAATCGACTTGTTAGCAGGTATTGGTATTTAACTACCGTGTCTGGAAGAAATGCTTATGTTTTTAAATTATTCTTTGCATACCATAGATTGTGGGTTGTGAAATATAGCATTAGTAATAAAATAATCTTAAAAAACGATATTTCAAAATAGAGTTATGGAAGAATAAGGACAGGCCGGTCTCAAAGAAGAGAAGTAGGCTTTGTTCGTGTCGTGTCCACCCCATTTCTTCCCCTCATTTCTTTTTAATACAGACGTCCTTGTACTTCAACTTTAAATATACCCTTTCCAATTTCCTTATTGAGTGTGAAGGCATGTATCGATCAATCGGGCTATTTCCATTCAATTCCCAGTTACATTGGTAAATTGTAGTATTTAGTTAGTAAGGGGCATCAAAAAGCAAGCTTATTTATTCATTTTTGGCATTTGTATTCTCCTTTTTGTCAGTTAGGAATTCGCTGGGGGTAGTTAGCACTTTGATTTTCTACCATAATATAGGTACTTACGTATTCAACATAAGCTAAAGCATCATCATTCGCTTACCCTGTTCCCAGTTTATCTGGGGTCGGCGCAGTATGTTTTTCTCTTCCACACTATTCTATCACTCGTTACTGAATCATCCACTCCTTTCACACTCATATCATGTTTCACACAGTCCATCCATCTCTTTTTCGGCCGGCCTCTTCTCTTCCATCTATTAACATTCATACTCATCACTCTTTTTGTTACATGATTTTCTTCCCTCCTCATTACATGACCGTACCAAGACAGACGATGTCCCACCATCTTCTCAGTTATCGGCGCCACTTTCAGACTTCCTCGTATATACTCATTTCTTATCTTGTCCATTCTTGTGACCCCACAAAAGCACAGGTAATATAATACTACCTAAAGTAAATGAATGAAGTAGGTAAGTACAGTCGCCAGAACATCAGTGGTGCAAGTCTCAACACGTTTTAACTGACAAACACTGGGTGGCGCTCAAGATACGCTGAGACGAAATTCGTGATTTTGTGTATTAATTGATTGAGAAGAATAACACTAACATTCATTAAAGATATCTACGTCAAAAGGTTGTTTGATGTGCAGAAAGGCAGATAACTGAACATATTGAGAACGTAATGCTTACCTAGACGTATTGTCAATACGTAATTGGGCTACAGACGGTATTAAAATCCTGAAATAATATTATGTGGTAAGAATGTCAGTAGTTTTAAGAGAAGAAAAGCATAGTGCTGATTAGCCAAATCTAAGCATCCTAGACAGTTCCGTCAGTGTGCACGAGCACTAATGTCTAGTTCTAATCAAAGAGTCGTTAGTCGCGGGCTCCAGTCGATTACCACTATTTCGGGACACAATGGGAGTACAAGGCGCTTCCCGTGATAAGGGCCGGATGCGAGAGGACAGTAATCTTGCCAACAGGGAATTTGAGCGGCGTTTTGTATGATTGCGCTCTCAGAATTTTGCGGTAATTGAAGAATGGCAGCAAGAATGCAAAAAGGGATAACCACTTTTTTTTAAGTCTGTTAAAACGGAGACTAGAACTGCCCAAAGGTATTCGTCTTTGCACTTACTCTTTTTCAGGAAGCAAATCGAAGCAATAAATAAGTTGAAATCCAGGAAATAAGTTGTCTCATACTCCTCGGTTAGTAGATGAAAAGTACCTATCAATTGACACAAGTTCTTTTTTAATTTGTAAGTGAGTAAGCTTTTTAATTATTTAACGAGCTTGTGGCAAGTGTACGAGTCAGTGCTCATAATCAAACCGGCAATTAAAATGACACAATAATTACCTGTTAGTGAATAGTACCTCTCTGGGAACAGACACGTTTCCAAGGAACATCACAAGAATAATTTCTTGGAAAACTCAATCGGCAAAATGAAAGTCGCAGTACAGCAAAGAGGTTGCAGCAAGCAATTAATCTTCATTAAAGGTTTACAGACTCCGTGCGGTTTGCTACTAAGTCCACCACTTCGGACGCTTTGGACATTACAGTATTTTAATGCCTTAGATAATAAATGCACGTTATATTTGTGTGCAATGCTAAAATGGCAGCATCTTATTAAGAAAATCATAAGGAATTGCTTTTGTACTAGCCTTGGACTTAAAAGTCCCCTGAAAGCAATTTCAAACACAACGCCCAGCGAGCTATTATAGAGTATAGAGACCCATAATTTACGACAATATTTGGCCCGTAACTTGAATAAAAATATGCATAATTCCAATGTAATTTACACTCAATAGCGGCAAAAAATTTCGGCGAAAATTCAAGAGATCTGTAATGAATGTGAAATTAATGCAAAGTGGCCGGCCATAAATCTCTTGAGCTTTACGGCAATAAAACAAAAATTGCGAATTACCAGTTTGATAAAACAGAAAGTTTGTTTGGCAAGTGTCCCGGTGGACATGCGTAAACTCCATCGGCTCGGCTCACCGGCCCAACTTCATATTCCAATTTCACCTTTTGTGTGTTGGCGTTCGGCTGGCTGTTTGTTTCCTCATGTTAACACAACCCAACGGCTAAGCCCTCCACTACGCAGATAACGTTTACCTATCGATTCCTTGATAACATTGCTTCGGACCGCTTCTGTTACTAGGCGCGTTTTTGAATCTACTTTCTTCGTATTTACATAAAGTAGTGACTGGATGCTTATCAGGATCTCTCCGATTCCCTTCCATTCCGCTAAAGGAATTCTCATTTGGCGGGCTTGTGCTAAAATTATCAGCTAAATAAGACTCGTCCATTTCTGGGCGGCTAAATTGAGCTCGTTGGTTAATAAGGTCCCAACGACAGGGACGGCGGAAGAAATTGGAGGAATTACTTCCAATAAGGAGTTGCAACATTATCTAACATTGGGGGGTAATTGAAATCAACGGCTTGGAAGGTGGCCCTGGCGACGTGTCATCGCCGTATAGGTAGGCCGGTAATGACCGCGCCTCGTCCCCTCTCAAACGGTTACCGTAAAATTTTACGGTGGCTACATTTTGTAAAATAAAGTAATGCCACCCAACCCCGGCATTGCGGCCCTCCATTACCAGGAATAACAGCAGATTCTTGGATATAGCTAGTTTTGACAGTTACCGCGAAATAATATTATGTAGCTATACTTTTTAATGAACTATGAATTTACTGTGATAATCGATTTGTTGTTCTACAATTCTTTCGTTCCTTTTTTCTTTCATACAATTGAAACCAATCATTGCCTTTGATCGAGTGCTTTCCTTCAACTTTGGTTGGGTTTTATTCCCATAAATATTTGTGTAGGTGCTTGTTTATAATAAGTACGTAGTATTCTAGGGCCATTTGCCCTGCCATAAACATGAATGGCGCCAAAACGTCTCTCTTATCTTGGGCATTTCTCGGAGGGGCGGAAGCGGGGCCCAAAGCAGTGCGCCGTTCCTCAAGTGTGGTCCTAAAGGATCTCGAAATAAGGGCCCAAGAAATCCCTTTGAGAAAGTACCGCGTTCTTAGAGCAAATGGATTGTAAAGAAGAAACTCGCGACCGATTCAGATATTGATTTTTATTTAGCCGATATCACTTGGCCCCTAACGCGGGAAGCCGATCTCAATCTCGGGGTAATCTGTACAACATTATGGGGTACAGATCTTCTACAGCCTTTACGATATTAACATTACTCACTTGTACTGCTGCTTCGTAAGCACTGAGCAGGTTCGTTTGGAACAACACAGTAATTTTAAACTGTAGAGACCTACCCATAATAATCGTTTTCTAAACAGAACATTGATGATACAAATACATAACTGATTGCCTAAAGCATTATCGGTCTTCAAAAAAAGGAGGCTATCAATTTAATTAATGAAAGACGTAGGTCTGGATATTTACTTGATTAATAAAAATATATCAATAGTTCATTTTACCAATGTCATATTTAGGTACCCTTTTCAGAAAAATGTAAATGTAAAGTTATTTTAATAAACTCAATGTTATTCAAATAAACAACATAAATATTGAGATGCGAATCGTGTTTGATGATCCAAAACCAATTATGTTGTCTATGTTTTGATTGGAGAGTTCTGTAGGTACAATATCAGTGAAACTTAGGGTTATAATAAGGTGAACTCTTAATGCAAGTAAGACACTCGAGTATCAAAGTAGATGAGTAATCCGAAAACCAAATTAACGTAGCGTTCCAACCCCTCGATGAATTCACTTCAATGGATCATAACTTGTGACAATCTACGTTTCAAAGCTCGCATAAGCCGAGAGTGTCTCCAGTCAATGTTTTAAATTCGGATTAATTTGAAACCGAGTCAAAGTTGCCTCTTATCTGGCGACATGCTCTTATGTGGCTACATATTCATGGACGAACTCGATGCGGTTAAGTCTCACAATTCGTCACCAGTTGAGGAAGTTTGCCACTCATGAATATTTACCGGGTAATGCAGTTATAATACACGGAGATGCTAATGCGCCATTTAATTACACGTTGCTAATAATTTCAGACTTGAGGTAACACTTGGTGTCACGTTAAATTTATTATCCTTGTAACTGGAAAACTAAGTTGTGAGACAAAAATTAAGGACTTTTAAGTAAGTTAATACCTTCGAGTTTTTAATATAGTGATAAGCGATATGCTTAATTTAGCGTGGACTTAGACTCGTGTGCTATTTATTTTCCTTATCAACACTATTGTTACCTAAATAATGTCCACTGCTGAACATATGCGTATTTCACGGTTTTAAACAGTGACCGATTCCAAACGGTCTGCATCCAGTGTGATCCTGCCATCTTCACAATATCGTCTTTTCATCTTATCGTTGGACGCCTCATTTTAGTTACTATATATATTTTTTTGTGATTTTGACGTTCAAGCAACTTACAACAACAACAACTGAAAACTTCTACTAACTACACCTTACACACGGATTTATTGAACTTAATTGCAGGGTTTCTAAGCCTATTCCGTTAACAAAATATAATCTTCGCTATTTTCTCCCAAAGCACTGACCGTGGCAAATGAGAAAACTCTTGTTTTTTCAACTTATCTAGTCTGTGTAATTTTGTTTACTAAAGTGGCGGATATAGGTGTAAAATTACGGAATGGGACGAGATTGTTTGCGAACAAACAACGAGTGCCCGCGTATTAGAAGGGGCCGGTGTAATAAAAACATCCGCCTCATTACGCCCGAACGTGAAACGATCTGTTCGCGTTGATGTTATAATGAGAGCCGAATATTGGGTAGGTATATAATAAAAAATAAAAAATATATATAACAAATAATAATACATAACAATGAAAAAAAAAACAAGTTCCCCGAGTGGCTTTGACGAATGATGGCCGGACACATCGACAGCATTGGCGTATCAACGACGTTTCAGTGGCGCGTCGATGACTATTTGTGGCATGTGGACGACATTTTAGTGGCGTATCAACGACATGTCTCCCCCGATTCATGCATTTTCGCCATCTGCTGTTGAACTACAGTAGTTATTCAGTAGTGATATTGTGACATATGTTTTGCTTAAAATCAGCAGCATTGAAAGGTGACACGCCGCTGTCAGAATAGCGAGGCATATCTATTTTACTCTCGTAGTACAACTGATGCACAATCGACTGACGGTGACGACTCAATTACGACATCTCGACGACGCCTTGACAGCAAGCCGACGACAGCCATCGGCATCCGAAATTAAGTTTTTTTTAATATTTGTATTTATTCAGAGGCCGAAGTCTGAAGCAAAATTCTTGCGTTGACAATGTTCAGACATAGTTGGTGTTTTTTGTGTATGATTAAGAAGATTTTTTTAATGTTTCTTAAAATACAAATATTTTTTTAAGATTCTTCAAAGATATAGTAAGTTAAACGGATATTTGATGCTGCAGAAAACCCGAAATTAGAAATTATCTACATACACGAAATGTCAAAAAAATTGTTTCACACTTCGGCCGCAGGATTCAACCACCATTTCATTTATAGTGTTTTTTTATAGTGACTGGTCTTTCCCTCACTTAGAAAACAAAACGAATCACAATGAAAATGCAATCGTAGCATTATAAAATAGTTGATACGCCAATTGCTCTTACTGTTCCACGCGCAAATTAAAGCTAGTTAAAGCGTAACAAAAATTAGTTCTCTGCCGCGGGGCTTATAAATATTAATATTTCCTATCTCAGCTGTTAATTACCCAGACAACTACGGATGAGTCTCTGTATTCATTAGGGCAACCTAATTAGGAGATTCGTGCGAGTGCGCGACTCTTTGTCGGCCCTTATTGAACGCAATATTGAGTTCCTTTCACGGCTGAGTGAGGTAATAAACTTTTCCTGCTCGTAAATACATATACATTATTATGACATTATTTTATGAAGGGTATGAGGATGTTTATTTTTCGTTATGAACGTGATTTCAACTAAGTCAAAGCTTTTTATTACCTATTTGCCAAAGAACAGTTTAATAGCATTAACTTTTAGCAAGAAGACCGTCTTAATTGAACATTTACTATAATAAATTATAAATTACTTTGTGTTGTGCAAAAAGGGTCATATTATTCATATTACACGACTAAGATACCTCTTAGAAAATCTTGTTGATTTAATTTTCATTAACATTCAAGGCTCATTACATCAGTTATTTAAGGAAATATAATTGTTAAAGAATTATAGTATATACAGATATTTTGAAGCAGATGTGAAAATAATTCAATCTGTTTGAACTTTAGCCTTCCCTAAATTTCTTAAAAGAAAAACATAATGTGACGACTGTTTAGAAGTTATGGCATACTTACAGTTAAATGTTGGATACAAGGAGCAGTGTAATATACGTATAAATAGAAAACCGGCCAAGTGCGAGTCAGACTCGCGCACGAAGAGTTCCGCATCTACTATGTATGTAAGTACTTTTATTACCATAATAATGTGTAAAACATTATTAAGATAACCTTATGAGGTTTTGTTTCCAACGGAATAAAAAAAATAATTCAATTTGCTATAAGTCTATGGACTACAACTCTGTAATTTGTTTATTTAAAATAGACGTGATATTTTTCCTTCTAAATTCATCATAACTATATGGTAGGTACTGTTGTTATTTTTTTCACGTATACACCTACCACTGTTTAGTTTTGAGAGGATGGACTGTAACAAAAATTTGCCTTATAAAACTGAATGTAACGTAAACGGGACATTTTATCGGAAATTATGTTGTTTTTGTTTTGTGTAGTTATTATTTCTGTAACTGTTGATCTTTATTTTCATTGTTTCTGTTGTGAAGCGTGCTTATGTGTTGTGCTGTCCTTTTACCAATAAAAAAAAACTCATAATCATTTAAAAAGACCTATTCAACGATTCCTGACACGATTGATTAGGCGCGAGATTGAAAACCCTACATTATGAGAGGAAAAAAATATCTTTCAAAATTGTATTTTACCTCTGGTGGGTAAATTTGATTACACACAAATATAAAATTAAAATTTAAGGCCTCTAAGCTGAACTGCGGACAGACGGACATGACAAAATTATAAGGGTTCCTTGTTTGACTAAGGAACCCTAAAAATGATAAAAAGGGCTAATCATATAAAAATATGCACCTACACAAAACGTCGTTAATTGTACATTACTAAGGTTTCCTTTTTGATACCTCTCATTTGTCAGGGCATATCAATTTAAATTCCCCGTGAATCCTTCTATTCCAGGAATTAATACGATCTGTTTTGCTTCCACCCTCATCCCATTATCAATAGAATTGATTACAAAATTAGGGACCAAGATGTTTGTTACTTAACCCTCGCCGTTATCAGATCGCGAGGAATTTTCCATTCAATAAGTCATGGCCTTACATAGGGCGGACACGCAACATATTCAAGTCGAGTAATCTGCCATTAGAGCAAAAAGCTCGTCGGTTATCTGCGACATCTGGCCATGTTTATATTTTGAGGGGCTCCGACAACCTCTATAACGACTGCCCGCTTATCGTTGTCTGCATGTCTAGGTAATCTCCTGGTGACACCTCCGCGCCAAATTCCACCGTATTATCTAAGCAAGAAAATCTACAGTGACATACTGGCACCCACTTTTTGTACAAATACCTGAGCTGATCCCTGAGGACGCCGTTCTGATATTAAATCTAAAACACCGGTGCTATGGCACGTTTTCCTCTATCCTACGAGTCGCCAGCCCCCGTTCTTACAATAAGGATTTAATGCAAATGTAGTAAGAGTTATTTTCTTTCACGCCACACATAGTTTCCATGTAAATAGAGGCATGTCAAACATGCTTCTGAGTGCTATCTTTACAATTCAGAATTCGTACCTTTTTCAAGAATAGGTTATGAGAGTGGACAGTGACTATATTAGAGTACAATGTAGCCTTTGCGTCCCTCATACTAAGTCTTTCTTTTTCTCGGTCATTTGATTCTTGTTCTTAATAACAAAACTATATTATAATAGAAGTTATAGTAAATATAAATCAAATGGAAACAGATAGCTCAGCTATAATCAACCTGAGGCCCGCCGAGACTTTTTTGAATGGCTCGCCAGCCTGACCAGGGCTCCATCCGCGAGACTCGCCAGGAATGTTGACATGAACTGGGATGTAATTTTTGAAAAATAGCAAACATTTCTCGCCGTCACTGCGTTTGCTTGACATGTAACTAATAAAGAGGGGGGAGGGCGAATTCCATTTGCAGCCCGAAGTATCACTCCTGAAACGACTAATAGGCCCGTATAAAAAAGGTTGAGTACCGCTGAGATAGCTATTAAATCTGTATAATTACAATCAATGCAATTTAAAAACTTGTGGTTTACGAAAAAGGCGACGCTATTAATCAAACAAGTGTTAACGAGAAACTTTAGGCATTTATTTCTCAAGTTCATAAAACAATTCTCAAGTTGCGATTAGAACTGATCCATCGATATCCCTTAATTGATTCAAGGTAAGGGCTTGTTCCAAGCTAACGATCCATTTGTATTCACGGCCTATCGAAATAAAAAAGGTGGGGGTGAAATAATTTGGAGAGAATAAAACCAAGTTATATTTGCTATTACAGTATTGACCTTCAAAAAGCGATTTTCAGAATGTCAACATTATTAAAGTAATTGCTGCTCAATTAAAATATTTTTCTATTTTGTAGGTATTTTTTGTAAACGTGACTTGTGTATTCAAAGGATTGCATAAGTTTAGTTACAGCCCGTAGAAACGAATATCAAGTTTCTTCAAATTATGAAAGGCTTCTGTGGTATTATTACTGTTAATTAGAAACTAGTTTATTGGCCCCTATACAGGGTGTGGCCTGTAATAGGAGCTAAAATTTAAAATATAAGCGCCTTATTTATAGCCCTTTAAGTAATCAGTAATCAATTCTAAATGGTTTTAATTAATTAAAATGAAATATAAATAAATTAAGCAATGTATGTTCCTTCCACGTTAGAACCACGTGGTTTGGTTCGTGATGATGGCAAGAGACCCGATGGCCTCACGCTCATTCCCTGGGAACGGGTCGGGCCCTAGTATGGAATGCAACTTGTGTCGATACTTTGGCCCCCTCCATCTCAGAGAATCAGCTCTTAAAGCTGGAGCAGCAGCGGAGTTGGTTGAAAACGCCAAGCGTCGCAAGTACGTCTCACTTGCAAGTGATTATGTATTTGCGCCGTTTGACGTTGAAACGTTTGAGCCGTGGGGGCCTTCGGCTAAATTGCTGTTTAGAAAAATTTCGCCAAAACTAAATTCTGTTATGGCCAATAATAAAGCTGGCTGATTCCTAGCTCAAAGGATTAGCATAGCTATCCAACGCGGCAACGCAGCCAGCATTTTAGCCTCCTTGCCACAAGGAAATGGTTTCGTTTTTGAATAGGGTAGTCTTATTTTTTTTATGTTGCATGTCTTAGTTGTAATTTTTTCTTGTTTGTTATTAATAAAGAATAGCAATGTATTGCAAACTAATTTGTCATTGTCATTTACAACAATGAGTTAGCGATTTCAATTTAAATTAATCAGGGTTTAAAACTTTGGAATACTATATCTCTGAATTAAAGCATTTTGGATCACTTTAACCAGGCCAAGGTAATTGCGTAATACTCTGTAGAATCAGTAATAAAATTTTTGCTTCTATTACAGGCCACACGCTGTATAACAAACCTTAACTTATATATTTGAATAAATTTTAAATTAATCACTTGCTTCTAAAGCATTGTTTTCTATTTTGTGGTTCACGAATAAGTGGGTTAGACAGATAGCGCTAAAGGGAACTTAATCAGACATTGTGAAACCGGTTGTAAATGTATGAATGTTACGTTTTACGCATACACGATGGGTATTTTGGTACCGGGCCAAGGAGTAAAAAACCTTTAAGAGGAGGGGGATAGTATGCCATTTACTAGACAAAAAACAGATAGCTTTAATATCTAGCTTTAGGAATATCGGGTCACAAACTTACTATCATATAACTTTATGCAAATACCTCACAAATTGTTGCACAATTTATATTTAATATTTTTATTTTGGTAAGCTACTTTTGTGGTTTTCTTGGTTTTTGTCAATCAAAGACTAAGTTACAGAAATGATATAAAAAATCAGAAAAAAAAATCTTAGGTAACTTTTGTCATTCTAATACAAAAAAAACCTTATTAAGAGGTATGTTTTATTACGTAGGACAGTGCCACAGCACAACTGCCTTCACAGCAAAATGAACATTTTACGAGTAAATGGTGGACAGATCCAAGTTATGTCGGAGCAAGAGCTAAATTCCAGCCCTCATTATTTAAAAAAGTCTCTGAAGGTAGTTTATGCCCACTTTACAGTTATCGTTGCCTACCCTACGCTTATACGAACAAAGGCGATCACCACTCGAGTCCAGAGCATTTTTCCGAAACTATCTTACCGACCGTGAATACTCCGAATGGTCATTTCGCCGATTTTAAATTCTACGAATATTCGTTACGCCGCTAGTTGATTGGCCGATCAGTAATATTACGAGCTATCTTTTCAACTATAGTCAATTTATCGATAGTTTGATTCTACGAGCATTCCTTTCATCTATGGTCAATTAATCAAATAAAATAATTGAAAGCGAGCAAGGACAAAGAAAAGCAGTACCTGCATCTTAACCTTTTTCAATACACAAAAGTCCTGCCTTTAGCCAACTTTTTTCATCAAAATTAGTAAAGAAAGATTGGGGAAACATGCAATTTACGCGTATCTTACAAGTAAATTACATAATTCTATGAATGTTTGTACTGCAGTCAAGTTTTTAATAATTAATATTTTACTCTTTTCATATTTATATAATTAAAAACAAAAAAAAAAATAGAAAAAAATGTGTCTATTTGTAAATCTTATTTAGGTTTAAGGTTAAAAATAAACTTTACTTATAAATTACAATTTATAACTTAAAAAATTTTAAAATACAACATTTATAACAAAATTTCACTATATACTTTTAATAGAGAAAAAAAAATACAATTTGCTTCAACACAATAAAATATAACAAATTAACATTATATTATTTACTCAACGGTAACTTTTTCTTGTTTTGAGTTTATTCACTATTTAGGAATAAAAAAACAGCAAAAAAAATATCTCATAGACCAACATTAACAATAATTTAAGTAAAATATTAATTATTAAAAACTTGACTGCAGTACAAACATTCATAGAATTATTTGTAATTTACTTGTAAGATACGCGTAAATTGCATGTTTCCCCAATCTTTCTTTACTAATTTTGATGAAAAAAGTTGGCTAAAGGCAGGACTTTTGTATATTGAAAAAGGTTAAGATGTAGGTACTGCTTTTCTTTGTCCTTGCTCGCTTCCAATTATTTTATTTTATTAATTTACCATAGGTGAAAGGAATGCTCGTAGAATCAAACTATCGATATATTGACTATAGTTGAAAAGATAGCTCGTAATATTACTGATCGGCCAATCAACTAGCGGCGTAACGAATATTCGTAGAATTTAAAATCGGCGAAATGACCATTCGGAGTATTCACGGTCGGTAAGATAGTTTCGGAAAAATGCTCTGGACTCGAACAGCGAGCCATCAACATTTGAAACACGTCCCACAAATTGCGACACACGTCGAAAGCCCGATATCTCCGGGGGTCATTAACGGGTGTTGTCCGAACTTATTATCGCTTAATTTATGGCCACACATTACCGCTTAAGGCGCCATTAAGCCGCTCCAGCCGGGAGTAAATAAGGTGGGGAAGTTACATGACGAAATAGTGACGTGTGTAAGAATCACCTGTGATCGATGGTGTAAACAAGTCAAGGCAAATAGCTAAGATATATATTTTTTTAAATTAATTTATTTAACATTCACAAGATTTCCTGTGTCATACGATCTTGTTTTCTTAGACATGGTTGTATTTATGTAAAAAAGTATTTTACCTCAATTTTTTCCACGTTTTCACTTACACTCACGAAAATGAAAAAAAATATACTTTACGTACGCGTATGTGTAAGTTTCTACATACGTAGGACTTATATTGAACGACCTTAGTTGTGTATTTTATATAAAAACTAAAAATAAGACACGTGTGAAGTGGCAGCAGATATGATTCATTATGTCTACAGATAATGTAAATATTTCAGACTGTTTTCACTACAAAGTTGAATACAGAAAATATTTACCTACATTTTATTCTTCACTATTAATAATTTATTTTGACCTTTATTATAAAACGAATAACGTTATTATTGACCGTGGAATTGAAACCACTTTACCAATATTCAGTAGGTAGGTACTCATTATTTATTGATCAGAAAATTTTGAATACTAAAGTTTAATATTATTAAAAAAAATTAACAATATAACATTTTTTTTCAGTTATGCTTTTGCAAAACTATGTTAAATGTTTTGGTTTGGAATAGGTAGGTAAATTTTATTTTACAAATAACCCATTCATGCATTTTACTGGCATATATTCATGCTTTAAAGGGAACCTAACACCTGTTAAACCTACCTATTTAAAAAACTATTCTTAATCGATAAACATATAGCAAGTGCATCACTAGCAAAACGCGAATAAATAATGCGGGGAAGTCCCGCGCAGAACGCCCCATCTAAGACGCCACGTGCCAGTTAATTTGTCTCCGTCACACGCCATAAACTGTTTATAGTTTTCTATTAGCGATGTTAAAGGGGCCTGCTGCGTTGATAACTTTATGGGGAGCTTTTGAATTAAAGATACCAGCATTTTAGGTAATGCATATAAAATTCTTATTATGGTTACGATATGTCGAGTTACTTACTAACCAAACGTCAGAAAAAGGTATTAAAAAAAATAATTATTATTTTAATTTAGAGTCTGATGTATTTGGAATATTTTGGTGATTTTTTTAGATTATTTTTGTCACTTTTTAATAACCATACACAACACCTACCATCAGTCGAGTTATCAAGAAGTTCTTGGTAAAAAAATGTGTGAATCTTAACGCTTGGGTTTTAGGTGGTAATTTATCTGTTTTTTCACTTAAACACTGAAATTAGTGTGTTCTGATTTAGGTGAATAACTCAAATAACTCAAAGTGATAATAACTCAAACGGTCTTCTAAACCTATTTTAGCTATTACACTGTTTTGTCACTTTCTGTCAAATGATGACAGCGCCAAGAAAGAATGAGACAAAACAGTGTAATAGCCAAAATAGGTTTAAAATACCGTTTAAGTTATTATGATTATGGGGGTAATTCTTCATACAATATGACGTTTTATATTATTAGAATTATTTTTTGGTAAGTGTTATTTTTTTAAAACTCTCATTCAACGCATTTTATTGGGTCATTACGTCATTGAACCTTGTAATAGAAGAACTTAGGCTTTGTTATTCTACAATTCTTTTTATCTGTGACAATAATATGAAAACATTTACATTGCACGAGTTTTTTCCATTTAATAAAACACAATTTACGGATAATTTCGCGATAATTTCTTTGATTTTTCATCCCGACGTTTCGAACACTTTACAGCGCTCGTGGTCACGGGTTAGACGAGTTTTTTTTTAATTTGCAAACTTTTTTCCATTGAATGAATGCTAATAGGTACAAATTTTGCAATTCGAATTTTAGACTTATGTAAGCAACATTTTCTCTACCATTACACATTATCTACCCATTTGCAGTTATACATTGCACTAAATCTAACTTGGCGTATATTCAAACTCGCCAAAACATGTACCTAACTCTAACTCCTTCCCGTTCACGATTGAAATCACATATAGAAGCTTGTGCATTAATAAATAAAGCAATTTATACATCTATTCCGTGCTGCTTGTTTCACAAGAAATAAGTGGATCTATTGATTTTGTTTTCAATATGCATGTTATTGCGATGTAGGTAAGTACTATGTATATAGCTAGGTGTAATAATATTATGTTTGATAAAAGTGTTTTTGTTTTAGGTTTAAGAACTTACATAAACTATTTATGGTTTATTTAATGGAGACCTACTAAGCCTGTGAACGCTTTAGACAGTAGTTTTAACACCAAGCAAAGAAGCATGATTAGATTATTTATTTAAAATTATCTCAGACTATAATTTGTTAAAAGATTTTGGTTAGCACGCATTAGATTTGATGTTTTTATGGTCAACAGATTTTAAAACGTGTAATCAGACAATTTGAGTCTCACTCTCTAAATTAAGTTGAGTCTTCGCTCCTTGATTAGCAGAGTGTTCCCCGAGCAACACCTACAATTGATCGGTAAGTAATTACTGGACAGGGAAACTTTAGGGTCGAACACCCGTGACTCCGGCAAAACCGTCCGGATAAGTAACTAATCTCGACAAAAACTGGCATTACTGCAGTCTAGCGCCACAGTGTAAGTGACAGTAAGTTAAATAATCACTATAGGTAGAACGCAAATTTGAGACCTCCCTTGCGGATTGCTCCCTTAGGAATACACCCACCCGCAAACTTCACACACAGCGCTCTCTCCTCTCTGCGGGCCCCTGTGCTTTGCAGGAGAAGTCTCAATGAAACAGTTTACCTATAAAATACTCTTTATTTTACATCATCACTGCATGTTTCAGTATCTTAGTTACTTCAGTCCCTTAGATACTATTCTGACGCAGGCTTTTGAAAGCGTATCAGTCTGCTGGTCAATCTGTTACTATAAGTATAACTTTTAAAGGAAAAAAAAACATTCAGAAGTCCGTAAATTTCTGTTTACGAATCGTTGTATGACAGAATATTTTTATATGTATTGAACAATAATTATCTTATATAGAATGTAGTCAAAGTTTGTTAACAAGGGGGAAATGTTCTCGTATATCTGTACTTGATACGTAATAGTATGTTTGTGATGTCCTAAATTCATAAACGCATTTTCTTTCTTTGATACGCAGAGCAACTCACAGCCTTATCAAAGGTTTTGCTTGGTGAAATAGTTCTACTGTTCCTATTTCCTTTGTGTCTCCAGTCTATTATATACAGCGGTTCTGGTTCGTCCGCATCTGTTCAGCTGTGACGGCGTAATTAAACAGTAATTGTATGAATCTACTCCTAGGGGAATAAACAAGATTAATTTGTGAGAGCTTTCCACATTTCACTGGCAACTTACAAAATAATATGTTAGGGGGATGCTGGTAACGGATTTCGCCGTAAAATATGAGAAACGTACTGAAGTCTGAATATGGACAAATACTCTATTCATATTACAACAACAGACACATGAATACAGACAATAGGAAACTAGGAGGCGTCCTCTGCGAAATTCGGACGTAAGGTGGTTTTCAAATTGTTGTATGGACAGAATTTGAAATACAAGTCTTGTTTTTGTTAAACATTTTGCTTTTTTTGTTGTTCTTTAGTTAAAACTGCCTTCGATACCTACGTTTCATCGTTTTTTTCTTGTATTTAAGTCCTGGATAACACAATCGATACATTTCAATTTCATCATGAAATATTTTTTTAACAACATAAATATAAGTACCAATTTATTCAAAAAGTTTTAATACTTGAACCTAAAATTTTAGGTATGTGTTTACAAATCGCATCACGTCCAGATTTTATTACCGACGTATTATAAAAGGTTGTGCTTATGATAGAGGTTTCATGAAGTTAATGCATAAATCATGTAGCGTTTGGTCGATTGAATCAATGAAATGTTTAAGATGGGATCAAGTATTCAATAGCTCATGTGTTTTAAATGATTTTTAACAAAATAAATACTATGATCACTTTGATCTTTAAAAAGTATGTATTACTTACATACCTGCATGTACGGTGACGACACTCGAGACTACAGTTTTTTTAAATGCCTAAAACATCAGCATAAACCTTCGCATCTTTCATATATGCATAAAAGAAAGTCATGTTAATTACGCCACTTATAACTCGGGAACGGGTAGACTGATTTTCATGATTTTTACTTTGTTAGATTTGTTTTGGTTCCGAATAGGATAATAATAACTATAAAACGGGACTGAGGTGGGACGAGGCCGGGGATTCACTGGGACCGCTAATTGTACATAGGTAATATGTACTGCACTTCCGATAGGGTACTATGTACAAGATACAAAGGTCTATAATTTTTCTAGATATTGTTACAAAGTACAAAATATAATTAAGATTAAATAAAATCGTTCTATACCATCAATTTCAAAATACAAAGTCAAATCATATCTCATTTCTAGACAACTTTAAAACAGCTTATTAATTTTAAATTTTCTATTGACTGAATCTTAGAACTTCAGATCTCACCAATTACGGTTATTTGGGTCAGCGAGGTAATTACTGGCCGCCTAAAACTTTGGTTGTTATTGAAACTGGTTGAACTAAAACAGTTTATTTGGTAAACAGCCCACAAAGGGCTATTCTACACGTTCAACTGCTGACTATGGCTAAACTACGTATATTAAATGTTATACGCTGTTAGTCTGACAACGCTGCCGAGCATTAATTCAACTAAAGTTTATTTCAATTCAGGGATTAATTTGAAAGTATGAAATGGTAAAACTATTTCAGCGCCGTGTGACGTGAAGTTTCATTATTTGCAGCCGCGCGCTTCGCAACGGGAAGTAGTGCATACCGCGAATTGTCCATATTTTATTGTAGTTGAAAAGTTTTGTTCAACAACAATTTTGGCGTACATTATTTGTACATAAATTACGTAATATATATACCAGAGGGGTAATTGTGTAAAGCAATCGTATTCATTTGACAGTTAAAAACGTACGATATGATCTATCAAACCTTTTGTTCTTTGCCGTTTGACAATTCATATCGTACGTTTTGAAGTGTCAAATGAATACGATTGTTTTACACAATTCCATACCTGTTCTCAATATTTACCATGATTGACTCTCCGCTAAATTTGGGTAGATATTATGTTTATTCCAATTATAAGAGCTAATGTCGTATGTTAGAAATGTTTGTGCATCTGTTGATTAATTAATAACAAACAAGAAATAATTAAAACTAAGACATGTAACATAAAAAAATAAGATTTACCTATTCAAAAACGAAAAGTATATCTTATTTTATTGAAACGAAATTACAGACGCGTTCCGTAGTTCAACATTATTTTGAAATAAATAAACATTCATTGAAATCACAAATTTATATTCTATTCGATGGAAACGAAACATCGTTGACTTGGTAATTGAAACTAACATAATTAAGTGATACCTGTCTCTCTAATACAAAAGTAATTAAAAAGAGCGGCATTCTCTCCACACTAGTACGAGTATCGAAAATTGCAGAGCAAATTTTTGGAAGTCACATTAGATTGTTCAAAGCGTCGCACGTTATAAGAACTAATTATTTTTCCTTTCATCTTACTAACTGGCTACGTAAAGCGATTTGACGAGAAAACAAAAGAAGGCGAAATAAAATGAGCCCTCTTCGGAATCACCGACGTAATTTTCCTTCGTTATTTTGACTTACGTTTCTTTACATAGTTATATTATGTTCCCTAATGAGGTATTTTACTTACGCTAAGGTATTTTGGCGTTTCGAACAGTGCGCACCCACTTATAAAGTGATCTGTTTTTTTTTTGAGTCTCTTTGTGTAATAAAGAAAAAAGAATTTTTTTCTTTGTTACATTTTAAAGTGACAAAGGCAGGATTATAACTATCATGTTACACTAAGAAGGTTCATTTACAGAATAAGTACCCGTTGGTGTTTAGTAGTTAAGATAAATATAAAAGATAAAGGATTTTTATTTAATTCCAAGCGTAATACTAGAACAATAATAGTGGTTAAATACTACTATGTACTTTTATTAAATTTTTGCACACAATTCATTTTTTAAAAGGTATTCAATATAAATTAAAACAAAACCATCATCATTATTTTCATGCTCTTCGTTCAAATATATCTTTAAAGTTTCGTTAAATAGGGAAAACATTTTTCTTTCTACCTTAATATGTTATTATTATTATATTTATTTTACGCTAACAGATCATTGGAATCCTGTCGATTAGATGCAAATGATCTTATCCGTAAAACTTTTTCAAAATGTGGTTATGAATAGGTTGAGGATGTGCTATTATACAAAAAAGCTTTTCTAATTATATAATCATGGAAAACAAGGTAACTTGATTAAACAATCATGAAAAGTACGAAGTTAATTGATGTGAATCTCGACGGAGAACCCAAAAAGAGGAAAAATAAAGTCTGCATTCGGCATTATCATTCACCGTAAAATTTGCAAATCAAAGAGATTATAACTTTACATTTCCCTTTGCAACTTAATTGACGCTCAATTAGTTATCATTACCTTTTCGAGAGCTTTATGAATTGTTTCTTCCAAGTTTCAAAGTTATTTGTTTTTCGAATTTAAAAAAGTAAAGGCACTTTAATGTTTTTGTCAATGAGGTACTACGTGAAGCTTGCATTTTTATTTTCATAGTGTTTAACCGAAGTTTAAAATTTAATCACCATTAATGAAAGAAGCGTTAATTTTAATTAATCATACTTACTAATCCTTAACAGAAATCCACACCTAATTCCTTAACGGTCAATCTAACACGTTCCGATTACAAAGTTGCGCGAAGTTCGTAGTCGCTACGGATTTCGTAGCGCGCGGTGCTACGCCGTAGCGTCCGTCCGGATTCGCGGGGTAGCTCGCACTGAGGCGGGCCCTTGACAAGATACTCTTTGCTACGAAGCTCATAACTGACAACACTTCGCTTTCACACGGATAACGTAACGGCTTTGTCCTCCGCCGTCTTTTTAACTCCGTCACGACGCTAATTGCCACCGTTTATCTAATTGTTATTGGGATTCATTTTGATACTTCAAACTTTGAGAGGCTGTTATGAAAATGTGAGGTTTTAATTAAATTAATCAGTTTTGAAGATGAAATCTGTTGTGGAATTTTCAGATTTTCGATATGCTTTTCTTTAAAGCAGTATGTTGTTACAGACCACTAGCGCTTTTAAATTGTAAGATATTACGTGTGCAAACAATTTTCAAATTAATGCATAAATATTTGACATCCAATTGATGTTTAGTCTCTCTAACATAATTGTTCAAATCTTATAAAAATGTTTTTCATAGAGAAGTATTTATTATTCAACTGCCTCGGTGGCGCAGCGGTTAGAGGGTCGCATTTTAAAGCGACGGCTGCGCCAGAGGTCCCGGGTTCGATTCCCGGATCGGGCCAAAAATATGAACCTGGGTTTTTCTGTACAGAAATTCTCAGAGAAGCCCGTTGGCAGTGTTTCACTCCCGTGCCTCGGAAAGCACGTAAAGCCGTTGGTCCTGCGCCTGATCTCTCTCCGGTCGTGTCAGATTGCCTGTCCCATCGGGTTATGAGAGTGGAAGGAATAGAGAGTTCACCTGTGTTTGCGCACACACTAATTGTGCACTATAATATGTCCCGCGCAGTCGGTTAGTTGTTGTGACTGGCCACCGTAGTCGAAATCGGCTAGGGGGACTATTATTATTTATTATTATTTATACACCTTCGTATCTTTTGTGCAAAGGTATCGCATATGAAATAAACCTGATGACAGCTCGCCTATACGTACGGAGGGGAAAAACCCGAGATGAGCCCGCCTTAGAAAGAAAAACCTTTATATGAGGAACAATTGGGGGAGTCATGGCTACTCCAGGATCACACAGAGAGAGACGGCATTGGTGGTTGTTTTAGTGGGTACTATTCTTTCTTCTGGAGAGAAGAGTCCCACACTACTCTCCGTATGCTACAATGAAATTCAATCTAATTTTATACTGTACAAAAAATGCACATATAAAACAATTTTACTTCTAACAAATAAAATGAATACGTAAACGAGCTTCAAAGCTTTTGATCCGATCCGATCGTAACTTTTTTACCTTTAGATTCTTCTTAACGGTTTTTAAAAGCCTGTATTATTTCTCTAGTACTAGAACTATCTAGTTACTAACCGATACTAATCGGTTACCGTCTTTTCCAATTCAAAATTTATTCCACTTTTTTTAAAGAGTGCTATAAAAATAATAAATGATAATAATAATAATATGGCCAATGGACAAAGTGTTCATTGTGTCATTGGTGCTATCCAGTATAGGAGTTAATCCCAGACATTTAATGGCAGCATAACGCTCTCTCGATTTACCTGAATATACATATCTATGCAGAAGGCGGCCATACTAAATACATGTCGCATCGTCAGGAAATGTTTGCAGGACGACAACACAATCCCATTAATGTAATGGGACTCACTTGGCATAGGTCCGTGAATTTTATTTATTTATTTATTTATACTTTATTGCACAACCAAAAACTGTACAAAAGGTGGACTTAATGCCGTATGGCATTCTCTACCAGTCATACCTTTGGGCTAAGCAGAAATGATTGTGAATCTTATAATCTACCAAGGCAGATAAAAATACTGCTTTTTACCTGGCTTGAGATAAGAAAAACAAAAATAAAATAATATCCTATTGTAGATTATCAATGGTTCGCTGCATTAAACCTGTGCAGTGACTTGCTGAGTACCTCGCGTATAAAGCCTTCGAACGAGCAATTTGATCTTGTCAGTCTCGCGAGCACTTGTCTTTGACTGCATTATTGTGTCAATATTCCATGTGTGTATATATTCCACGTATAATAATGCACACACGTGTACCCAAGTACATCTTTACTTTGCTCTTAGTTGATAGATATAACATGATTAAAACACAATTTAGATGGATTTGTTTTTAATTCCAGACGTTTCAAATACTTTACAGTCGTTCTTTATTATCAGAGTTTTGAATAAATCTACTTGCATCACATCACTCATAAATATTAATTAACGTTTCCACACTAAACTAACGATCTTGCAGTTAGTGGTCTTGCTTAGGTCATAGGTCTTCGATAGAATAGAATATTTCCAGCCATATTTTCTGTGAATATACGGATGTTTTCTTATTTTAATAGTTTAAGAATCAAGTAAAATATGTTGTTATTATTAAACGATTGGGCCGTGGGGGCCTTCGGCTAAATTGCTGTTTAGAAAAATTACGCCAAAACTAAATTCTGTTACGGCCAATAATAAAGCTGGCTGGTTCCTAGCTCAAAGGATTAGCATAGCTATACAACGCGGCAACGCAGCCAGCATTATAGCCTCCTTGCCACAAGGAAATGGTTTCGATTTTGAATAGGGTAGTCTTTTTTTATGTTGCATGTCTTAGTTTTATTTTTTTATTGTTTATTATTAATAAAGATTTTTACAGTATATTACTATGATTTTGATTAGCCAAGTGTCCTCTTAATATGTATAATATTATAACAAGGTCAAACAAAAGGTTTTACAAAAAATGTGTTATGATATTACATACAAAATATATATCTAAACATTTTACGTCAATGCATGTACGTGGGCATCCTTATATTTAAATAGTGCATAATTTATTAACAGCGAAAAGTATTTAATAGCGTAGCTTAGCCAACGTAACCTGCACTTTATAATTAGATCCCCTCAGTATGCGAGCTTTGGCTAAATAGCAAGTAATGCGAGTAACAAACTTGTTAACTAAATTATATGACATTTTCACGTGCGTACATATTACTTTAGGAACTCTAATTTACTAACATTACACCGAATAAACTTGGATTAAAGTTATCCGGAGTTGCTCGTATTGGGGACGTGTATGTTGTGTTATTTATCTTCAGGTTCTAGATACTTAGGGCCGTATTTTTGAATCACTCGAATAGCGTGTAATTTTCGATGATTAATGTATGATTTTCGAATGATAATCGGTTTAAATCCACGCAAAAGTGATGAAAAATTTATTTCTGGTTTGTAAGTACTTGTGTTAATATTTCACGTGATTTTCGACGGTTTTTAATTGACTTTCGAATGAAAATCACTTGTGATATTGACGGGATTTGTTAAAAAATAGAGCTCCTGAAATATTTTATGTACCTAATTACAGTATTTAATTTTGATAGTTGCATATTAATATACAGATAAAAAGTTTCAAACTAGCACTTCATTGAATAAATGCAATATCGATGTTAAGGAACGAAATAATCTTAAAGGTGAAACTCAAGGTTCTAAATATGATGGGCTACCTATTTTAACTATTTTTCTGGCATAATATTACATTGTAATTTTTGCAAGTGTGTTTTTGTATCCACTTATCTGTCTGAATAATCTCTATGACTTTTTTATGAACATTGCGATGAATGCCGTTACACATATTCTGAGCGGAATAACCCATTGTAATAGCAGATGTAAAAGTGTATACTCCCAGTGAGCACCCAATTAAAAGTATGTTACTCCCCGCAGGATATAAGCGTGAAATTTATCCGCGCGAATTGTAAAGGTCCCCAGAAATAAGTTTATTTTCCCCGCGAGCGTACATAAAAACAGGCAAATCACAAAACAAGATAACATTCGCTAGGTCTTCCAGCAGAATCTCATTTTCAATATGTTTTTATAACTTTCAGCGCGGAAATGAGGTGGCGCTCGCGGCACTCCGCCGGCATTGTCATCATAAACCAACCGAGGCCTCCTTCATAAATCCAACCGAATGTACCTTTTTACGCATTATGCCATAACAACGAGGTTTCTTTGCCGCACAATGCTTTTAAAACCAACAAATAACTCGTATCTGTATCTGATTATTGGTTTTTGTTGCAAGCGACGGTGTTTTGGAAGTCAAATTAGGTTCCGCGGTGTTTTAATATTTGCCGCTTTATAAATAGGCTTAGGAATACTTTAGCTAGGACATGGTTCTTGTTTTACCTTTATGAATAATTCACCTATGTCATATTTAAATTAGTTTCTTGTTCTTCTTTTGTTTCTTTCACCTACGCACCATGCTAACTCGTAGCTACATACAACTGCATATCTCCCATTATGTTAAAAAAATATTATGCCACTTAAAACACTAGTAGAAAGCTCTTTTCGTAATAAGATAGTCATTTTTTTTTCTTGTTATACATTTATAGTGCATAATATTTAACTTGATATAAAGCAAGAAACCCTGTCTTGATACATAACAAAGTGTTCAATTACCGACAAAGTTCTAAAAGTTGATATTCTCACTGAAGAACAAGAACAGCATCTTTCTTTTCGCTATTAAAAAAATCTGGTAGCAGTTACCCCACATTTAAAAGTTTCGTCGAAAAAAATAAAGCAACGTAGTTTACGGTTGGCCGTAAAAAGTTGTTAAAAAAAGTTCGCTTCCTTTTGGCGCGCGAATGCGGAGTGCATTGCTTTTCTTGCTCATTTTAGCCAGTCCCAACATAATAACCTCTTGTTGACTGCTCCCAATATGGCTTCAAGCACTCCAAAGCAATAAGACAGTAATAAATGTTCCGCTCCAAAGGCAAGAATAAAAAGGTATAATAAGTAGATATTGTGAATCGGTACTTGTGAGAGTTCAATATTATGGGTGCTATCAGAGTAAGAATATTGTGGACAGGCCTGATTAAAGTTAACAGGCATTTCCAATAGCGTTCAATTTAAGACATTCAGCTTAAGTCGGCTTAAGTTAACTTAGCTAAAGTTCAATATGAGACAGAAACTTAAAAGGAATTTAGTATAAATATAAAGACCATAATGCACGTTTCACTTGCTTTCATTAAGTACAAAAAACGGCATTATGCCCAAGATGAGAATGGGTTGAAAAAGTTAAACTAGTTTTTCTTTTGTCTTAGCCGCAGATTAAAACCGCTCGGTGTTCCAACTGCCATTTAGGTCAGAACAACTGTATATACACAATATTACCGTAATCATAAACAAGGCAATGAATAAATAATTTTCGAGTTGGATGAACGGCAAAGGATCGTTCCGTAGCTTCATTCCGAGCGGTGCGGATTATCCATATTATCCCAAAATCTCAGCCTGGCAGACTCCCGCCGTACAATGATCGTGCCGCGGTTCATATAAAATGACTTCAATTTTAAAATCGTTACTTTTTAATCCTAACTTTAATGTCGAATAATTACTTTGTCGCGTTTTCTTTTCAGCCAGTTTTATTGCTGTACTTTATTAAAATTGACTCTGCTAAGTTTTTTGCTAACAACTTCTACTTCCTATCAACATTTTTCCTTGCCCGTTTCTGAGAATTTAGCCAGAAAAGTGTTACCTAGTCTGAAAGACGCTTATCACTGATACATTCTACTGAAATATGACGTAGACGATCGCACATGAAGGAAATTTAGCCCATAATACACCAACGTGCGGTGTCTATCCGAAATTCAGTTTCTGAAATCTGTACACATTATTTTGACACAATTTTCTATAAGGTCATAACATTATAGACCTGCAGTCGATTTCTTTAAAGCACAGTACCGCTGTAAGCTTTATTGGCAATGTAGGTGAGATGTGGCCACTGAAGGCGTTAAGGTAAAACGTCCAAGGTTTTTTTTTGTCAGTTAATGGAAGTTCTTTGTACGGATGTTCCGACTGAACGGGCGTACGACTTGAAATCGGATTAGTGATATCGTCCGTAGACCGTAGTGGAACCATTGGAGTATTATCTTTTAGATTTCCTATTGTTACTTCAGGGCGTATGATTGAAGGTTTTGTTATGCTTCAGGAGCAGGTATTGCGGCTATCACATTGCAAAATTCACTAACATCGAGTAGGCAAAGATATCGATACGAGGATAAAAGCGATGTAATCACGTGGGAACAATGTGTTTCTGTTTAATTAAATCGCAGTTTTAAAGCAAAATAAAAAGAAAACATTTATGCATAAGTCTATAAGAGTGATTTAACAAAGCCGAGGACAAAGGCTCCATACTGACACCGGGCATCGCATCGCAAATTTCAGTAGGCATCCCGGTGTATTTCAACTCCTCGATATATAAAAAAATAGACCTAAACCTGGACTGGAACGGAGAGATAAGTGGAAAGAACGCTTTATAAGTGATAATATTGAAGTTATTTTTGGAAATTCAACCCCTTTTGATTTGGAAATCCGAATTTTAGGCCTATGTTCAATAGGGGACGACCTTTGGCTGATGATGATAATGTAGATGTAGATGATGATGAACCTCTTTTGAGGATTTCGCAAGTCGCGGGAATCTGTTAACGCCAAACAGAACGGTAGCCGGGCAATCTTTATGTTGCATTGTACCGGGCGACGACGATATTATGTGTTTTATTACGAATATTGGATGGACCCCTGATTGAAACGGGTAGGTTTATCCGGGCGAGAATACGTGATGCGATACCCTCTTTCTTTGTTGCTCGGTGCTCGGTTATTTTACGCTACAGTGATGAATACATTGAAGAACCGGTTTTACTATCGGACAACATAAAATGCTTAACGCTGATTTCACAGTTTTTGTAACGATGCAAAAACGCATTTTGAAATTGTTATTTATGAAATATTAATGCAAATGTGTAAATATTATCTGAGTTTTACCACTAATATAGTGTCCATTTTAAAGTACTTTTACGTAAGTCAAGTTAGCTTCATAACCATGTCTTTTAAACTATTGAATTATAATTTAATGTGGGTACTCAGTGTAATTTATGTTCATGTCTGTTTTAGACTAAGCAATGTCGCGTAGTAAGCATGAGCTAAGCTGACTGGCTCTATGCAAATCTTATTCAACGCATTCAGCACGCTTGCATATGATTATGACATACAAATCTTAGTAATGTAAACAATCAACTCGACAATTGCCACACAAACCTCAGCCTTATTTAACTTATAATTAGAATAATAAGAAATGAAATGCAAAGAACGACATTTGAAGAAATTATATATTGTTTTAAACTTTCATGGTCACTAACATTAAAATACTAACTTACCAACATTAGAATAGTAAGATAAGGGAATGCTACCATGTACCTTATTATTTATGAGCTTCCGATATTTCGGCACTGTTTCAAGCGCCATGATCACGGAGTAACTGAAGAGAACTTGCTATTGGCAGACATATCAGTCTACCCTCCTTCGAAGTCGTTTATTCCGCTCGCCAAATCTATTTGAAGAAATTGTTTACCATTGCCATTTACTCTTTACATCTAGTTATAACCATTCACCGATGTGCGAGTTGAGGCTGTTATGCTTAGGAAAACTGTCCTTAGGTAATAACTCGTAAACAAGCTTAGCGCCAACTTTGTACAAACCCTAATTCAAACATACTATTAGGATCTCACGGACTAGATCAACTTGGTCGTACAGAGTGTAAATTTATTGCAAATGAATGCGTCAGCTATTTCCAAAATACCTCAAAGATGCATTAATAAAACATTAATGCGTCTTAATGAATTATGAACAACCGCAAAAAAACCATAAATTTTGCCGTAGTACTCGTAGGTAAGTACATAATATTTTATCTCCAGTATGATATCGCATACAAACTTGACGGCGTATAGCAAAGGTTTTTTTCTCTCGGCAATCGCGCCGTTTTTATAAGTACATAGTAGAATATAAAACGTAAAAAAACATTAATGAAGTGAATTAAGCCCGGCAGCGAGGATGCTAAGAGGAATCCAACTAAGATGGATGACGTCATTTTCCCCTTCATTAACCCATTTACTTGGCTCGAGGCAGCCAAAATAGTTCTTGAAGTCAACACTAAACGCCCCTTTTTCTCTTCTGTGTTCTAAGATAATGAATTTATATCTTTATACAGCCATTGAGTTTTGCGATGTCATGAACTTTAGTCCGAGCGGAAAAATTTTGGTGGCATTTTAGTAAAAAGTTATCATTGTTTCATACTTACAAAAATGCGAATAGGATACAAGGTCTTAGCTAAATGAAATAAAAATATTGTGTGACATAAATCATAAATGTTTTATTTTTCCAACTTAACTCCTTAGCCAAATGAAAATAGCCTTTCATCTTTTTTAATTTTACGTATTTAACAGTATTTTATTACAGTTGACTAAGCATTATGTGACTATACTTGTAAGCGCCGTCGAAGATTATTGTCTGATGGAATTTGTTGACAAGTGTCTTTTTATTTTTTTGTTTAGCAATTTATACACCGTCGATAGTACATCGATGAAAAACTCCCCAGAGGCCCTATGTTTGAGTCACTCGTGTCCAGATGGCAAGTGCTTTTTTTTTAAAAACTAATAAAAATCAATGAAATCACGTGAAATATAGACGTGAGTACTAAGGTCCAGTTTTCTTTATAGATATTAATGGTAAAGTTATGTACACACTTTACTATTACTACGGATCAAAAAACTGGCCCTAACACACCATTGAGTTTTCTTTTTTAATTACTCCCGTGTCGAGTTTAACTGATTTTCATTCGAAAATCACACATTAATAAATGAATATCACACGCCATCTTGACGCGAGTGGCTTAAAAATAGGGCCCTAGATGCCTAATCAATACTTATTCGAGGGCTATTACCTACGTGTTAATATTGTCACTTGCTTTTACCACGTTCTCGTGTAGGCGTCACAGATATGCCTTTTACGAAGAGCCGAGAGCACTCAAAGCCAAGAGCTGGCCGATTTGCGAAATCACGTTACTGCCCCCTGGCGGCGTCAAGGCGTATTACGTATGTATGCTAGGGACGTGATGGAGTAATTAAGAAGTGGGCTTTCAAAGCCGTGGCATTCCCCAAGCATGCACTTAGGTTATGTTGTAAGTGAATTTGGACATTGTGGCTGCGAATGAAATGTGATTGAGAGAAAGAAATGTAAAAATATTTACTGAAAAAAGTTAAGTTTAGCCTGTAAGCATCCCACTGCTGGGCAAAGGCCTTACCTCAAATGTGAGGTAGTATGAGCCATACTCCACCACGCGGGCTCAGTGCGGATTGACACAAAAAAACTCGATCCTTTATCGCAAATCCACGTATTGGCGTTGAGTCAAAACGCCAATAATATTCCTGGGGCTTTTATCCTAGTTACGAAAAATCGGTTAACGGTGTGTTACTTCCTTCTTTATCAATTTATCAATAGAGAAACAAAAATTATCTAAAGGGTAAATTTTCTTTAACTTTTCATAATCATTGATTTATCAATCATTTCAACTACAGTTCTAACTCTGATTATTACATAACTTCAAAAGAAAACGGTCCGCTAAAATCGTCCTCAGACAAAGCTCTAAAGATCACAAAGTGGTCATGTACTATATTCAGAGTTACCCACCCTCGCAGTAACATCATCCCTTAGCCATCAGACTCCCATCGCTGAGAGTGCACTTCACACCACTCCATCCTAAACATGTTACCAACACACGCTATTGAGCAGCGGCATTATTTTCATGGGCGTGGATTGATTAGGTTTTCTGAGGTTTTGGTTTAGAAAATGATGTTTTTTCCTGAGTAAAGTTTTATTTTTCGTTGTTTATTATTATGTTTAATCAGCAGTGACACACACATGCAAACTTGCATGTAAAAAATATAGCTCAGCTCTGTCGCAAATCGAGAACGACTACTTATACTGACTTCAAATCATTTAATAAGGAACTAACTAAAAAGGTTAAAGAAAAACATGCAAATAATAAGAACTTAAAACCTAATCAAAAATAAAACCGTGTCCATGAGGCAAAGAGGCGAGGATGCTGGCTGCGTTACCGCATTGTACAGCAATACTTATCCTTTGAACGATCACTTAAGTGTAGACATTAATAGTATATTGTTTTAAACTTTCATGGTCACTAACATTAGAATAGTTAGATACGGGATTGCTACCATGTACCTTATTATTTATGAAGTGCCGAAATATCGGAAGCTCATAAATAATAAGGTACATGGTAGCAATCCCGTATCTAACTATTCTGACATTGATAGTGTCTTGTTTTACAAACCATTGGTTACATTTGAAGCTTGCTACAACTTCAGAAGATGTCTAGCTATTCAATTTCGCTATTCACATATCCAAACATATATAACCTTGCAACTACAAATAACAAAGCCTCTACTATCTCATATAACGTTGATTACCAATAAAGAAACTATTAGCCGGTAATATAAGGGTCGTCTGTCACTCCCGTGATGACACTGTCCTGATGAGCGGTCTCAATGTCACGATAAATAGCTGGTAATACACTTAACTGGGACGAGGTGCCTAATAGGGGCTGGTGTAACATGATTTGCTGTACCTATTACGGTAATGCTCCACAAGTATTCGGACGGGGAGGGTCCTTAATATGATATCGATGGGATGCGTCACGTATGTGTGGCCGTGTGTGTGAGGAATGAAAGATAATAGTTTAGAGTAGAATACGCAATACGATAGTCAGCTGTCTTTTCGTATTCGCAGTGTTAAGTGGTGTCAGTGTATTCAGTTCATTATCAGAACGTAAGTTAGGGTATATCTAGGTTAAATATTTCCTTACTCAACTAAATTAACGTCAATTCCATGAAACTGTATTTGAAATAAGATCATCAATTTTAGAAATTTTGCATTTGGCTTTAATTTTAACTGCACAGTGTGATGTCAGGTTTCATCGCAGTGAATTAAAGCGGTCCATCGCATACAATAGCCACGTTTATTGGAATGCGTTTGACCGTTAACGTTCACCTATATTTGCCGTCCAGTCTGACAGGCCTGATATTTACATAGAAACTAATTTTAGTTCGACCGTACGTTTGAAATAGAATGTGCTGTGAAAAAAAAATGCAAAATGGTACGTAATGCTTTTCATATTTTTGTGTAGATAGTCAAACGTATCCTTAACAACGTGTGGCTAGTAATGGGAGCAAAAAAAATGACCTAGTTACCTTGACCTGGTCATAGTGCTCCAGAGCTATAATCCCTAATCAATGTAGGTATATTAATATTACTTCTAATCAAAATCGTTAATGGTTACTAAAATGGTCTTTTTTTATCATTTTTAGGGTTCCGTAGCCGAATGGCAAAAAACGGAACCCTTATAGTGTCGTCAAGTCTGTCTGTCTGTCCGTTCGTATGTCACAGCCACTTTATTCTGAAACTATTAGCATCATACCGCTGAAACTTGGTAGGTAGGTGTATCCTCTTTACCGCTTTCCGATTCAGGTACAAAAAATTTGAAAAAAAATGATATTATAGGGGGGGCGCTCCCATACATAAAACTGAAACCAAAAAAAAATTTTTTACTCAAACCTATACGTGTGGGGTGTCTATAGATAGGTCTTTCAAAATGGTATTGAGGTTCCTAAAACAATTTTTTCTTAAAGTCTAACGTTTGAGATATAGACGCTTCCAAAGTGGTAAAATGGGCGTCCCCCCCATCTATCTTTTGAACTAAGGAAGTGAAAATTTTGAAAAAAATATGTAATGTAGATCTCAACATCAACTTTAAAAAAAAATTGGTTTGAGCGAAATCGATCCAGCAGTTTTTGAGATATAGCACATTTTTATCAACCGCAAATATAACTTTGTCTTTCATACAAACAATGAAAAACAAAGTTATATTTGCGGTCAACAAAATATTGTGGTATTTTGGCTAAGTGGAAGTAAGAATCCCTAATTCAGTTAAAATTGGCACGGAACCCTCAGTGCGCGAGTCTGACTCGCACTTGGCCGGTTTTTTTCCTTCATCAGGCCACACCATGTTTAAACATGAAAACTAAGACAATGTCAGGTAGTGCATAGAATAGTCACAGCCATGGAGCTTAAACTAAGCTAGCTTATACTATAACCAAAAGCAAACACAAACCACCGTAACCTCAAAGCAATACGGTCGAAATTAAACACAATCTACCAATCTCAACTGTATATCAAACTCAAATCATCTTCGAACCATTACTCGCCGACCACTGACGTAAACCTGCAAATACGATGAAGCCAGTTTATTAGCTCTCGAGCTCAAAACTTTACAAGGTGTATCGACCGTAACTCCCGAAGACATCTTATAAAAAGAAAGATACGGACCGGAACAAACAAAAGTATTGCAATGTCTTGTTGTGAGAAAATACGACTCAATGCACGATCTTGTTCAGAAGCGGAGCGGGGCGATGATTGGAGCGATTTTATCGTGCCCAGTTTCAAAAGTTTTTTTTTAAGATTGGCAAATGTTCGACCCCGATCGCACCTGATGTCAGTACCCCTATCACGAATAATTGCGTCAAAGTATTCGTATAGTAACGTAATATAAGTAAATCATTTGTATTTTGAAAGTGCCTCTATCGGGCGTAAAAAAACAAAAATATTGGCACTCGAATAACATAATATATTACAATTATTTTAATTAAATAGATCGTTTAACTTGTTTCTGGACATCCCATATTAATGTTAGTATGACGTCATCTGCAGTAGGTAATGCTTTCGAGCTTTCAATAAGACACGGGAGTGCGTCGTGCTGCCGACTGACGTTAACTCGTTACGAATATGCGTACGTAAAATGTTCGTGATTGGGGTACAGGTGTGGATGAGGTCTAGTGTGGTACATATCTGCCTAGTAGCAACCTATTTTCTCTTACTTTAAAAATACTTATGTCATAATCCTGGTTGAAAACTTCAGCTGGTAGTGAGTTTCATTCCCTAGCTGCACGCATTAGAAGTCATCAAAACATGTCTTTAGAAATTTTAAATATACTATAGTATAATAAATACTTACTAGGTTGTAATATAGTAGTTGAAAGCGATATGTAATACCTGTTGAAGCGGTGGATACATCTAAAATGCAGTTTTTTTATGAAACTGTATGGAATATTGTAAATGGGTCAATCAACTTTTCTTTGTCTTTTCGTGTCCCAAGTGTTCAAAAGCAATTTTCAGGAAAAAATGACTTAATTCAATATATTTTATGAAATAAACTTATACTTAGATCATTAAGAAATATGAAAATATTTTTTTGATAAACATTTTAATTCAATTTTTCGTTTTTGGCTAGGTGACCCAGGGGACAATTTTGGGCTCCCATACAAAAATCTGCTGTCCCCACGGCAAGTTTCTCTCTAATTTTTAGGTCTGGTGTGAAAAAACTGTATGACAGCAGATAAATCTTATATGGCATCCCAATCAACAAAGCCCATAGTTTCACGTGTTTAAAGAGACGTCCGAAAAATTTAACGATTTTTTAGGTATTTTGACTTTTGAAATTGTGTCCCTCGGAGTGCAGTTATTTTGTTGTCCCCTGACTTACTTATCTTATATTTAGTATTATGTTTTAAAATGGCACAACTAAAGCTTGCACCTATCAGAAAACGGTCTAGGTCTCACGTGACCATGTCCGTTATTCTCGCGACTGATAATTTACTCGGCAAGTTCATCCGCCGTCAGAGGTGACGCCAAGTGTACGTTTACTGTTCCGCTGGCAACCACGCATTTTCCCAAGTATTTATTTTATTTTTCATACTATGAACTAAAATGCAATAAGCAATATGGTCTAATATCACGTGAGAATATGAATGAAGGTGAATTGGTGGTTAATGGCGTGTTTATAATTTTTTAAAGGCTAAATGTCTTTGGAGTTACTGGTCCCCTTCCTCACTATTTAGGTGACTCAAGAGACAAATAGAGGTAACACCAGAGACAAAACGCGGTTATTGTATCAATAAAGTGTATTTAATCATACAATAATTAGTTTTTGCAGTAATAACTTGTAATTTAATATTGTTTTAACAATATAAAGCCTTATTATAGTCGTTTTTCTTATCCCATCTTGCCGTCTCATTAAGTAAAGTTCAACACATACATAACTTTCCTAAAAGCTGATGGATGTACAGTGTTTTACTATTATTTCTCCAAATAATAAAGTCTGAAATATTATACGCATACCTGTTACAATAATACTTAGTAATTTTAGCCAATTTTTGATTATACTCAGTATAAATGTAATCTGTTACTCAGAGAAATGATATCATACACCCATGCCAAAACACAAAGGCGCTGTAAGAGAAAACTTACAAAAAGATCGAGAGAAACAAAAAATACATAATATTAAATGTGGTACGTAAATTACGTAATACATAATTCAGGCGAAGAAAGACCATGTCTGACTTTAATCTATTCTATTTGCCTAAAAAGTCCGGGTCCTATGTAGTAATCAATACCATCGTTAACAGCCGTAGGATGTCCATTGCTAATAATAAACCTTCCCA
Organism: Pyrausta aurata; assembly: GCA_963584085.1. Taxonomy (NCBI): domain Eukaryota; kingdom Metazoa; phylum Arthropoda; class Insecta; order Lepidoptera; family Crambidae; genus Pyrausta; species Pyrausta aurata. The sequence continues at coordinate 7,043,164 of OY757252.1, forward strand.
TAGTTTTCTATAGAGACCAGTTGCAAGCAGTTAAGTTGCAAGTCGTCTTCCCATCTCACCGGTGAACTCTACTCTTTTGATAAAAGATCTTCAATCTAAAACTTTCGTGAAGTTATACCCACTTAGTTGGATCATTTTTCCCACCTAGACTCGACGAAGCAATTGTCACTCAATTCAAGAGTTGGTTTCCTTAGCTGTACGCATCAGAAGTGTAGATTGATAACATCTGGTGCTTAAAACTGTTATGACTATGACATTAACCCTAATGTCATAGTCATAAAACCACGTTCACGTCTTGTGTCCAGATACTGAAAAGGGGCCGGATTGGCTTCGAAATTCATTAAACTGCTTAAGCAGCTTATGCTGACTAAGTTCAGCATCCCCCAACTCTTGTGGCTCGGTTCCGAATCCACACAGTCAGTTGGTATTTGGGAGATCCAAAGTCCTCAAAATAATAATGTAGTCCATGCAATATCAAACCTGAGTTTAAAGAGTTGAGGAAGTTGCTTTGGAATGAAGTATTGCTGACGTTAGAGATAATTTCAAGTTTTTAGCTGGTGTTTAGGATATGGATTTGATTAACTATCTGAAGTTGAGATTGGATTTCAGCCGGAAGGTCATCTAATCTCAACTTCAAAGAAGCAGAAGGTATTCAGTCACTGAGACAGATACTCAGGTGATCAGGCACAGGGAAATTTTCTTTAAATCCCTTTTAAGGGATAGAGGTGTTACATTTCAGCCCAGATTCGGGAGGACGAGCTGTTTTAGGGCAATTACAAGACACAAAACCCCAGAAACTTTATGCCCTACCTGTTTTTCCAAAATAATTAAGAGCCTCTTAGATAGTTGCCAGTTGCATTATATGAATAGCTTGAGCGAGAATGATCTCTTGATTCAATAATATTATTCAGGCTTATCCTCTACTAAGGTTAGCCCAAATTGAAGTAGAGAAATGACAAAACGTACTGCTTAACCTTGAAATAAGATGATATGGTTGTGATTTCTGTCTTTTCTTACAAAGAAAGGCATATACATTTGTTATGCTTGTAAAACTTTTTGATAAAATTGTTGTTTATTTGCATATTATTGTCTCTTGGGTTACATATTGTCTCCTGACAAACCATATTGTCCCCCTGTTTTTGCGCAGATTTCTGTGTTTTATTTCACTGACAAGTATTGTACCACGAAAAATATTATGTAGAACTTTAAAGGTTTATGAGATAAGTTAGCCCAAGAAGTATTTTTATTATGTGACTGTTTTCTAAAGAATTATAAGAACTTTTAGGATTGGTTTTTGGATTAGTGACTCAAGAGACATAGTTTTCAGGTATATAAAAAAAGTCTTAATAGTTAATAAATATGTGGTAACTGATTTAGAATGTTATTAAATAGATCTTGCTAAGACAGTTATTTATGTACCGATTTTTTGTTATTTTATTGGTCAAAATAACGGTCACCCAGGGGACTGATTTGTAGGTCCTTAGCTGGACTGAGATAATTTACTCGTAAATCACACATCAAAATTTGTGCCCTTTCTTGGAATATGATTGATTAATAATTGAGGAACACGGATCTTTTGTAAAAATCATGATCCCCTTAACTTTTTTATTTCTCTCAACTTTTCACGTTGGGACAGAGAAAAGTTGATTCACCCAAATAATAAACCACAGAAAATGTAAAATTGGTAGCTCTCAATATCACACCACAACATTTTTATCAATCAGAACAAACTAATTTGCTGCCTAATTAACTCATAATTACCATCGCTCCCCCACTAGCACTTGTCTAGATTTGTTATCATTAAATCATTTGTAAACTAATCAATATGTTTGGCTAACCGCAACCGCAATGATTATTATACCTGCAGTGTACTCACCTAGTCATTACAATCGGATTTCAAATACATATTTTTTGTTGATAGCTATCGTCATATTTCCATATTTACTTTTCCAATAGTTCTGTGAATGTAACCAACATGTTAAATGTGGCTTGCCGCGTAAACTAAGCCTAAACAAAAAGTTTTTTTTTTTAAATTGGGTAGTAAACAACGTACCGACTATTCAAGGTTAGAGTAAACAGGTTTCTTCTGGGCGAGTTCGTTCCATCTTCGACTCCGTCTTGTCACACTTGACTTTGACTAGTATCATATTACCTTAGGTTATAACTTCAGAATCCTAAAAAGTATCTCTTATATGAACTGCCTAAGTTCAATGTTTATAAACTCAGGAAACATGATATCAACTTTTATCGATTGATATTTTCAACTGGTACAAAATGCCAAGCTTCATACTTCCGAGTATCACTATGATAATCATATTATTACAACTTTTTTTTATATAAATGTAGTATTGCTCAACCCAATACGCGCTTCTCGGAGCTATGAACGTACGTAGGTACATCCAGCCAGATACACATTACGTAGGTACATCCGACTTGTAACTCGTATGTCCGAGTAATAAATGATTCAGCTTTCTAACAAATCTTTTTTGTTTCACGCTGTACAGGTGAAAGGTTTCTTTTGTTAGCATCGTTATTCGAGGTAATTAAGGCTGTAGCTTTTATCATTTCTGATAAGATTTTTTTTTAGTTTTAATACATGTATTGCAAGATGAATGCACTCAATAAAAGGTACAGACACTCAGATGTTTTGAAATACCTTATTCCATTATTTATTCCCCAGATGTTCCGGAAAAATTCTGTCTTAGATACATAAGGTACTATGTGCCAAACATTAACAAAACTTGTTTGTTTAAAATTAGTTATTAACTTAGTAAAAGATTTTTTCAAAAGTTCAATTTTGTAATAAAAGGGTTGATAAATTTGTTAAGAACATAGAAAAGTATATTTTTTTTACTAATTTTTAAATGCAAACATGTAAAACTGATAAATAGTCATCTCCTTGATATAACTACAAGTCGTTTCTAATAACTAAGGTGTGTCTTTTACGGAACAGTAGGAACAACTGGGTTTGAAAATGATAAGTCCAGCACTGGTGGCCCGATTTTCATGATTTTTAAGTTGGATTTCAGCGTTTTGTTAAACTAAAATCACTGGGATCGTTTGTAGCAAATAAAAGGTTAATACGGCCTATTACACAATGTTCGAATAAGTAGCGTTATTTTTCAACCAACTAATAATTAAACCTTACTTCATGCGATATGTTGCTTAGGTACTTCATACGTAAATACATACCATATTTGAATTATTAGTTGGTTAGTACTTTTTATCGTTGGTTCAACTGACCCGTAAGGTAATAAAGAGTCGGTTCGGTTTTTGTCTAGGCAGGGTATAAGAGTTATTAAAATAAGTTGGGTATTATATCAAATCAAATGAAATCAAGTTTATGTATGGACTTAACTTCGTATGGTATGTAATGTTTAAAAAAAAACACGCACAATATGTTTGGTGGTGTATTTTAGGTATCAAAAGTTATAAAAAGAAGTATTGATCAATGAACATAAGGGGTTGAAAATAGTAGTATGTTATTAATACACATCCAAGTGTATTCATGATTACTTCGACACTTATTTTAATCACTAGTACAGATTACTGATAACAACAGTATTTGCACTCCACTTAACAATCTGGAAACCAATAGTTTGTGCTGTACATAATAGTCTGTGTACAAACGATTCGTGGAAAGGCTGCGTCACCGAGTGTATTGTCGGCATTTTCTAACTCTAATAGTAGTTCTAAGTTTGTATTAGTGCTCAAATAGAGTCGTCCATTGCCCGTGTGCCCCTGTGTACACTCAACCGCGAATCTGTAGTCCTTATTACTAAGGGAATAAAGATCACAGGATTGTCATTCGAATGGAGTGGTTGATCGTATTTGCTCTGAACTATCGGCGGGCAATATTGCAAAGCGGAATTTTAGGATTTCATTATTTAAAAGATAAACGCTATTGTCATGGATACTTACAACTTTAATAAATTGTTATTCGTATGAGGAAAGTTATTTTATTTACTAGCTGAGACATAATTTTGTACTTAGTTACTACAAAAAATGTATGCTAATTGCCAATTATTTTTGATCACACAGAGTTCAAACCCTGGATTATGCAGTGCTACAAAATGTACAGTCTAAATGGTAGAATTAGCAATTCCTTTCCGTTTATAAATATCCTATCGTTGATTTATTAAGTTCGCGCTAAACTGCAATTTTGAATACTTTTTGCGCTGCAATGCGAACGCAGTTTCAATACAAAAAAGGTTCCGTTATTGTGGCAATTCCCTGCATGCACCGATTGTAACTCCGCAAACTCCACCGAAGGTAGGGTGACCAATCAGCGCTTACAATCAAAACCATCGGTTTCGAACCCATGGATAGGTAGGTACGTATAAATTTTTAGTTCTAGTCATTTCATTTATCATTCGTGACTCGGTGAAGTGAGCCGTTTTGTACTTAAAATGGAATCCTAGTGCAATGAGGGGCTGACTTCGTGTTTTGTTATCAAGAAAATAATAGTAGAAAAATAATAATAAAAAGTGCCAGAAACAGAGATAGATAGACAAAAATAATAATAATAGAAGACTAATCTAAAAAATATAGATCATAATGATAGCGAGAAACGATCATTTTACCTCTTCGTATAATAGGTAGGTAAATAATTTGGTCGAATAAGAGGTAATTAATTGAATTATATTTATTTATTTATTTATTTATTTATACTTTATTGCACAACCAAAAACTGTACAAAAGGTGGACTTAATGCCGTATGGCATTCTCTACCAGTCATACCTTTTTATATCATGCAAAGTAAGTGCAAAGTACTGCCCATAGGATCATGTCGCTGTCTAAATGGTGTATTTAAATAGCACCTTGCTTAGTCAAGCACACCAAAACTGAAGCAATGATTATGAAACAAAATTTTGGTTAACCTACCTGAGCCCGGCTGGACGGTATTAAAGCTATAAATATTAATTATGAACTTGCTTAATTTCGTACAGCACTATTTTACTATTTCACTAATTTAAGCTTTACAGAAATTGTGGCTGAAATTCGGATTTGATGGTTTGTTTATTGTCTAGATAGTTTTGATGATTTCTCATTATCATTAATGTTTGGCATTTTAAAATTAATCAAGAATCAAGCCTGAATCTATGGGTATTTAATAACCTAGGTTTCTTTTTAAAGTCGGTATAAAAATGATTCTAGTTGTATGAAAATATTGTTCCCTTTGCTTATTATAAAATGAACAGTTTATTAGCGTACATATAATAGTACATGCAATCAATGCTGGAGTATGATAGTACTGCAGCTGGCTTGTCAGTACAAACATGGTATCATATATAATACCTATAAATTTGTAATAATAATCTCACAAACCACAAGTTACATTACAATTTGTGCTTATGGTATTGAAAAATATTTATCATATTATGTTTGAGCGTTCGTGGTATAATTTGTTTTCATACTGTTAACCATAAATCAAATGGCATATTATAGTTTGATGTTATACGAACCACAAATACATTTCAGTTGACAACGCAAAACTTTTAGTTTATTAATATAAAATAACTCGTTGCTTAATTCGTAACAACATTGTCAATTAATTGTTGATAAATGGACTCCACATATCGCGCTGAAAATTTGATAGCTAATTTATGCTTCAATTCATACCTGTCGGAAAAAAATCGGTAAGCTAACAGACTCTCATTAAAAGCTCGTATTTTCAGTACAAATAATATATAAAATATCTATGTAGCATAATTAGGACACATTTATTATGTGACCTAAGCTTTGACGAATTCCGGCACTTAAGTTTTAATGTTACAAAACTACACTTTCAGAATTTCGCATTATGAATAATAATAATACCTATAAGATTTAAACTAACACTACTAAACATTTTGCACTGCTTATACGGTTAAAAATATATTTAAACGTATATAATACATATCGAAAACGCAAAACATAGAAGATCAGATTCTATGATTTTAAAAATCCCGTACAATTTCATTATTATCGTACTATTGCAGAAAACTTAGGACGTGGGTTCGCCTGGCCTATGTTGCGGTAAAAGGGTTAAAAGAGATATTCAACGCACTCCAAACACAGCTCACACTAGACGTGCCCAATTTTAATTACTCTCACTAAACGAGTGAAGTAATTAGTGAAAATTACAGCACGCAAGACTTATGGACTTAAAAGTTATAATAGAAAGAGCACTTTGTCATGTCAAGCTTTTAACAGGCTCTTTAATATCTCTTTGTTCTGAAAATTAAGACATTAAATCGTTTACGTGCCTAATATGGGCGGGGTAAATGAATGAACTCGGAGCGAACGTGTTACGGCCGTTATGGATGACCTGAGCATCTACATTCATTATACTTTGAGGAAGCAATTAGGCAAATTTTTGTAGTTGATTAAAAGTTAATTGGGTTTCATTGATTTATTTTTGCAGGTTATTTTATCCACTTTCCAGCGGGAAAGGAAATTCAGTTTCTTATTAAAAAGCCGTGTTATTTGAAGTAATATACTTTTAGATTATAAGTATCATTGTGTATCATTAGTTACCGCCACTTCATCATTAAATGTACAAAGTATCGGTTTAGATCGGTATTCAATAAACCAGTGAGTTAATCAGTAAGTTATGTTTATATACACTAGGTATCAAAATAATAACCAAGAGGCCAATTCTCGTGCAGTTCGTAAACGAGAATAGTTCATCGATCAAATTTTCTTTAAAAAAAATACAGTTATTGCTTTATCCGGGTCACGATTTCTATACGTCTTGATTTCTTTCGTGCAGTAATTTTTTTACATGGATATATTACTTGTTTTTTTTCGGTAAAACAGTGATACTCGTAATTGAATTACCACACGAAATGAATTCGATCATGCGAGAATCGGCCTCCAGGTTTTACCTACTATCATGAAAGTTGAAACAAAAAAACAATATCACATCAAAAAAAGCGAAACGTGCATCAGTCTGCGTTTCCGATCGATAATTTAATCCCGTGCGAATCCCCATTTTAGTCAACGAAATTAAATACATGTCCAGTATAGCACATAACGGAAATTGAATGGCACACTATCATGGGCCGACATGTCGGACGGACCGCTAACGTATCTGTCCATCACAGGACAAAGACATCCATCTCACGAGCGATCAAACTTGTGACATGTTTCAATTAGCACAAAAATCTCTTTCGATTACGGCTGGTGACGTTTGATCTGCTACGATTGACGTTTGTCTCGACGCTTTGAAGAGTTTGCGCTGTCAGCGATTCGCAATTGTTTTTTTAACGTTGCATTTATTTTTCTTTAAAATTTTATCTCCAGCCAGGATTTAGTATGATGTTTCTGTGGTTCTGTTGGTGTTTAGTCTAAGGCCCAGTTTTTTCATCGAAAGTAACGGTAAAGTTACGTTACCAGAGGTTGAATATTTACGATTTTGTGTGTTACCATTACTATCGATGAAAAAATTGGGCCTAACTAAGCTAACTACGGGCAAAAAGATCTCGCAGTAAAAATAAGATGAGTGTTGATAATTTAAATGCATACGAATTGTAACTATAGGTGATTATGATACGTTTAAGTTCGTTCAAAGACAGTACAGCAGTAATTCGTGTTTAGTTTCTGGAAGTTTTGATGTAAGTACTTACTTGTTTCTGTTATAAACTGTATTTAAGTAACCTATCTACATAAACAAATAATTCAATAGCAGGTTATTTAGAGATCCTTGCTAATAGGCATCATGCCCAAGTTTCTAATACAAGCACCAAAGTTGTACGGGAGCCACGTTTCGGCCAAACAAGTGAAAGATTCTGAAACTATCACAAAGTCTCGATAATCCCACTAAGTCTATCGTAGGAAAAGTTATTACAAGTTCATTGCAAGCGATCTGCTAAGATAGCTTATTTATTGAGATAAATATTTCCGGATTGTCATGAAAACTTTATGTAAACACCAATTGACTCACAACGCATAATTTAAACTTATTAGGTGAGGTATGTATCAATCATATTGACTAACAAAAGTATAGATATTAGTTATGTAAGTAATATCAATCGAACGCCTATTTACGCCCCGACGAGACAGAAATAATACCTATGTGTATAGTTTCCAATAAAAAAAAACTAATATTCTACAAGTAACAATACCATCACGCAAACATTATATTTTACCGCACGCAATATTGAAGTTCAAAATAAACTCAGCGACGTTTGTCGCAAACTTGTATTTTAAATCGGAAACCGAAGTTTATGGTGGGCACGCGGCGTCGCTTGCATTCCGGTGCACGGGCAGTGTTCGCTGGCTGAATATCAATTGTAACCAGTAACAACTGACGGTCAGACTGGCTTGCTGTTTAGCTAATTTTGCAGCTTATTCAAAACATTGGAATAACGAATCGTAAAATTATCTAGATATCTAGAAAAAATTCAACAGGCCTGTTAATGTGACGGTGGCCGAGTGGTATAGGCATACGCCCGGATTGCGTAAGACACGGGGTTCAATTCCAAGTTACATCAAACTCGTTGGTGCAATCTGGTTCAAACCGTTACCGAGTTTCGAACGCATGACTTTGGTCGACTTAATCGTATTCCGATTAAATTAGATATCTGTAACTTCTTATAACCAGAAGTTATGTCCAAGCGGTGTAACGTTACGATCATGTCTGAGACTTACAATTATGAGCAATATCTCAAGCCTGAGGTTCGAAACAGGTTTCTAGACCGAATAATTAGCCTAACGTGAGTTAAATTAAATTAGTCGCTGTGTCTAACCTACGACTTTGCGGTAAGTAAAGTATGTACTTCAATGAGAAAAGGTTTTCATTTAGTAATAGTTTGGCAAGATTTTGTAATAGGCACATTAAGGTATGAAATTTGAAATTAAGGTTTCCAAGTGTGATAAGTTAAAGCGACGAGTATAGGCTTTTAGGTTTTAATATATTATTTTTGGCGTTACAAATAAACACGAGTAACCTACAAAAGAACCTCAAAATAAAGGTCAAATCATAACGTGTGTGCTCGTGTAGCCGTGAACCAATCGAATGATTGTGATGGCGGAAATTTGATTTTACGAATGAAGCGAAGGCTCAATGCGATGGAAGAAACCCTATATTCTCAAATATTGACGCAATCGATGTTACACCTAGCGTACAATGAAAATTGTGAAGATACCACCCGTACGCTTTTCCATGTCATGGTCCGTGTAAGCAATCAATGGTTTGCATATACTTTTATTTTTGTCGTTTGTTTTTATTATACCTACTTACCTAATCATGAAACCTTGAAGATTATGAAACCAGACAGCTATTTCATAACAAATGTGTGTATCTAACTATTACTTATTACCTCTTTAATAAAATAAAACAAAGTGACAGAAGTAGAACACACGTGATCTTAAATTATTAAGGTACTCAGTTTTGCTTCTTAAGAATTATACTCGTTTAATGTTAACCTGCACAGTGAGCAAGATAAGTAGCGTGATAAGTAGAACAGAGAAATCGGAAATTTCATACCATTGAATTACTTTAGAGAATAATCTTCGTAGCTGCAGTTGTTAAATTGCACAAAGGCTTGAATTTAATGCTAGTTGAGACTTCCGCGGGACTTAAACTTATAAGAGTTTAAAATCTTGGTATTAATCTCGGAATCTAGTTAAAGATGGAAGAATTCGCACTCATCCGGGTATAACTGCGGGTAATTAATTAAAAGTACCTATTTCCGAATTGAAAAGTTAATGGTTGTAACTTATTCCGTTCTTTTTTGTGTAGATTGTTGCAATTTTCTCATTGCTGTTGGAACACAAATAACAAAACTTTTGTAAAAGAACCTTTAGAGAATGTTCAAGGAACTATTTAATAAAAACTTTATGCACAGAAATACTTGTAGATATGGCGGACTTAATGCCGAAAGCGTTGTCTGCCACTTGACCATAGAACATAACCATATTCTGATAAGAGAAAATACAGGCGATGCATAAAGTGTAAGAGGCAAGAAAAACCTAACTCCGAGCTGTTTCTGAGATTTTTCAAGACAGAAAAACCCAAAAACAAATTTTGGCACGTCCCGGGACTCAGATCCGAAATTTGGACCTCTTGGGTAGTGGCCAGCGAACCAACCGCTACACCAACGTCGCAGACAAAATAAACGACTATAAAACATTTAAAAGGTTTACCTTTACCTTGGAATGAAGCAAATCTTTATTGACAGACACCATCCCCCAAAATATAAATATTGGCATACAAGACGAGCGTGACCTGTTTATTGGCTCTTATCACAAAACAAAAAGACATAGTATCTTCTCAATTCTGAAGGGCGCGCTAAAAGAGGAGTGCTAGAATAAAGTCATTGTTGAAATGATAAAAATCTCGTTTCTTTTCCGAGTTTGTGTACTCCGTGTCGTATTCAACTCGTTTCCTAAAATTCAATTTTGGGAATTTGTTTCCTCCCGTCGTATGGTGTGCGGAATACTGATGCGGAGTCTTACTGTGAATGTCTTTCTACTTTTTATTTTCAACAACATAAAATATGTACGGCTTTGTGTAGCTACTTGACGTCCTTATTTGTGCGTTTATTGATGTGAAAGTCTGAGTAGCAAAAAATCAAATTGTTGATTCAAGTTACATTCAAAAATAATGTGAGACTCATCAAATATTGATGATACAATCAATCTTTGTGTAAATATGATCAGATTAAGCGCGTCTTCACATAAGAGCGACAGCAGCGCGGCAGCAGCGGATGCCTTCACATCAGCAGCACGTCTGTCGCGCGACTGGTTCGTTCCCACTAACATTACCCATTTGCAGTGCTAAAACGGGGATAGTATTACCACTGCAATGGGTAATGGGTATATTGGGAAGGACCCGCGCGATTTACGTGCCGCTGCGGCGCTGCTGCCGCGCTGCCGTGTATTATGAAATTATCGGCAGCTCGACTGTCGCGCGTAAGTCGCGCTGCTAAAGTCGCCTAAATGTGAATGCGCTCTTAATAAAACAATATGTTCAAAATGTATTTTCGATGTCACCTTCTTTTTCGATAGAAATCTAAACTAATATTATAAAGCTGAAGCGTTTGTTTGTTTGTTTGTTTGTTTGAACGCGCTAATCTCCGAAACTACTGGTTCGAATTGAATAATTCTTTTTGTGTTGGATAGTCCAGTTATCGAGGAAGGCTATGGGCTATATAACATCACGCTACGACCAATAGGAGCAAAGATATAGTGGTAAATGTGTAAAAAACGGGAGAAAGAAGTCACTATTCCACGCGAACGAAGTCGCGGGCAAAAGCTAGTAGGTTATATTTATTTTGAGTAATTTCAAAAACACGTGTCAAATGAACATACAAAGTATATTTTAAACCTTAACTTAAATAATTCTTCGTCTAGTAATGAGAATTAGCACAACAAGTACGACACGAAATTCGCTGTAGTCTCTTCTGAAAAGCTTACAGGATTACCAAAGAACATAGTTTTGTTAAGACGACGAGATGCTTAATGTACGGACAGCATGTCAAGCTATACGCTGCGTTATCTTATGCTGTTGGAATAAGGGCTATTTTTCAACAAAAAATTATAGTTTGATGTGCTGTCGACTGTACTATGTAAATAAAAGTACAATTTAAACTTTTTCGCATAAGTTTGGCGCTTGTTGATTTCTAACATTTAAAATTTGATAGTTATGTTTTTAAAAGAGCTTTTTTAAATGAGTGTCTGTCAGTATACTCGTATGTGTACTGACAGACGTTTTTTTCATTTTGGCCTGTTTCACCATGTCTAAATGAGTTCTGGTTAGCTTTATCTGCCAGATAATTAATGTACGTAATAATGTTCCATATTCAGTTTATTCGTTTATTATTTGTCGATTGTAAATCAAACCCTTAGTATAGGAAGATACTTTTTTCATATACAAATAACCTTCAAGGTTTGATTTACACACGTGTAGGTAATCCATGCGTGTAAATAACAACGTAGTAACATAAGAAGGCGGCTGGATAAAAACGAAATCCAATTTCGACGTCGTACAGAATTATTTATAAATAACCTGATAAATACCAAACCCTTTAGGTGCTTCGGTTATTTTATTATGGATAACTGTCTAGCTCTAGATTAACTGTCAATAATCGTTTAGTAACCTTTTGATATAATCTTATACAAATTTAAATATAGAGCATATACCTATCTTGTTTTAATGTTGTTATAAAAATTAAAATGAAATGTTGTGATGATATTTAGAAAGATAATATCTTGACTCGTTACATAATCATCACTGAATGTCATACTTAAAACATTTATGTCAGCATGTAAATGTCTTGTTTTACTCTAATACCATAGGTATTAGCTAGTGATAGCACTTTAATAACTATCTCCCTGTCCTCATCATTTCAGTCCAACGGCTGCGCAAAGATATTTTCTTTTTTTTTTCAAACAGAGCATAAAGAGACACAATGACCCGAATCACCCAGAAGCCATTGGGCGGGCCAGGGCGGAAATAGCCGCTATTAAGGAGGCGAGCACTGCTAAACAACTGCATCGGAGGTCCTGTCTGTATACACAAGCACATAATATACATATACCTTCATTCTTATAGCAAAACCACCTCTATCGCAACCGCATAAGATGCCACTGTGTTTAGCTTAGTGCTGTTTATACCTATCTACTTCTTTTTTAACGTTTACTTCAGGAAAATCACCCTTATTGCGATGCACAATAGCTTGCTTAGAAATAAGTGTAAAAAATTTAATATTTATTCATCATCTTTAAAAGGTGCTGTTGCATTTACTGTAAAACAATAAAGCTGTCTCTTCATTTCAGTATCTTGAATTATAATTTCTTCCTTGCTTATCAAGTGTACCTAGGTATTTTACGTGCAACCAATCGGTTTCGTGACTTGATTTAATTATGCAGGTTAATAAATAAGTTTGTTTTCGTATTGATAAGTTTATTTTTACAAAATAGTCATCTCACATAACTCACGTGACATAAGTTACTTCATGCAGAGCAGTGTGCTATCGAAAATAAACCACTTAATTTACAAGGCGTCTGTCATGTAACTAATTCAACCCCCCATTGACCAAACTAATAGCCGGCTCTACCTGGCTTGAGGCTAATGCAAGTAATTTGCAGTACATTAACGCGTGTGCTACAATAACACGGGTTATCCTCAGATTTGCGGGATAATTGACGACCACTACCGGCCATCTGAGACCGGCTTCACCTGTATTAATACGCGTATTCATCACAACGTACTATTGTCAAAGCAAAAAGAGAAGAGCTGCTACATAGTTTTGAAAGTTGTGGCCTAATAAACACCGGCTTAATGAGTCTTGTCTAAAGATTTATACTTGTTAAGGTTATGGTCGAACCATCATACATTTTCATCAATTTTTCATGAAATTGTAATGATGACGTCCAAAAGACATCTTTGTTGATCATAGGCTTGGGCGAATCAATTAATCATTTCCTTACATCGCCCAACCATTCACGAGCCCATATTTTGTCTTGCAAGAAATCACAGTGTTTATAACCACGCCAATAGTTGATGTACGGACAACATGACGTCAAGGTAACAAGACCGCAAAGACACTGCGGTATCTTATGTAGTTGTACTTAGGGTTAGTTTCAACCAAGATGTGTAACTTGATGTGCTGATAACCGCACCTACTTCAGCAAACGTAATTGATTACTGATAAAATACAGCAATTGCAGCTGGAGTTCAAACTTTCAATATTGTTTCAGCAATATTTTTACTGAGGTCTGGCATAATATATGTGATTAAGTACTGCGAGACTGCTTCCCGCAGAAAGGAAGGTCTTTTCCCCCTTTATTCCAAAATACTAGTACCAATAAAAATAACTGTCATAATGACAACATTTTGTAATGTAGGTCTTAGACGAAGTATATTATAGACTTGACAGCCGCGTTCACCCGTATGAGACAGATATAAAGTACTTACGTATTTTGGGGTGGTCATGTTTATAAAAATTTATTCCCCACATAAATATACTAGTAACCTTAATTACAATAAATACTTAATTTTACAGTCAAAATCTTTATTTATTTGTACAAAAAATTATTAACATAGGGATAAAACAAAAATTGTGCACAAAAAAAAATGTTTAAGAAGGAAATAGGATTTTTAACGTCATAGAACAGAATAAGTCCGCTAATTATATAACTTACAGAGCAATAAAGTTTAAATAAAATAATCAACAAATAACTTTCATGGGCCGTTAAATGATGTAAGTTTATTATTTATGTTGCGTACATTCAAATATTTGCCAAATAAGTAATCCGTTGCTTTTTCTGAAAGCATTCGGTTTTAAAATGGATAGAACACATGCGAGTGTGCTTGGTAGACTGCCAGATTTGCCGTCCAGTCGATGCAATCCAAACCTTTGGTACCGTCTCGTCTTTTGGAAATCTATATAAATGAACACAAATCATAATTAGTTCAAATAATAATGATCACTACTACAACGCATGAAATGTTCATCTAGCAATTAAAATACTTATACGATTTTTAAAATTAGTCGAATGTAAATTACCCTTAAAATCGAGAACTTTTACCCTTTGTATTGTGGTATCCCTAAAGATAACGATAATCCAGAAAAATTTAAAATACTAACAAAATGGCTACCGTAATAGTCATAACCCCCAGAGTTGAGCCATAGACGACCTTTTATATTTGTTCAGGTAATAATACAAAAATATTTTACAATTCGATTGATAATTCACTACTTTTTTCCACTATTATGTATGTTCTTTTATAGGATTTAGGATTAATGCACTTTGATGCAGGTAAAACATATAGGAACAATATGAATGAGGCTTACTTACGTGTGAAATGTTATGTTTTCATATTTACGCTCAGTACGGCTTTTACATCCAAGCACACAACAATTTACCATGTTGAGTAAGTAAAACAATCACTCCGTTATCCACAAAACACTTCACTTGCACAAAATGTATTTTTATTATGCAATTTTATTTATTTATTTTGCATAGACGTCAAGTGTGTGCCCTTATTTCGATTGTGGCAGGCCGAAATTACCTATGAACGGTGATAAGGACAAAAAACTATATGTGCGTCTCTTTCACTCTTAAGTACTTTTGTATACAGCCATCACTTTCTAACTTGTCAATTATAAATATGTGTCAAATCTACAGGATACATAATCTAAGATGTAGGTATACTTTTCTAATTGGTCGGGTAAGTTTAGTCTTTGTTTAAGCCTCATCTTTTTGTAACAATCGAGTTTACTTTAGCGTTCAATACTTATACTGGCTGTTCTATTTTTTTGCAGCTATTAGGATGTAGTTATTGAAATTAGGATTGTGTATTCCTGAAACAAATGTAACAGCTTAAGCCAAATTAATTGCGGTCTCTTAAAATTTATAAGGTCGTTCATAAAATTGTTTACTACAATATCGCCTTTTATACCTGAGATAAATAACATTTCATACTGTTGTAATTTTATCATATAGTTATAGTTATGGTAGTGTGTGTGTCTGTGTGTGTGTGTGTGTGTGTGTGTGTGTGTGTGTGTGTGTGTGTGTGTGTGACTAGTAGTAGACAAACATGCTCAGTATAACGTGTGACCTTACTAAATGTTGGAGGTTTCCAGTAAATCTGGCTAACAGAAACAGAATCAATTTACCTGGACATTAAGGTACTAGGATATCCTTTTAGGCCGTAGTACATTGACAACATGTTTTGAAAGCATACTGTATCTCGATATCCTGGATTTACTGGCAATAACGTAAGCAGATTTGGATTTAGTTCGATACTAAGGGCTGGTTTCACAATCAACAAATAAGCACTACTTAATTGTATTTTTGATATTGATTGGTCAATCTAGGTTGTATTTTAGTGCCAATAAATATCTGTTGAAAGCACATTTGTACCATGCAAGTCATAAGAACCACATCACAGCACAGGTGTGTTAGCAGTAAAACAACTTCACAACCAGACTTCAACATCCATAGAAAACTCTTAACAATGGGGGACTGTGATAGTGGTCTCGATCAGTTTTCGACTCAAGTCGGAACGAGTGCACTTTGGATTCCCATATTTTTATTACGCAATATGGAGCTTGTGACCACACATTTTCTTTTTGTTGGTTATTAAATTAACGATTCCCCAGAATTTCTAAAGTTTACTTCTATTATGAAAGGCGTTATCAGTTCTGGAGAATTTGATGCTCTGCTTTTCTTAATTCAGTTTTTAAATATAAATGTTGTAGTAAAAGTATGCTGAATTAGTAAAAAAATGTATTGAGTTCAATGCGAAGTATTTTAAAGAATATGATAACAACACTTAATAACATTGTTGATGCCATTTTTGTTTTTGGTCCCTTTTATAATCTGTATTCAGATAGGTATTATACATTTGTATTTGGTCCTGCATTGCAAAAAAAATTATGGTCACCTTAAATATGGTTCTCATACGGCTATACTACCGGCACTAGAAAGAACTTACACAGTTCTTACGAGACACTCGTTATGTGGTTTATTTGAGTTATATTCACTTTAGTATTGAAAAGTAATAAAAGTACGGACCGGTATAGAACATGTCACTGTGTATCGGAAATGAAAAGATCGGGGGCGGTTTATTGCTTGCAAATAAAAGGAGAACAGATTTATCGGTAATATTAAAAATAACGTTTAAAAATGAAATGACAGTCTGTGTTCTTTCAGTTTATTTTAAGCCTTTGTAAACTTAAAAACAAGATTACACTAACCTTCGGAGAAAAAAAACATATTAACATTATATACATAGTCAGATGAAAACGGTCCGAGAAACACGGTTACGTTGGTTCGGACACACCCAGAGAAGAGGAACAGACCATGTCGTCAATATAGCCCTAAGTCTTCCAGAACACCCAAGAGGAAGAGGTAGACCGAAATCCACATGGTGGTCCAATATAAGAAACGACCTAAAAGACCTCAACATCCCTGCAGAGACAACCCAGAATCGTTCGCTCTGGCGCAGACTGATAAGGAGACCCGACCCCACGTAGGTGGGACAAAGGGAAGGAAGAAGACATAGTCAGATGAAAGCAGATACTTGCAATCATGCAAATTGATCTTTTCTCTCATTAATTAATTAATTTAATACTCATGATCAATCGTAGCGTGGTGGCCGCCTTATTTACTCAACACATGTTTTATGGCCTATTATGTAGGTACAAAGTTCAATTGAACTGATAAGCAACTATTTGATATCGGCATTAATTTTAACAAACGCGTCCGTGTCCTATTGATACTAACACAAACAGTTGCCTTTTTTTTCAATGTTTGGCATGAATAAAACTTCATTTTCCATTATTTTTAAATCATAAAAGTTGTTTACGGTGATAAATTTAAGTAAAAACTGCTATCAAATTTTAGTAGAATGTGGTTAATTCACTAAATACAAGAAATTTCCTCCTACTTACTTAAAATAATTTAAAAAGCAGTGTAATTAACATTTTTTCTTTCACAGGACACCGAAGCGAAGTTTCTTTTTAAAAACTTCCAAAACTGCACACCTTCTTGGCTACCAATGGCTTGCCCACTCAAGAGCGGAGACGGTCGTTTCTGTTGTCCGTACTTTTGCTTGGTGCCGGGGGAGTTATTACCGCTTCTTTTGTTCACCGTACCGTAAAAGAAGTTTCACAATACACATTACACAGGTGCTACCATAAATAGCATGTGTAAAAATATACAACAGTCATATTTTGAAAATGTTTTATGAGCATTATGTAGCGGTAATTTGGAAGAGATGACGTAATTGTCGTCTGAAAGGTGTTATGTAAAGTTTTGAATAATATACCTGATTCTTATACGTAATTTTTATCAATTTCACGTGATTATCAAAAAGATGCACGCCATTGATAAGTTTTGATAGAATCATTGTAGTTTTATTGGCCCGCTATCTTCGAGTATGATAATAGTTCAGTAGGACAATTTCAGAACTGCATTAATAAAAAATACAATTCCTTACCTGATACAGTTGCTTTTTACAAGTGCAATTAAATAAAAACAGTATATAAAGCACTACAGACTGAAAACTGCAACGTTTAATAGCCATGATCATAAATCTGGCTAGCTTCTGGTCACGTTAATTATTTAAATCTAACCAAGTTACGTAGCAAGCATCTTTGCATGTGCAAGTGGCCAGGAGTCAGCAAGAGTGTGTCAACACTGCATGTTACCCTCCCCCCTCCTCCCCACTACCCCCTTTACGGGATGTGTCAGCGATTCCTGGTCCTGACCCATTCATTGATCTACAATTATTGAGACTAGTAGTAACACTGCAGGAGGCACGTTCGGATACGGAGCATGGTTGGAAGTTTTACGTTGTCAATTTCAATTGAGTGGTGATTTGTTTGATTTCCAATTTAAAAAGCATATAGGTAGCGCTTAAAAAAGTAGAGGTAAAAAAATCAAGCAACGCACTACAAAAAGGCAACACAGGTAAATCGATTCAATATTCCTCAATGTGATATTATCATAATTTAGGTAAAATAGATCCTATTCTTACCTTGTTTCGGATTAAACTAGAGAGGATGAAATTCTCCTGCATAAGGACTAATAATATTCCATTGTTTCATGTTTGAAATTAAGTAACGAATGCTGAAAAACCACTGGTATTACCAAAGGTTTACTAAAAGTGGGTCAAGTTTACTGTCAAATCAAACGCGGATTTACCGCGTCGTACACAATACGTGTTATTGATGTAACGGACTTATCAGCGGCCTTCAGTCTTATGAAATTTTTAGATTAGTTCGGTTATAGATAACTAAATTCAATGTTACGAACGAATGATAGGTAAATGCGCAATACTAAAAATTACAAAACTAAAAAGATAACATTTTCCTATGTTCATGAAATAAATATTAAAACTTTTACGTACATGGTCATTTTGTATTGCTTAATTATTTATTAAGTAACCTAATAAGAACCCAATTCCTTATTTTTTTTATTATTTACACAAATATAATTCATTCTTGTTCACGTTTAGGTGCATCAACCAGAGTATGTATCCGAACGTGTCTGAAACAGTTAACTACAGTGTACACTCGCACTAATCACTGGAGTGAGCTATGCAGCTGACGGTACCAAAATCCAAAGGAGATTCAACAGTGCCATAAATTCACTCTAGCCTACGAAGAAACATCTTCATCCAGCCTGTATTATATTCACATGCTTAAATTTTAGTTAAAAGTAGTAATAATGAATTCAAAGACTGTCGATAGTTGAGCACAGATAGTAGAGTCTATTTTTCGTATTTGTTAGTAAAGGTTACAAGTCATTTTCTTAGATCGCATTTTCCTATTTTTATAAAGTATAGTTTAGATTGTTTTTTAAACGTGTATTTACGAGTACTTTGCTTTAAATTATGGTTACTGTAATATGAGATAAAGCTATAATATTTTGAATATGGTAAAGTGAATGATTTCATTTTGATATGCCAGGACTGGGCCAGGGGGAGAAACGATGTTCACACGGACCGCTTGTTAATAATATACTTGAACAAACAATTTACTCCGTTGCAAATGTTGCTTTTCATTTTCGTTACAAAGATAACATAACAAAAAAGTTATCATCACTGATATCGATATGCCATTTTTGATCAATACGTTATGAAAGAAATTGCAAAACAAATGAGTGGGAACAAAAACATTTAAATATTTGTTCATTCTCTTGTGATAAATTTTCATGCTAATCAGATAATATTGAGGATATCAATGTTCCAGATAAAAAAAGAATAAGGGTATTTTTAATTCCAATTGATACGTAGAAAAGTTTTGAAGCTGTGATCGGAAATTATGTTTGTTTCCATGAATTAACTGATCATAACTACGTAGAATAAAAGTTGAAGCAGTTCTTACCACCCGCAAATGGGAACAGAACGTATCAACTCGAAGCGCGTAGTATTTTTTGTATAAAACACCATACTGCAACGCATACCTATCAAATTCGTAGCGTAACCGCCTCGGATCGAGATCAACTCGGGACCCACTCTCGACTAGCGGCGCATGTGTAGACACGCGCTTACAGCTAGTCATCCGATATTCGTTGACTATCCGTCCACCCTAAAACGAGCTTTCATTCACAAAAAGAACTGTCATAAGAGTAGCAAATACAATCCGATGCCGCGGCGTTGCTAATCCCTTTACGTAACGGCTAAAGTATGGTTGATGCCTGTTTTATGTCAATACAGTGCTGTTCCCTTTACGAGTGTATAGTATGTTTTAACCTTAAACCGAATCATGTTGTTTGTTGTTATAAATTAATGACGTGGGCAACATCATTTTTACTAATGTAGCTACTAGTATTTTAAAAGATTTTTTTAGTAAGTACCATTATCTTTATTAATAACAAACAAGAAAAAATTAAAACCAAGACATGCTACATAAAAAATAAGACTTACTTATTCAAAAACGAAACCATTTCCTTGTGGCAAGGAGGCTATAATGCTGGCTGTGTTGCCGCGTTGGATAGCTATGCTAATCCGTTGAGCTAGGAACTAGCCTTACCTAATTAAGACAGATGGATTTTCCGCAAAAATTTAAATATTTTATTCGGAAAACGTACAACAACAATAAGCAAAAATACTCCAAACAAACAATAGGACAAGAACCGAAGCAAGGAGAACACGCATGGGTGATTCCCGCAGAGGTAAATGAGTGGTAAAATTTTAATAGCCGACGAACAAGCAAGTGAAAAGTGTGGAGCGAACGCAGACGTTTCTCGTCTACGAAGTTCGTCTTTGAACAAGTTTCTAC
Source organism: Pyrausta aurata (assembly GCA_963584085.1). Lineage (NCBI taxonomy): Eukaryota > Metazoa > Arthropoda > Insecta > Lepidoptera > Crambidae > Pyrausta > Pyrausta aurata. The sequence continues at coordinate 7,063,890 of OY757252.1, forward strand.
AACGCACCTGTCTGCCCGTCAATGGGAACGAAAAGCACTGCGACCGTTCAAAAGACTGAAAATTGTTTGGGTACACGGGATTCCTTTTTTAAAGTCTGCGAATCTTTCTGCTTTATGTTTTTTACTGCGGGAAAATGTTTTTGATTGGTGGTACACAAATAGGAGGGGTAAGTTTATTTTGATTTTAATAAAATTATTTACTTACATTGTAAAATCACATCGGTCAATAAATCCGAGATTTAAATTTATTATTAAATCTGTCAAACCTGTATGGGTATGTAAAAAATAGTATCTTTTTCCCCTGGTCACGACATCACGCGTGAACGGCTAGACCGATTTCACAATTGTAATTATTGAGTTTTTTATGGTCAGGAGAAGGTTAATATTAAAGAAAAATAAAATAAAAATAAGCAGGTGGATCAATTTTCATGATATTTACTCTGCTAGATTTATAACCGTTTGGAAAATGATCATAACTATTAAAATTACAGGGCTGAGGCGGGACGGGGCCGGAATCGAATCAAATTTCGTTGGGACTGCTAGGAGATAACAAAATGAATTCGAGATAAAAGTTTCAAAATCTAAGCTGGATATATCTATCCCCTTGAAACACTCTTGCAAATTAAACGATAATTGTTATTACCCTGCACGTAACCACAATACAGTAATACAGGAATTAGCTTAATAACATCCCTTTGTCATACGTACACAAATCCATCCTACTCCTGGGATAGCATTACAGACAACTTAACATAATAGATGTTACAAAAGTTATGAATGGGGAATAATAAAACGAGCGATTAAAAAATAATTTGGCGACTGATGATGACATACTGTTTTAATTACTTGAGCGGTATGAATTTGAGTAAGCGAATAATTAACTAAACTAACGACGAATATTGATTAATAATAAAATCCAGAACAAGCTTACAAAAAGTGGGCTTTGTTAAATCCATTTCAGATATAAAAATACTATCCGAGCGACTAAATTACTAACTGAGCGACTAGAAATACAGAGGGGGTAGCTTTAATATTAAGATATTTTCGATTTTTCCAATTGAGGTTTTACATAACGAACTACAAAAAAGTTCACTCTGAGCATAGTTTTGTGAGCTGCTGTCTTAATGATTATTGGTTACTGATATTCTATTTGAGGTCTTATGTTTAATATTTTAGGCAAACTATAATATGTATGCAAATACGTTTTGGGTCAAGTAATTAAGCTCAAATTAATTAATTATGATTATTATTAACAACACCACCACTGGAAGCAAAAATGATACCCATTGGACAAAAATGAAAACGAGGCCGGGCTAGAACTTATCTACTAGTGACGATGAGTAGTAGAGCTCCTCAACCCTCATACTAATTAATGTTCCTTATAGTATTGATAAGAAAATTACTTTTTTTATTCACTGAAGTGTCTTTTTTTAGGGCTTCGTAGTCCAACGGAACCCTTTTAGTTTCGCCATGTCGGTCTGTCCGCAGATCAGCGCAGAGTCAGGTGTTAGAAAACTGTAATTTTGCATTAGTATGTATTCTAATTTCCACGCCAAAGTGGAAAAATAAGATTTTGAGTTTTTTTAAATATACTCTATTAAAAATAAGCCAAATAATTGTCATGCAATTTTTTGCACAATTTAAATTCTTACATACGTAGTATATACGGAACCCTTCGTGCGCGAATCCGACTCGCACTTGGCTGGTTTATTTTTATTTGATTTAAGTTAACGCAAATTGATTATTAATACTTTTTCGTAATACACTGTTTAATTTAATTACCTACCCTTATTAAACTTATAATAATACAATTTCTTCGCTAATAGAATATTAAGTGTGTCTTCAAATAGTAATTTCATAAGTTGATATTTTATTTAAATGTGGCCTCATAATACGCTACTCAGATTAGTATTTTTCAAAGTAGTTTTAGCATTCGAAACACTTCATTTAAGATTAAACACCGCTCAGTATGAAAAATCCATTTGCCAAATATTGAAAAAAATGCAGGACGTAATGTTGACACTCAATCAAAAATTAGGTCGCTCATATATTATGAAGCTTCTCATTTTGCATTTAAAGTAACTCAAATTATTCTTTGTAAGTTGCTGATCTGTTGATTTCTCGTCAATCGCACTCAGTCGCTCACTTAGTAATTCTATAACCCAAATTAAGTATTTTTGACACTTAAAACATTAATTTACAGTCGCTCGTTTAAATACTACCCGTTATGAATGTGTACTTTGTAGGTAAGTTAGTGAAATATGACCTCTAGTCTCAACTTATTACCTCAAAATATAAAGCAGTCATAAACATAACAATAACGATTTTATTTTGTGTTTTGTACTAAACAAACTTAATTATGAATGAATAAATTGCACTTGTAAAAAGCAACTGTGACAGACAAGGAATCGAACCCAGTGTCGCTATCCGGGCGCATGTCTATATCAATCAGCCACCGACACATTGGCCAGCCTACTATTGTTAACCAAGCCAGTTACTTTTTATAAGTGAAATTTATAATGACAATAACACATACAGATTTTTTTATTTATAAAGATGATTTAAAGTGCAATTATTGCGATGGTGGTCGCAAAAATTGCACTTTGCAATACTTACAGGATAAATAATAAAAGATCCTCTAAAAATGTGGTATCTATGACAAAAGTTATCTGCTGCACAGTTAATACACGCTATGTGCTTAACGGTCTTATGGGATATAAGAAGATTTGTATCAAGCACTACTAATTAATTTAATTAACTAGTTAATAAATATAGACACCCAACTTTAGTGATATTACTTTGAGGCAATTTTACTACAAGAATGTCAACAATTTCATACCATATTTCTACTAGTTATCTATACCTGGAATGATTTCTATAAAACAATATTTTTCACTAAATCGTCACAAATCTAGACCTTATCAAATATCGTGACGTATTATGAAAACCGGATTTTGATAAATGTACGGTTGCTACAGCAAGTACAAATCAATTAAAATTAGATATAAATGTGTCTTTTGTGACTCATAAAAATTCTTACCACTGTTATGATGTTATTATCACAAAAAATAGGTCTAGTTGAAATGATAGTTACTAGTATGATAAAAAAATCATTCGTTGTATTACAAAGTTATTTTCGTACTCACAATTTTTAAGTACTGTTAGATTATTTAATATAATTGTTTAAAATATCACACAAATATTGTTAAATGTTTGATTATTAACCATTAATATTGTGTTTATTTGTTACACTTAGACATCGAGTAATTATTTACTTAGTGATTTCTATGTTTTGAAAAATATTAGTTTTAAGAGGATATCCGGTTAACAGTAACGCCATCTATTATTACTTTTGAAAAGTGTTAAAATAAATCCAGCGGAAAGTCCGGTAACCTTAATAATTAATTAAATATTATAAAATCATCGAATACCTGCTCACTGGCGCCATCTATAAATTGTATTGGTTAAAAATAAAATGATTGGAGCGGATGTCCGCTCAGCAGCGCCATCTTTAGTTTGTATTTGTGAACGCTATTTGGATTACTTAGAATTAAGTCAGTCTTGGTTTAACTTTCGTAGAAGAAGATCATGTGAATAATAAATGTTAAAAGTCGAACTGTGTTTAGCTTAAAGTTGAAGTGACAATAAATGTGGTGAAGTGTATTTGGAGTTTCATTCCTGGGAGTGCAGTTACAAATTCAGAAGTGGTGATCGGATACATGCTGTCCGTACAGGTTTAGTATAAATAAACGAATAAGGTCAGTCCATATTTATTTTATTACAGTGTTATTGGTGAATATCGTAGTTAAACATGCTTATAACTTTTATTGATGTTCAAATATCATCTTGATAAATCAATTTAACGAAGACCTGCATGATCAAACGTAATATTTTTACTTAAAGTATCAAGGCTATGAATACTGAATTGCAAACAGTAAAAACGAAACGCATACACGTATTTATTGGATAACCTTTTTTTTAATGTACCTACTTTTTCTTATAAAACTACAGATGTTATAAGCTCAGTTTTCTAGTAAATTAATTTTACCAATAGTTAACAAGATGTCTAGTCTACTCATAATTTGTTGCATTATTTTCTTCAACCTTTAACTACATGTAAAGAGAGTATCTTGACAAAAAGTACTCTTGGCAAAAGGTATTTCAGCAATAAAAAAATACTCATTGATAAAATATTGTCCGCAAGATGTGTACTCTTTATTTTGTTGCATTATTGTTCAACCTTAAACCACATGTAAAGTGTGAGTGTACCTTAATGCCAAAAAGTGTCTATTTCAGCTATTAAAATCTAAGAAGCAGTAAGTTCGTACAATAGTGCACATAATTGTGAATCTTTGCAGGGAAGCTGTATGGCAAAAGTGTGGAAGTTTCTTTCGCAGCTAGTTTTATGGATAATGGTCACTACCATTGTCCCCGAGTAGTTTGTGTTTGTTTAATGAGTGTGTCATAGTAAACCTTCATGTAATAATAATGAAATTCATATTCGTGCCAGTAGTACATAAAGCAAAGCAGGTCGATTTACCTACTCAAAAAAAAACAGGTCCTCTTATAATGAATTATTTATTCAGTTACATTGTAAAATGGTTTAATCTCCAGCAAATATTAAGCGATTGGTCTTATTAACAATAGGATAGACAATAATATTAAATGATGTTTTCAGAAAACATTACTGGTACCTAAATACAATGCCAACACCAGGGTGGTCGCGGGAACGCACCGACGCGCCCCCTTCTGGCGAACGTCGGACGAAGGTCGAAGACGGGCGGTTGCGTTCCGCTGCTGGTCTCGCTCTGCTGCGAGGCGACAGTGTCGCTCTGCTGGGAGGCAGCAGCCTTGCTCTGCTGCAAGGCGGAGGTTTTGCTCTACTGCGAGGCGATGGCCTTGCTCTGCTGCGAGGTGGCGGCGTCGATCTACTGCGAGGCGACGGCTTCGGTTACCTGCGTGGCGACGGCTTAGCTTAGCTGCGAGGCGACGGCCTTTGGGCTTGCTGCAAGGCGATGGTTTTGTTTGACTGCGTGGCAACGGCCTCGTTCTGATGCATCATGAGGTTAAATATCAAAACCAACGTGAGTAGTAAAACTATTTTTACATTACAGGATCTCCTAAATTAGTTGATCATAACATGAAATAATCGTTAACTGTTTATTATTATTACATTATTTATTAATGCTTGGAATGTTCAATCGACCATTATTTTATTAGGTATAGAGCCCATATCCCGTTCCATTTCAAGTGATACCCTTCAAGTGGTATTTTTTTTATTTAAAAACACATATCATCGCAACTTAAAGTGGAGTAAAATATTATTATGATAATTTTTAGTTCTTTGTGAGATTGTACGAAGCTTCCTCGTTTCTATGAATAATTTACTCCCTTAAAAAACCAAAGGTTGTCTTTTAGCGGTAAGGCCGCCTTGGTTGTATATTTGCTTAAAAAAATATATATAAATTGTAAACGACTTATTGTGGTGTGCAATTAAGAGTTATATTATTATTTGTATTTTTCCTGCGGAATATCACGTCACGGCACAAGACCGGTTCTTGGGGATGGCTAACCTGGGCATATGGATCCAATAGAAAGAGGCTCATTTGAGAAATAACGTGTTGTGTCGATTATTTACTATTATCAAAGGTTTTTATCCTTGTAGTTACTCATAATTTCCTTGTTGGATTGAAGGAAAAGAAAAATAGATATTTAATAACAAATTAAACAAAGAGCTTGATTTACGTTGTAATGTGTAAAACAACAATAATGGTTTATCTAAATGTTTTTACTGATAATGCATTTGCAGGGCCTGGCACACTCTGTAGCATATGATAGGAGTGATTATTTAATACTTTTATTTCACATCTCTAAACACGGAACCTAAAAGTTAAAGCCTACAGATTTAGTTATGGGAATAGCACAAATATATTCATGCAATGTAATTTGTAGTATGGCTCAGGAAGCAGTGGATTTATCAGAATAAGACGTGTGAGGAATTTTGAAACGTTAATCATGATCGCAATCTGCAATGAGTAAACAAAAAAATACGTGTAATTCTCATTTTGCTGAGTTTCGGCATTAAAAAAAGTGGCATATAATGATGTAAACAAACATTGTATTTTGTTTTAATTCCTGACATAATTTTGAACACTTTGCATTATCCGTGGTAACAGACGGACCACCAGAGAAAGTTTAAGGTATTTTAATCCATGATTATTATTCGTTTGTACTTCAGTATATTTGATTATTTTGCGTCTAAGCATACCTATTCATTGCTACGACTAGCAGTTCCCCACGGCTTCTCTCACGTAAATAATTAAATGCAATATGCATAATTAAGCGCGAAGTGGGCAATTAAGCGCAACGTGCTTAATTGAACCCAAAATTTTCCAAAACATTGTAGCCTTTGTTACTCTGGAAAAATGACACATGCTAGTAGAAACATTATTTCAAATGACAGCTTTTCATGTAAATGTTTGCAAAAATATCTAACTCTCCTATTTATGACATCAATTGAATATTTGAAAAGTATTCGCATATTCAATGCCATAAGAATAAGAGGTATAGAAAAAGTGAAAAATGTGTGTATGTATATACATGTTTAAATAATGAGTATGTCTTTAATTTATCAGTAATTTATTAATCTCTGGTGTGGCAATGATAACTGATAAATAGTATTTTTGCTGCATTTGCCTTACAAGGTTCTTGAAAATTCACATAAAAAGATCTAGTTAAATTAAGTCCGTAAGTATCAACAACAGATTGCAAACTGTACTTTTAAGATTTAATTTAAAATAAAAACAGATGTTAGTTTGATACCCATGAAGGTCACTCTGGCTTGTTAGTGCCCTGGCGTCTGAAGTATAAAGTTCAATAAAATAAAATCCAGACACATTAATTTGATATAGTTCACCATTATAAAGTTTTTTTCATGTCAATATTAGCACGAAGACGTAGGACTACTGTTTAGTATAATAGATACAGGGTGTTCTAATAAATTCATTTTACCACCCGTGATTACATGGATAATCGTTTAGTAAAATATTCAGAAAATAGTTATAATGGGTTTATAACTGAACTGTTGGAGTAAGTAGTCTCAATGTTGTCTTATCGTTATTTTTGCAAGAAACATGCTAAGGTCTGTGACCAAGCTATCTGAGCTCAATTAGTAGATTAACAGTTTATTAACTTACATTACTATTTCATTTTGTGCACTATGAAGGTGTTATTTATTTACAGGTTTTCTTAATGGCCTTGTAAATAACAATTATGATTTTGATAAGTGCCTGAGTAAACATTTTGTTTTGAAATATCGTACTATTCCTGAATGAGTCGAAAAGAGTCTTTATCTCAGATTATTGTGCAACATAGTCATTTTAAACAACACCTACGCGGTTCTATACGAAATTAACTTTGTCATGTGGTAATATTATGGGTCAGGTACTCTTATGATAGTCGTATCTATAGATCCGTTCCTTCGGTATAGATAATTATTATTTGTTGATTGCGTTTAAAGTTAATATTAACACTCGTGGCCGAATATAAGTAATAGTAACTTATACAATTATCCCTAACTACAACAATAACGATATTTTAAGCAGAGTTTAGATTAACTGTACAAGATTGTTTTAAGTGTCATTATCGATGGTCTAAGTGACGATAGTTCGACAATGCTAACAAAAGCTTGAAAGATTTAAATAAAAGCTATATCAAGCGTTAATTATAAAATAATACAACATACAAGACGGATCTCAGATTTAGGGTAGTCCGTGTATTCAACTTGTATGCAGGTATATAAATATTTAATTATTAGTTTGAATACGATTTAACTTTACATAGCTATAAAAGGAAACATATGGTTTTCTTGATTTCTTAATCCAATTAAAATATTTTCTAAATGAAAAAAAAAAGAAATGAGTCAACATCTAGCTGATTAAGTGACCTTATGGCAAGGAGATCGGTACAGTAAGTTTTATTTTGCAGTTTTTTGACATTATCCCGCTTCTCGAACTAAAAATAGTTCCAGAAGGAAAGGCTTTAAAAAAAAATTGTGTCTTTAATGTACATGCACGTAATGTAAATCCAGATTACTGAAACAGTGAGGTACAATATCCTGAAACCACTAAAACGCACCATTTAATATTAGTTTAAAATTTCTAGCCCTATGGCACATGGTTTTATCATAAACACGACAGCTGAAGGTTTTTGCGTGCTTTGAACAATTAGATAATTGAGAAAATTATGATTATGTTATATTATATTTCTGGATTTTAAGGATATCCACATTGTTATGAACATTTATTTTATCAGGTATTATGTACTGTATCTTAAATCATTTATAGGATTTTAAACTTTCGCGTTGCATTGCAATAACTATTAGACATGATGGGTCTAAACGCGAAATCTTAAGTCATTTATCAAAACTAGTGACAAAAGGTCTGCCGGCGAAATATGCATGGCAGTTTATTATGGAATTTATAAAAATACTTTTCTGGTCTTATGTGAGAACCCGTGGTAATGATAAAGTAGAAAACGATGTAGGTTCCACTAAGAACAGTCACACTTATGAAAAACTAGGACAGTTTAACTGGAGTCATGCTGAAATAAATAAAAACTTAATAAATAGACATTCTAAGGCTATGAGCACTGATATTATAGTTACAAAGAGGTAACAACTCTTCAAATTTTATTGTAATACATTTTAAGGTATACCTTGACGAATTAATTATTGCTGTGTATGTTTCATAGCAATATTATGAAAGGTCAAATATCTCACAATGTGAACTTATATCCAACAGCAGTGTATGCAACGTTGAATTATGTGTAGCGCAATGTGCGCAATAAACGCAAAGTGCGTAAGCAATTATTCTAATTATGTTACATATTGATGTTATAAATAGTTGAATGTACGCGTGTAATAGTTGAATGTAAGTGTGCAAATAATTATTTTTATGTGTTTTGTAATTATATTTCGAAAAACTAAATGACATCTGTGTGTGTGTGACGACATGTGTAGCGCTAAGTGCGCATTTAAACGCAAGGTGCGTATAGCTTATTCTTGAGTGTTTTATTTTATGTCAAATAATCAGAATCTTAATGTTGTGCATTGCATTGTATGCCTTAATATTTTATGTGCAGCGCAAAGTGTGCATTTGAACGCAAAGTGCGTAAACGATGATTATTTTGTGTTTTATAATAATATTTCGAGTAGTCGAGAGGTTGATGGGCATTTCTAATGTATTATGTGTAGCGCAACGTGCGCGATTAAGTACATATTGCACAATCAGATGCAAAATGCGTGATTATTATTACTAAGCGCAACTTGCGCGGTGAAGTGCAACGTGCACAATTCAACGCAATTTGTATGTTTAAGCGCAACGTGCGCGATCAAGTGCAACGTGCACAAATTAACGCAAGGTGCGTGCTTTAGCGCAACTTGCGAGGTGAAGTGCAACGTGCACAATTCAACGCAAATTGTATGTTTAAGCGCAACGTGCGCGACAAAGTGCAACGTGCACAATTAAACGCAAAGTGCGTGACTAAGCGCAACGTGCGCGATCAAGTGCAACGTGCACAAATTAACGCAAGGTGCGTGCTATAGCGCAACGTGCGCGATCAAGTGCAACGTGCACAAATTAACGCAATGTGCGTGTTTTAGCGCAACTTGTGCGATCAAGTGCAACGTACACATTTTGACGCAAAGTGCGTTATTAAGCGCAACGTGCGCAATTGAGTGCAATGTGCACAGGTAAGCGCAAAGTGCGCAATTACAAGTGTTTAGGGCAGAACCTATAGATTTAGTAATATTAACATTAAATCTATTGTAAGTAATTATTTATCCATGTCAATTTATTAATGTTTAATTCATTACTTTTATGGTCATACACCTTAAAATTGTTGGGTACGGAATTGCAAAATTCGCAATTAAAGAAATGTCTACTAACTGACTAACCGAGTGCACACAAAATTTTCCGGGCTTGATTTATCAAAGCTCAATATATTTTACAATGTATTGTATTGAAATGCATTTTGTAATTACTTAATATATAAGTATGTACATGTTATGTACTTCAAGAGCAACGTGTGCCGAATATATATGGTGTAGTGATAATTCACTAATACTCAAGATGTGTAATTTTGTAATCATTAAGTTGTTGTGATTCCCTTCGTTTATTTATTGATGTTTGTGGTAATTTTTTTAATATTTGTTGAGCTCATACCTACGTTTTGACATAGCAAAAAACTATTAGGCTGTTCACGAGGACGTGAACTTTTTATCAGGATGGACGAGCTGTTAGATTATTTAATATAATTGTTTAAAATATCACACAAATATTGTTAAATGTTTGATTATTAACCATTAATATTGTGTTTATTTGTTACACTTAGACATCGAGTAATTATTTACTTAGTGATTTCTATGTTTTGAAAAATATTAGTTTTAAGAGGATATCCGGTTAACAGTAACGCCATCTATTATTACTTTTGAAAAGTGTTAAAATAAATCCAGCGGAAAGTCCGGTAACCTTAATAATTAATTAAATATTATAAAATCATCGAATACCTGCTCACTGGCGCCATCTATAAATTGTATTGGTTAAAAATAAAATGATTGGAGCGGATGTCCGCTCAGCAGCGCCATCTTTAGTTTGTATTTGTGAACGCTATTTGGATTACTTAGAATTAAGTCAGTCTTGGTTTAACTTTCGTAGAAGAAGATCATGTGAATAATAAATGTTAAAAGTCGAACTGTGTTTAGCTTAAAGTTGAAGTGACAATAAATGTGGTGAAGTGTATTTGGAGTTTCATTCCTGGGAGTGCAGTTACAGTACTTTCAGAAAACTAATCCATTCTTCTATTTCCATTTTTTTTATTCTTCCCATAGCTCCTCCTTCTACAAAGTTATAAAATCCCGTAATATTTAATAAACCAAAAATATAAACGTGACCTCCAAAATTTCCGTGCTGATTTAAATCCGATTCGATATCGTTAAAATCAAAACGAAAGTAGCCAATTTATCGTCACCGTTTCTACAGGAAGCGTGAATTGGAGAACTTAAATTAAGTGAATTTTGTTGAGTTATAAAATTTAGATGTCCTCGGGGGAGCTACCTGCATAAAAATTCTTAATTGGATGCAGTAAACTACATTATGTAAATGCACTTACATTATAAATGAATTATCAAATTCTGCCAATTAAAGGAAATTATCTTAACACAGCGCGATTGTCTTAGTTTAAATAAACATGTAATTAAGCATTTTCAATGTAAACCCATTTAATTGGAGTTGTTCGGATTCATGATGAAATAAAGAATGACCAAACAAAACAAAACAAAGTCGAGAAATAAGATATGTTTACAAGTATTCGCTACCAGTCAAGTATTTGGCGAGGTTAAAACTTAAAATTATTCAAAAATTTTATATGTTTTTGCTATGTTAAGAATGGGGTCTCATTGAAAACACTTTGGGTTCTTACACAGTTGTCGTCGTTTCTGTCCAGGTGCTGTTGGTTCGATTTGCGCGAAGTGCTAAATCTCTTCATACCTACAATGCATTACCTAATACAGGGTGTTATTGCAAGGGGGTGTCAAATTTTTGGAGGTGAAAGGGACCATCAATATGAACAACTTTTACAATGGGACCATCGTTCAATAATTAATTTTATTTTCTGCCTCTCCATAAATTATTGTCAATGTAGGTGACTGACTTTGTATGGGGAACCTGAAATTTTATTTAAGATTTTGACCATGGATCATGGTAAAAGTTGTTCATATTGACGGTCTCATTCACCTCCAAAAATTTGGCACCCCCTTGCAATAACACCCTGTATATCTCTACATTACTGAACTTTTATTAGTTTGCCATACCACTACACTCTATTTCCCGCTCCATCGTTGCCAAAGACACATCCTGACCCCATAAATTGAATCTCCAACCGGCTACGCATTCGTATACAGGCAGCGATCAGTGCATTAGAATGCTGTGGATACCGTTACACATAGCCCCGCAGAGCGCTTAGCAGGGAATTCGATTCAACTAATGCCTCCTAATCCTGGCCGGCGCACAAATGGCAGGACGCATACCGGGCCATGTGCAATTTGCAAATGGTGATTGATAGTGAGCTCACCACATTCTGCAGAAGAGAAAACAATGCTGGCGATTTAGCGATAAATATTAAGTAAAACAAACCCGACCCTCAGTAGTTCCGTACGTAAACGTAAGCTTCGAATTCCATTTTGGATATCACAAAGCGAAAATATCTGAACTTTTTAAAAAACATGTTCGTAAGCTTGGCATAAAATAATGTGTTGATTTTTATTGATTGATATCGATTCGATTAATCAAAACGCATGCTGAGTAATGCAATTTGTGTTTCCTGATTGATTGTGGGATCTGTACGCGACAGACAATGCATACAGTTTATCTGTGCTAAAAATGTTGGAGGTTCTTGACCTTTATGGGTTCGTTGCGTTCAAGCGATGGTTCTCTCTTTGTTAAACTTTTAGGAAAGTTTTGTATTCTTTCTGATGCAATATTCACGTAGGTACAATACAGCAATATAAAGGTAAAAGACTGCGTCCAAGTTACAAACATTGCATAGTTTGACAGAACTGCTCAGTATTTTTACCGACTTCAAGTGGTCAAGCTGACGTACACCAACAGTCTATGCAGATCATGCACCGACTCCAACTTGATTTGTTTCTCCTAAATAGAAGACTATGACGTTATTTAAGGCTTTATCGTCAGTTCTTTGAAGGTGGTTTAATATAGTCTTGTTTCTTTGTTGCAGTTTTTGTTTGTGTGTGGTGTGTGTGTGCATTCTTGAGCTATGTATATTTAAAGCACCATGCATTTAAGTGTTGGTATAAAGGCAACAGCTAAGCGTTAAACATGTAACTATGATTTACGCTTGTACAGAACTAACGTACCGTACGAAAACTAAGTACAAAGGAAAGAAAAAATAGCCAACTGAAATCTGTGCCAATTCAGGTTAAATCTCATTCCAATTGAGATAATCGCGTGCAAATGTTTTAAAAGTTCGCATAAAAATGTTTGCATGTTTTATTCTAAATAAATCCCCTTCTGTTCCGGTGTGCTCGCGACCGGAGCGACGGGCGGAAGGTACGGCTTCGGAAACGGGATGGTGTAAGATAAAGAGAACATTTCCTATAGCGTCTCGGAAGATTTAGCAACATTCCGTGGCGGCCAGCCAGGGGAGGTCAGAAAGTTCAATGCACCTAGAAATTTATAACCTCGCTGTAAAAGTTAGAATACCAGTAAAGGTGGGCAAGGGAAATAGGTACATGACTAAGATTGTTTCAAATTATATTTTCAGGCATTTTTTTGTTTAGTATACTAGTAGTAAAAATACATGGTACGTGTCAAGAAAAAAATAATACTTTGCGTAAACTCTTTGGATTTTATACACAATACATTATCATACACAATTTATTATCTTGGGAAAAATAAAATACGTGACTTCCTACACCAACAAATACAGTATGACTTATTATTGAGTAGGTACTTCAATTTGTAGACACGGTTCTCAGAAGTAAAAAATGGCCTAACTGATTTTGTTATTCATCACGTTGCAGGAAGGTATTTTAATCAGTGGTTAAGGTACTGAGTCAAATATTACAATTTCACGAGTATTTTTATGTGAACGCCAGCGGAAAAAGCATGTGACTTCCAAGTAATATTCCATGACTTTAAACGAGAGTAAAGGCCTATTTCACCATCGTCAATTACGCACTAACCAAAGAATAAGTTAAATATAGGAACGCCATACGTATGAAATAGTGAACGGATAACGCTAATGGGAACTTAATCACACATTGTGAAACAGGCTTTAAGATAAGTATCTAAGTAAAGCATTTAAAAAAAACTAAGATTGTTGTGACTTATATCCTCTGGCTTGTGACAGGCTCGTCCTTTTAATGCGCTGACGGTTAAATGTGATTCGGTCCTTATTTTCTTTTTATGTCGGATGCGTTTGTTTCGTCGCGTCGTCTACGCTTGTCAACGAGATTTGGCCCTAAGTGGTTGCAGTAACATTTAAGTGCTTGTTAACCTCGTGTTTATTAGCTACCAAACTGATTTCTATTGGCTTTCGAAAATTTTGCTAACTTTTAGATGAAGACTTATAGTTTAGTTAAACCCTGCTAGTTAAGCACTGCTTTGGAAATAAATTTAACTGAATTAATAAAAGCGCTGCAAGTTTTATTTTATTATATTTATTTAGGACAACCAACAAAGCATACACCACACATTTACATACTTAAGATTAAAACGCATTTTTACAGTGTTGCTACACTTTTACCCCCTTATTCATAATAATTCAAACAGATAAACCTGTTTTAACTATTACACTGTTTTGTCTCATTCTTTCTTGGCGCTGTCATCATTTGACAGAAAGTGTCAAACAGTGTAATAGCTAAAATAGGCTTATTAGACTGTTTGCGTTTTTACAAATAAGAGGGTAAGGCTGTAACTTATCTACGTAACTATTACACTGATACAAACTAACTAACCAAACTAGGTTTTACTGACAAATAAATAAGGATAACTTAGAAGGTTTTAGCTTATAGCCAAACTGGGATGCCCACCAAGTTAGTAACTTCGAAGCAGGTAACACAATATTCCTTCAATGTTGTTATATCTGTTCGTAGAACCTCTTAACCGGATAATTTAACTACGCGCTAAGCAAGAGTTAACACAGCCGTAAAATTTTGGCTAATAAGAAATAATCGTAGTTGTAAATCAGAATCATTTAACAGGATGTAACAACTATGATAGTAACTATTAAAACATAATTAACAATGACAAAGGCCTTGAAATATTTTTTTTATCTAGGTGTTTGTAGTGTGATGATCTTTATCAGCTCTATTACACAACACTCGCAGTTCGCAACAATGATAAAAATACAGTTTTTGTCATTCATGAAAAGGAATAAAAAGGTGGAATGTCGCAGTAAAATTATATCGATCTTTGTGACAGTTGTATGTACCTAGAGTACTGAATACTTACGTCTATATCGCGACGTAATTCGATTTGATTCGTAGCATAGAAACTTGAAAAAATAAGCTATCTATATTATCGTTATCTTTCAGTGACACTGAGTATTTTCAGTTACGTCCATCAAAACTGATAAGAGTATTGATATTGATGGGTGTAAGGATACTTTATCCATGTCGCAATCTTTCTTTCTTATCTCCTATTCGATGTATTTATCGCTTCGATAGAACTTCTTTTTGTTTTCATTTACTCTTACCTACTTTCCCCAGTATTAAATGCATTGTTCGGCGTTCTTATTTCAAGTTGATTCAGGTTTCAGAATGCATATGAATAAGGCCAAGCACAGTTTTACAAGAACGAAGAAAAGGTCACAGTTCATTCTAGCCTTCTTTAATTACAGAGTCTTGCAGTCGCAGTTCCGAAACTATTTGAGCCAGTAAATCCAGGCACTACACCCCTATCTAGCGGCGCAACATGCATACCCATGTAAATTTCAACTCGAGCAGTCCCTACTATTCAAGACAACATTCACATTTTCGACTCCAGCCAGCTCTGTCACTCATGTGAACATACCAGTGTGAGCAAGCGGAACGAATAGAAGTTTCAAGCATACCGTTGAGCGGAGTAGGGTCGCTCGTTAATTCGAGTGTTGTCACCGGGCACAACCCTTTCTTAGTAACTGTAGTAAGACGCTTACCCTGAGGCTAACGTCTCCAATTGCCACAGTTTATCTTGGTTAAGTAACTGAATCGATCTAGGTCGGAAATGTTTTCGGGATCTTGACATGTGTTGGGTTAACCAAATGGGTCCTTCGCTAGGAGCACGTGATGCCTAGAGTCTGGTGATTCACGAGTTGGAGTCTGGGTCTTGGAGTTTCACAATCACTGAATACAAATGATGTCGAAATCTGCAATAATCTAATTAGGCTCAGTAGCACCATTTTTTAACCTCACAATATTATTATGTCACATTTTTTTAGACAACAACTATGTTATTGATGTTGATGTTGTCATAATAGTAAAAAGCTTAACTTAAAACACAATTTTAAGAAGAAATTGAAAGGAAATCAACTATATAATAATTAATCTCCAAATTTTGAAAGATAGAAAATAGGAAATTTGATCATTGAACATCGCTAGTTCACGCAAAAATCAAGTGACATATTCACGCAGTCATCCGGTTAATTTTTAACATTCACGGTCTATCGTGCCTAACCATCACCAGCCAAAACTTTTTGCATCGCACGTCGTTCTGTGTTCAAAATGACGCCTCTCCATTTTTGTGTCATGTGTTCAAGCGATTTTTGTCGAAAAGTGGTTAGGCGCGACAGACCTCGACCGTACGTGGATAAACCCATGCGTTATTCGAATGTTCACTATCTTATCAACATAATAAGCAGCAATACCCATTTGTAGGCTTGTACTTCGGATAATCCTGTTTAATCTCACAGGTAATGCAATTGAAATTGCCTAACTACTTGAAATTCACTTTCTTCTTAATGACGCGCAAATAATATAGCACAAGGCGCAAGCATGATTGATTAGTGACAAAAAGGAGACACAACACAAAGAGACGATGATGATGACCATTATCAAGTAAAATGAGAATGACGCAATTTTGCAGGTACTTGAGAAAAAATCTGTAAGTACTCTAGGTAAGTAATGAGCGTTTTCACACGGAACTGATTTCTTTAATGAGACATTGAAGATAAAGTTTGATACTAATTCAGTTCTATGATGTCAAGCTTACGTTCACCAACAGTCTACGCACATTAAGCACCGTCTCCAAAAGTTTTTTTCTCTCCCTAATAAAACAAATGCCTGATATAAGCTCCTGCTTGAGTCAATTTTTTCAATTATGTTTTTATATCACGATTTTTAGTTCAAACCTATATCTCGAAAACTACTTAACCGATTTAGAAGAAACTTAAACTGTGCCAAGTGTTGGCAAATACTTGATGGAACAAAAACAAGAAATATCTCGCTATGATTTCTCGTTTTCGAGAATTTCTATTGATAACATAAAAAATATAATATTTAGTCACCACAAACTAATCAAATACACAAGAACATTCAATTAGACAAGTGAGAACGGAAGGTGTTGCGGTTAGTGATCTTAGTTTGTGGATCGCTGGTGCCTGAGGTATATTTATAGATATACAAGCATAAACAAAAGAAATTTTGCACTCGTGTTTCCAATAATAACACATACATACAGGTCAAATTGATAACCTGCCTTTTCTGGAGTTAAAAAAAAACAAACGTGATAATACCTGATTACTTACTATCTCATTGGCCATAAGACATACAACAGGATATGATCCATGATGATTAAGAAAGCAAATGTTTGTTTAGATAGATCACTGAAAGTCAGGCTCCTCCGGTCATGGTTACTCGAAAAAGTTTCTGATCTCTTCAAAGGTAATATCTCCTGCGCACTTGGCGGATTTCTGATAATTCAAATTTCAAATTCAAAATGTTTTTTTCAATTTAGGTCACGAAATGACACTTATAAATGTCAAATATACAGTGAAAAAAATAAAAATAAATGTGCCACTACCAGCGCTTCGAGACAGAACACAGCCAATTAGGCAAGTGCTGAGAAGAAACGCCGGAACAAACTCAGTCACCACTAGCTGCCGTAAAATCAAAACCATCAAAGGTAAGTACATCAGTCGGTGCAGGCTGGACGGACTGATGTTATGTGTGATGCCTATAGACATAAGCGTGTTTTTAACGTGTTTCGTAGATTTATAAGTTTATCACCATCCTAAGTCGAAATCGCTGTTAGATTAGTACTATTGTTACGGTGAATTTACAACTAAGTATTATTCGCGAACAAAATAATTAGTGTCCACGCGCGGGACGCGGGGGCAACCGGCGAGGCGGCGAGCGGCGCGGCGAGCAGCGAGGAGGGCATCTAAGGCCCCCTCCATCACTTTGCTACCAAGCGGCACGCACGACACTCGCGTCCATCCATATCTTTTTCCTACGACCAATGTACATTTAATTCCTATGGAGTAAATCCATTTAACATCTAATACAGTCCGCTTTATTATTTCTACATCCTACCACACGCCCAAACAATTAGTCATCGAAACAAAATTGTAAGGGTCCAAGATAACTTTATTATGAAAATTGCACTTATAAAGTACATCTTGTAATGCGGAGTTGTAGAGCGAAGCTATTTGTCTGCGTTGAAATCTCGAGGATTCAAGCTGCAGTTTTGTACAGCTTAAAATAAATTAGTGTAAGTTTCTTCTCAGACCAGTCTTATTTTGCTACATTTTTCTATATAAATTAATTAAAATGTACATTTGCTTTCTTTAAACAAGAAGCTAGGATGACTGTAAACTATTACTAGTCTTACTGTGCTCCGTAAAACTAAAATAAAATAATTGTGCATCTGGCTTGCCCGCCACCACTTTTACCAAATGTTAGTGTTAGGTATCATCATTGAGGTACTTTTGTCACAACACTATTAGAAACCACAGGGTGACGATTCGTCAATCGAACTTTTTTTGTGTGGGATTTCCGTTTACATAACATACGTAAGAAATACGAAAAGCATGTAAGAAAACTTCCACACGAAATAAATCAAAATGCATTAGAAACGTGATACTGACAAGGCAAAACCTGGAGACCAATTCTCGTGCAGTTCGTATACGAAAAAAGTTCACTGATCGAATTTTCTTTTTCAAAGAAAATATTCATTTCTTTATTCGGGTCAAGATTTCTATGCATTTTGATTTCTTTCATGCGATAGTTTTTTTTTTACGTGGATATATTACTTGTTTTTTTTTGGGTAAACCAGTGATACTCGTAATCGAATTACCACGCGATATAAGTTCGATTATGCGAGAATCGGCCTCCAGAATTTTATTTAAAAAAAAACTGTTTCGAACGCGAACTACACTTGAGGCCCAGATATAAATACGAGTAAACTTACAGGTTTTACTTATTTATTTCAAAGAAATAACTACTTACGCGTATTTCCTCCAAATAATCAAGTAAAAGCCTTAAGTTCAGTCATATCTAAATACATTAAACCTTAGGGCATAACATTATATTTTTTTCTATAATGAAAAAGTTGGCATAGTACCTACCTATAATTAATTATCACCTTGTAGCACCGTGTCCTAGCCTGTAAGTAAAAAAACTAATAATCGTGACATTTTGTCTTTGTCTTGCTTCACTAAGATGGATAAGACTAATTGAATTTCGTACTGAGCTCACGTATATTGAATGCTGAAAATAGTAGTGGAATGGCCAAGTTCCTTTTTACAAACATATGTACATTTAACTGAGTCAATGGTGAAACCTACTTTTAAAATAATATTTACGTACAGTACTTACAATGTTTCTTCTTTTTGATATGAAACTATTAACTAGAAAAATCAGCGTTTATCATGACTTTTAGTATCGTAATAAAAACAATAATAACGCGTTTTTTATTACATTTATCAAACTTCATTATTTTAACTGGGTTACCATATAAATGTCATGTTACACATTTACTTTGCATACGGGTCTTTTTTACAAAATGGTGACAGCGTTTTTCAATCGGTCACCAAAAAAGGACAATGTTGTCAGTTCGACTGTAAGTAAGGCTTCATTTGTATGTGCTTTATGATATCTCATCATTCAGTATTTAATGGATTGTTTTTTCGCATGTATAAAGCATACAGACACTTTCCAATTTCAATAAAAAAAAATACAAATGTAAAGCAGTTTTAAGAAACTCTCATTACGGTATCCTTACAGTAATAGTCCACATCAAAAGAACTTGGCTTTACAACAGTGGCGATCAAATTAGTACCGCATGTTTCGACATGTGTTGTTTGTATTTGTAAGCGTTCCATTGTAGGTGTTTGACAAACTTCGACAAATATTAGAAATAATTACCTAGTCAGTCAAGACAAAACATCCAGACTATAATGTCACAGGGCAAATAAAAATTAAATCAAGTGAAATAGACAGTGTAAATAATAAAATAAAATTAAGTAGCTACTTACAGATCAAACCATTTGATTAAAATTTTCATAGAGAGAATTTTATTGAAATATTAGAAAATAAGTGAACGACACTGGTTTTAAATAACAGTTTTTATTGATATCGCAGCCATGCCACCATCTGTAAGTATGACAAATGAGATTATTAGATAAAAACAAGAAATGAATCCTTATTGAATTAGTCTAGTCCAGTCAAAAATTGCTTTATTAATACATTATGTTGATTAAATTATTAATTTATTTCGACCTAACTACAGGAACTAAAACAGATGGTTATGTACTATTGTACCTAAGAATTAATGAATCGTTTTGTAATTTAAAAGGATTTTCTATTCAAAGGTTGAAGGTTTTTTGCTCTATGATACCGCACTCACGGATCACAGGATTTCATATACGCTTATGTAGTTATAGTACATAAGTGAAGCCAAAGAAGAATGCGAACAATAATACTTCAATCAGTAGGATCATGTTGATAATAACCGTAAAACGAGACCGGGACAACATACAATAATATGTTGACACATTATTAGCTGGTAGTTTTTTAAAGGATTTTGAAAATGTGCACGTATCTCAATATTTAGAAACGTGAAAAACATATACTATAGACATAGCTCATGATGAAAAGAATCGAACTCAACAGTCATAGTTGACCATTGAGTAACGTCACAATCATGATATAACATCGCTACAAATGTTTAGCTGTAAATTTTGATATCACGACTATGAGTATTACCCAATTTCATACGAATACAACGCAATGTTGTTATAATGTACCTATTCTATCGTTCAGTACTTATTGGTAAATATCTGAGTGAAATATTTTTATTGAGAAATTATGTTACTACAATAACATATTTTTTGATGTAACAGCTATTTGAAAATGTAATATTACTTATTAAGATCTCTTGTTGATTGCTTCATTAGTGGTACTAAATAATTTCAGATGTGTTTTTTTTTTCATTTGATAAAATACCTACAGTTTTATAATTGATTTTTGTTAGGTTTTCCCTTTGTATTTCTTGCCATTTTAATGCCAAAACTACCTATGATATGAAGTGTTTACTAAATAAAAATGCTTCACCTCACTTTATCAAGATAAGGCGGTCATTAATTAATTAAAGCGAATTATTATACAATAACCATAAAAAGTTATCAAACCCGTGCAAAATAGCAAGTACGTTACATTGTTAGTGAAAACACGAAAAATAACTTATTTGTAATAATTGTAGTAAGTAGTTAGATTGTCTTGATGATGTACCTATTAATAAATAAGCTACAAATGGTTTATGTCAAGCTACGAATAGCCTAGTACCTAAGTTAAGTTTTATAGTAAACTAGCCTAAAAAAAACGGGCCCAGTGAACTTTTTTTCACACCCGGCCCCGTCCCGCTTTGGACTCGTTTTATTGTTGTTATCCTATTCCGGGCCTAGACAAATACAACAAATTAACTATCCTGAAAATCGGCCCACTCGTACTTACGAGTATATCCCGTTCGCGGTCAAACGGGATAAAAAGTAGGTATTCTATGTTCGTCTCCTGGTTTCTAAGCTACCCCACGTTTTTTTGGCCAAATCGGTTCAGCCGTCCTTTAGTTATAAATAGTGAAATTAGCACGGCTTTCTTTTATATAACCCTGTGTCGGAGAGGTAATGAGTCTAGAAACGCTGCTAGCAATCTGATAAAGCTACGATCCTGCTAGATACTTTGAATGTGCAGCAGTTTCTTCTTAGAGCTCAGTCAAGTTTCAATATCTTTCGATAAGTACAATATGTTTATATCACTATAATAGTGTGTAGGTGTGTTTTATTTATGGGTCACGAAAAATGCAACAGCGGCATTCAGAGCAACGTTGAGTCATTTCTGGTTCTTAACCTGGAGTGGCATGAAACATGGTTGAAAAGTTAAAACATGCCTCTCAAGAACATACCGAGCATTTTTTTCTTTAGCCCAAAAGAAAGCGTACACGTTAAATATGAGACCAAACTTTGCTGGAAAATTGTGACTCCGTCATAACTGGGCGCCCCATGTTACCATGTCTTTTCTTAGACAGAATGTTTGACCTCAAAAGGTATTTTTTGGTCTCTCAGGTCGCATATCGACTAGAACTCAGTCCCTGTGTCTTTTTCTGTTTACCTCATCTTAAAAATATCCTCAAAGAGTGTGACGGACATTTTGAAGTCCATACCGGTTGAAGCTTTCCAGTGATGTAACTAGACAATGAAATAACGTCTTCATTAGCGTGCAATAACATCGAAATTTAAAAAAAACTTTGTAAACATGAAATCTGTCTCATTACTTTTCTGACTTACTGGTTTATAGATAACTCACTAATAAATAAAATAAGTACATTAACCTTAAAAATGAAAAATAAGGGCTTTAAATGTTCACAGTACGTTAGTCGTCAATTTATTCCAATTCATTAGCAAAAGGCTAATAAGTAGAAATTATGCGTACACGCATTTCAAAAGATTGCCGAAATCAATCCAGATAGCAACCGATCGATTTAGTTCCTGAATCCTAGCTCGTCGATTGGTGTTATCACGTCGCATACGACGTAGTGTCAATGTTCATTGATGGCAGCGAACTGAGGCGAGCCGCACGCGCGTACGCATAGCATCGGTAGTGACTCAGTGAGCCTCCGGAGTCGAAATCAGGAGTTTATTTCGTCTACCACATCTCCCACCTATGATTTGTTTAGGTAAGCACTCCTTTGTAATAGTGGACTAGACCAATGTTTACATTTAACCACTCAGACATCTCATTGTCCAGTCAGTAATGATTTTCTTTCGCAATCCTTTCTTTAAATTAAATGTATTAGTTCAACTACAATATCATACCTGCGTGATCGTTTCCGTGTTATTAATTTACGGAAAAATACAAGTTTTTGTTTACTCTTTCAAGTATTGTACGGAAGATTTGTTATTTTTAGCGAGTTTGGCTAAGCCGGTATTAAGGACTGATAACGATTTAATCGGACACCAAAGGCAATGAAGGTACTTACACGTGGATATTTTGATAAAATGATAATTTGTTTTTGTTATTTTATGTCACCTTGTAAGGAAGTTAAGTTAGTTTAGTTCACTATTTAAGTTCTTAATTTGCAGAAATGCTAGTTTATTAGAAATAGTTTGTATAATTCGAATTAGCCCAGACTAGGTAATTTGAATGTGGCTGAATCTTTAAAAAAAAGTTAATTCGCAATTTTTTTTTATTTGTAACTAAATATCTTACTCCTAATAGGTACCTGTTATCTTTAAAATATTGAAGTAGCAACAGTGAATTTTGGCGCAATTAATGCAAAAAAGATTATCGATTGAAGATACGATTACTTATACCTACAATATGATACCCATAAGTTTAGTGCCTTGATGTTTTATCAGAATTTCCATGTAATCTACGGAATTCGTTTGAGAATTCCATTTTTAGGGATCCGTAGCCGAATAGCAAAAAACGGAACCCTTATAGTTTCGTCAAGTCTGTCTGTCTGTCTGTCTGTCCGTCCGTATGTCACAGCCACTTTATTCTGAAACTATAAGCATCACATAGCTGAAACTTGGTAGGTAGGTGTATTTTGTTCACCGCTTTCCGATTCAGATACAAAAAGTAAGAAAAAACAATATTTAAGGGGGGGCTTCCATACATTAAACTAAAACCTAAAAACTTTTTTTACTCAAACCTATGCGTGTGGGGTGTCTATGGATAGGTCTTTTAAAATGATGTTGAGGTTTCTAAAATATGTTTTTCTAAAAGTGTAAGGTTTGAGATATAGACGCTTCCAAAGTGGTAAAATGGGCGTCCCCCCCCCCCTCTAACTTT
Source organism: Pyrausta aurata (assembly GCA_963584085.1). Lineage (NCBI taxonomy): Eukaryota > Metazoa > Arthropoda > Insecta > Lepidoptera > Crambidae > Pyrausta > Pyrausta aurata. Next base: position 7,087,735 of record OY757252.1, read on the forward strand.
TAAACAAAGAAAGTGAAAATTTTGAAAAAAATATGTGACGTAGAAACTTACCAAAAACTTGCAACGAAAATTGGTTTGAAGGAGATCGAACCAGTAGTTTTTGAGATATTGCACATTTTTATCAACCGCAAATATAACTTTGTCTTTCAAACAAACACTATGAAAAACAAAGTTATTTTTTCTGTCGTAATATATTGTGATGTTTTCGTTAAGTGAAAGTAAGTGGACCCTGAATTCAGTTAAGGGTGGCACGGAACCCTCAGTGCGCGGGTCCGACACGCACTTAACCGTTTTTTTTTATTTGATTGGACAAGAACCATCATCCCTTTAAAACTAGATCATACGAGTAGTTAGTTGCTTTTTTTACTGGCTTGCATGAAATTTCAATGTGCTCTTACAGCCAAAACTGAACTAGATTATCTACTAGCTGAATCTGAGTTTTCTCAACCTATACTTACTGCTTGTTATTATATCCTTATAGTTATTGAACATATGAGAACAGCTTTTCAATAATTCGGAGACAAGTCGAACGAAGAAGAGACTTTGATAGAGTGGCATTATTTCAGACTTCTACTTCTTATATTAAAAAAAAATTAAAAGAAGGCATAAAAATACTGATAATAATTACATGCTAATCGTCATCTATCCAAGTAGTAAAACTTTGGTGAAAAACGGCTTTAGTTCACAAAATTTACGGTACTTATCATTGACTATCACAAATTTCTTTAAAATAAATTCAACTTAAAACTATAACGCTTAATTGGCAAGTAATTCATTTGTTTATACAATGTTTTTGTTACATCATACTCGTCGGTCTCTGACCGGGCGATTTGATAGCGCTCGATAACTCGTGTTCAAGTCAATAATAATAATAAATTAAGCATACATTTAAAAAACTGGTATGAAATACGTCACCAGCATTAGTAATTTAAACCATAAACAACTTTTTTGCACTTTTAAAAGGCCCATTAAAAGTAGAATATCATCTACTATCCTCATAGTATTTACAAATTAAAAATTTATAAATGGACTTTAGAATTTTAATACTTTAGACTGTGACGCTTAAAAGTGACATAACTAATTTTACTGTGGGATGTTACTTAATGACTACTCATTGTGCACAAAAACCAACTTACTCATTGCAATAATGTCGTGACTAATGTGTTCTCGGAAAACCATCTGAAGCAATAATTAAATTACATCTTTGGAAAACCGTAGTAAACTTAAGATAGAATCATGAGTTTGTTTGTTTGCTTCATATTCGAATTACGACGACCGATCCATCATTCATTCATCGTTAGTATTTGATTAATATGATTTGTAAATTCACTAATTTTGTGTGCAATAAAGAGTTATCTATCTATCTATCTATCTATCTAATACAGTTAGATTCTGATGTTACAACTATGTTGTCCAATCATGTGTGTGCAAAAAAAGTATATAACTTTGGATTCGAAAAAGAGTCACATGCATAGGTTTACATCAACCTCTGGACCTGAACTACTAGAAAAAATGCATAGGTATGTACGTAAGATTTATTAGTCATAAAAAGACAATGAAAATGTTAACTTTTATCTCAACGATACGTGGTCAAAGCTTCAACTGAGATAACCATAAAAAATATAATTCCTTACTTATTTTTATTGTGTGCGTCAGTAAATTGACTTTAGATAAAGGGTTATACAGCCGTGATCATATGACATATTTACCTACTTATTGTAATATTCTACGTACATTGTACTGGAGGCGGACACACCCGCCAGGGTAATATTACTGAGAAATGTCAAAGTTTACGATCTTAAACCTTTTTGTCTTATCATATTCTCACTTTCGTCTGAAGTCCAGTATCGATAATTTATTCCTATTATAGGTATAATATTATGATTAAATATAAGACCTATTTATAGAATTGGGAATAGACAAAATAAAACCAAGTAATATAATTGAAGTAGAAAAGTTTATTACTAATTAGAATAAACTTTTTTTTTCAGACTGACTTTAAGATGACAAGATTCTTTTGGTTCAAATAAGTAAATTAATTCTTACATTTTTTTCAGGAACCAAATAACAATAACAATACGAATACCACTGACTACGTCAATGCGGTAAATAACAACAAAGAGGAAGGACACAAGCAAACAGAAATGACGGCAGAAAAGTTGGCGTTAGTGTCAAATAAACAAAAAGTCACAAAATTAATACCACCCGATGGAGGGTGGGGGTGGATGGTACTAATAGGAACTGCACTTTCAAATGTGAGTACTGCAATTTCATCACAACTTTTTATCCATACGTACCAACTCTGACTCATATTTACGGGGAAAAACTAAGAATAGATATCGCTTTTAAACAAATAGTTTTATAACATTGATGTTGAAACTAGCCCTCTTTGTACAAAAAAATACTATCAAGCAGCTGCCATAGATACTAAATGTACGGAATAAACTTCCTGTATACTCATAGAAATGACTAATATGGTTCTGTGCGTACATTAGCATGTGATCAAGTAAGCGGCACACGCCATAACACGCATAGGTCACGGGCCACGGTACTATTTATTTACCTTCCTACTACCACTATTATACTGCATGCTACCTCATATATGAAATCAGGCCTACGCCTGGTGGGATATTTTCAGGCAAATTTTACTTTACTCATACTATTAGTTACGCTGTTTTCATTCATGTTCATTATCATGGGGTGCCATCTTCAAATTAAAGTTTGGAGATCAGCATGTAAACCGATGAGGTCTTGAGAAGTTCTATTTAGCTGAGTAAGCTCATTCGTGTTTGCATACATTTTTAGCAACAAAGCGAGCTGTGATATGTTTCGAGCACTGCAGTAGATGTTTTCCTTTATTTTTCTTGATTCTCTTCTTAAAGCGATAACGTAGAGTTATTTTAGCTAAATCAATTTATTGTCAGACTAATCATACTTCAATTCGATTCTGTTGAATTACATTGTTTCCAATAACGCTGGAAGCGATCCATAATTGAAACATAACAGATACTTTGCCAGCAATATCCAAAACCTTTTCTTTATCCAATTACGGTATCCAATAAATGATCAGGCAAATGTAATTCGTTATTCAGCAAATAAATGCCATATTTTGGTAGATTACTTCCACTCGATCGTATTTTATAATAGCTATGTACATAGCAATAATATGCACGTCTAGCTTTTTAAAATCTATATTTCAACTAGGTAGATAGTTTATAATTATAATGTAGCATTCATTTGATTAGTGCTGTTGTAAAGTAATGTTGTCATAACATAATCTTATTTTTGTGACTTCACCCGAAGGTCATTGTTATTGTAACTAACAGTATCAAAAGCGATTAATAATTTATCAGGATGTGTTTATGACACTGAAATATAATCATCAGTCTGCCGGGTTGTTATACAAAATCGTTTCTTTTTTTCAGATTTTCAATCAATCTATGCTGTCTCTGTTCAGTTTGCTGTACGGAGATGCATTGGAAGCTATGGGGCACAATACTCAAGGAGCTGCCATAGTGCTTAGTACAATGTTGTTTGTCACCAATTTTGGCGGGCCAATCGCTGGGGCCGTAGTGAAATTGACATCACCTAGAATAGTAGCAGTAACAGGAGCATGCTCGTGTACTTTGGGAATATTTTTGAGCGCGTTTTCAACAAATATTTTCCACTTGGTTCTGTCTTATGGCGTTTTATTAGGTAAGATCCTAAAAAAATATTTGCACTTTACGTATATAAACATTCACATACTTCACATTATGAATGGTTTAATTGGCAGGCTTTTAACGAAATCCGCTATCAGCTTTGAAGACAGAAATAGTATTAAACATGAAATCTTGTTGTATTTCCTATTTATCACAGTGGAATTAAAAATTATGAACTTTGTCACTGAGAAACAAATTAAGTTACTGATTTATATTATCAATATAAAACATAACAAGGCAGGAATAGAAAATATGGTATTGATGAAAATCGAGATTAAAATAACTATTACTGACTTATGAGACCTAAAAAAATTTAATCTAAGACATGCGTGAAACCTAAAACTTATTCCAGGCCTTTTTTCATTTAGGTCTAGGTCTGGGCTTCATCCAGAACTCATCGTTTGTGGCTATAAACAGCTACTTCAAGCTCCGCAAAAGCCGGGCTGTGGGGCTCGCCAACGTCGGCACAGGTGTGGGGCAGACCATAATGCCCCATTTGGTGAGGTACCTGCTGGAAGGCTACGGTTTCAAAGGTGCTTGCTTGTTGCTATCCTCGTTGAGTTTACATGGGGTAAGTTTTTTTTAAAACATTTCTTTTTACTTGTATTATGGGATTTCTTTTCAGGGATAATGCTTTATTTTATTTAAGACTCAAAGTTGTGGGGATCAAAATAATTGAAATACGTCATGTAATTAAGAGGATACAATACGTCCTTTTTAATTTTCAATACACTTGACTATTAGTCATAAAATTAAAGTATTGTATCCAAGTATTAAGAATGTATACTGAATACTTGCAAAGAAAAAGTCTTGACTATTTTTTTGTGCTATTATTATTATTAATAACCATAACTTTAGATTGCAGGCACGCTTCTCATACAGCCAGTTGAATGGCATATGAAAAAAGTGGAGGTCGAAGTCGAAATTAATGAGAAACTACAATTACTAGAAAATAAACACAAAGATATTGTTATTAGAAAAGATTCAATCACGAATGGTAAACTCACAAACAAATTGGACAGAAGAGCAACAGAACCTTCTATAGTAGACATTAAAAATGAAAATCAGAATGGATTTAACGGAAAGAAGTCGGAAAGCCATAAAGACGTCACGTATAATGGAAAACCGGCCGGTGAGCTAATTTATATACGTTATTTTTAGTATAAAGACCACTGTCAATATAACACGTCCGGTAACATCCCATAGTAATCATAATCAGAACATTAATGAACTCATTTGCTTATTTGACATGATAAATAACACACAAACACGATACCTAACAAACAAATCCATGACCTTGGATTATCGTTAAGGCCAGTTTTAATCTAATCTCCAAACACGCGGCCGCCTTTAAACTTGGTAATAAATAAAAAAAATACTGTCTTAAAATTTATATTTTTATCGAATATGACAAAATTTTGACGGAAAACTTCGACCTGTATTATCATTATTTACTTTGTATATCATTATTGATAGAAGCGTGTACATTAAACAAACTGCATGCCGATATATTGCAAAGCAAAATAACAACAAATATGTGCCGTCATTTAAATGACTGGTTATTGCACAATTTGAAGTACGAGTGCGTTTCCTTGCAAACAAAACAAAGTTTGTAAATAAAAATAATTGAGGTAATCAAATTTCAGATACAAACGTCATCATCGTTGCACCCCAAAACAAGAGCTGGCTCAGGAAATTGTACGACTTATTTGACATTTCGTTGCTGTCCAGCCCCCGTTTCTTGAACATCATCATCGGGACCGCTCTCTCAGTGACCTCCATTCAAAACTTTAGTATGCTGTTCCCGTTCTTCTTACAGGTAAACATAATTAAGGGATTCTATAGCTCGGGGTTTAAGCTTACCAAATGCTGCTACTTGGTACATTTTCTTGAGAATGAGCAATAAACATTGATGAGGTGACGCCAACGCGTTAAAGAAAGCCCTTGCAAAATTCAACAGATTTGCCAATGTCCGGTGGCCGAGTGGTATAGGCATGCGCCTGGATTGCGTAAGACACAGGGTTCGATTCCTTGTCTGCCACAGTTGCTTTTTAGAAGCGCTATTTATATTCTTAAGTTTGTAAAGTGATAAAACACTAAAGTGACAAAACACTATGGTGTTTTGTATACAAACAAAAAGTAAATTAGCAGTGAGCTGTAAATTAGTGCATTTTCCAGAATGATGTAAAAATATGGTACAATGTTTGTTTATGGCCAGAAATTTAGTTGCTGCAATAAATGTATGACGTTTGCATGACTTCATTAGATTAGATGTTCAGAAGTCGATTGTTACCTATTTGTAGATGTTCTGAGCACATCTATAACAGTAGCTTGTGGGCGTTGCTAGAAATAAAAGCAGGAAAAGGTTCACATCATTTATCAATGTTTGTTTATTGTGTCTACGAAAGTGTTTTGACTCTTATTACTAACGTAATCGTAAACAACTTTGTGAGATGTTCGTGACACTTTTCCGTATTTAAATTGTAGTATGTTAGCTGTGATACTACTAATATTGTTTTCATTTACGATTTCACTATTTCGATACCATAAATCAAATATTCATCTGTATAGGGGTACAAACAGAGCCTACTGCATATAAATAGGAACTGGACAAGAGAATGATCATGATGAGCGGTCATCTTCGACGACGCGTTTGGTGATGTGGTTAGCGCTCCTGACTATTACGCCGGCCGTCACGCGTTCGAATCCCGCAAGGGGCAAATGTTTATGTGATGAGCACGAACATTTGTACCTAAGTCATGGATGTTATATGATTTAAGTATTTATGGGAGACGCCCCCGTCATAATCGTTGTCTGGTACTTCGTAACACAAGGAAGTTTTCCTTACCACGAAACCAGACAATTGGTGTGTTGTCTGGCGCATATTTATGTTAATATTACCTTATGTTTTTTATATATTTTATTTTACAGAAAGTAGCTAGTATGAATAAGCAACAGACAGCTACTTGCATGTCAGCGGTCGCAGGCGCAGATATATGCGGTCGTCTCATTCTACCGATATTCCAGGACAAATACAGAATCAAGGCTAGATGGATGCTCATCATGACCTGCGTGTGGCTCATTGTTACCAGGCAAAGTAAGTTTATCATTTTCTTCTCTCTCTGCGAATTAATTACGTAGTTTTATTGTTAAATTCAAAACTCTGATCTTATGATAAGTCAAATCAATATTTAATGATCATATTTGATGATTTTCTGGATTTAATTAGTGGACTACTGAGTATGTCAGTTGATTTATAAGTAGGAAGTTATCTTGACCTAAAAAACTGAAAAACTCCCAATCAAAACAAGTGTGGTAAATTTCCTAAGCGATAACGCTGCCGATGTTTGTTATTGACATTATCAATTTTGGATAACACGCAAGTATTCTGGATGTGCGTCAATCCCTATTTTTAAGTTTCTTGCTATGTCGGATTGTTTATTAATGGCACACAATGAAAACCTTTGTGTAAATATAAACAACCCAGATATTACATTCAATATCAATGTCTCATACTTCGAGAATGTTGTTTGACCCATTTTTAATGATTGCGATGACACACTCAACCTACTAATTTTATGTTCATAATGCACTCAAGTGCATCGTCTTTGTAAGTTATCTAGGATACTAACTGTTGAAATGGAATTCAATGTTTTCTTATCCTTATTTCTACGTATCGTTAATGATTTATTTACTTTTTTTGCAGTTCTCGCATACCAAACGGACTTCGCAGTGTTAATTGCCATGTCTTGCCTCTACGGGTTTGGAAGAAGTATGGTGATCGTCGCGAGGAACATTGCCATTTCCGAGAACTGCAAACCTGACCAAGTGCCAGCAGCAGTAGGCTTAGGAATGCTGACCATGGGTATCATCGTACCTCCAACAGGTTACTTCCTAGGCTGGATCAGAGACTACACTGGCAGCTACGTCATATGCATCACGGCACAAAATATTCTTCTTATTGTGCTACTAGCTACGTGGATACCAGACATGCTCCTTTTATGGATGCACGAAAAGAAAGAGAAAAAAGATTTGAACCAGATTCAGATGTCGTAGCACCTTTAATGTGAAGAAGTCTTTGTCAAAGACTGTGGAATACAATAACTTACTGTAAAGGTCGTGTACCTTAATATCCCAAGGCTGTGAAAAACTTAGGGTTAGGACAATCTAAACCAGTGATACCAGTAAGAAAAGGAAGGCCAAAAAAGTGTTTGTTGAATTTGCTGTTGGCGTTACGTCTCAATCAAATGATTAATACACTCGTGTTTATCTAGTCTAATTTATTATAATATAATGTATAATATAACTTGTTTTTATGAAGTTTTATTACAGTTGCAAGTAGCAATCATCCTGATAACGATAAAACGCCTCTGATAAAGTATCGGAGTTTGTATTTAGGATTCAATATTATAGAATTAAAATCAATATTCAGTCGACCTCCGAGGAGATGCAGCTAAACGTGCAGCTGGCTACAGGTGTTACCGCCGACGGCTTCAACTAACTGTTTCAGCTGATGTGGGAGCAGTAGTTTGCACCGTTAGACGGGGTCTACGTTGAACATAGGACAACATATAATTATTAGGTGGAAGGTCTTAAGTAAACGAAGAGACGGGAACATAGTGCGAGTCAAGTTACTCCCAGCGCCATCTAGTTGGGTCTTCGCCTTGGTACTCCTATTTGTGAAATTTTTACGTGTCCCTGTGGCAAGGAGGTTGACAAATTTGGTCTCCACTGCCTTTGTTGCCAGCAAAGCGCTGGGCGTCTCGCCCGTCACGCCACTCTTAATGACGCCATCAGAAGAGCTCTTGCCACCATTAATGTTCCTTCCACGTTGGAACCACGTGGTTTGGTTCGTGATGATGGCAAGAGACCCGATGGCCTCACGCTCATTCCCTGGGAACGGGGTCGGGCCCTAGTATGGGATGCAACTTGTGTCGATACTTTGGCCCCCTCCCATCTCAGAGAATCAGCCCTTAAAGCTGGAGCAGCAGCGGAGTTGGCTGAAAACGCCAAGCGTCGCAAGTACGGCTCACTTGCAAGTGATTATGTATTTGCGCCATTTGGCGTTGAAACGTTTGGGCCGTGGGGGCCTTCGGCTAAATTGCTGTTTAGAAAAATTTCGCCAAAACTAAATTCTGTTACGGCCAATAGTAAAGCTGGCTGGTTCCTAGCTCAAAGGATTAGCATAGCTATCCAACGCGGCAACGCAGCCAGCATTATAGCCTCCTTGCCACAAGGAAATGGTTTCGTTTTTGAATAGGGTAGTCTTATTTTTTTATGTTGCATGTCTTAGTTTTAATTTTTTCTTGTTTGTTATTAATAAATCATAATGACGGTATAATCACGGCATTATGGCCGGAAAAAAAAAATACATAGTTCTACGCGCAATTGATCAAGAATTGAAACAAGAAGATGTAATACAAGTGCAATTACACGAGACATGTCTGCACTTTGTGGTTAGACACAAACGAGGAATTATCTTACCAATGCGTCAAAGAAAAGTAATGTTCGTTTACCTACATTGGCAAACATTTCTTCTGATTTATTTTGATATTATTTTTTTTTAACAAAATAAACAATTTACGTAGGTAATAATTGGAAAATATTTATGTAACATAATGTCAATAAGCCTTTTCTGCTGCTTGACACATCACTCTGAAAAGATCTCATGTTTTATGCAAGCGTTGACAGGCTGTAGATTTATGGCATAAAAGACGGTCGCAGCTTACGGTGGGTCCTTTGGTCATTCATCACACTAGGTGGGCCTCTCACGTACTCGTAATCTCAAAATGTAGTGTTTTGTTAAAGTAATGATCGATGTTAGATAAATTGTTATGGTCATTGTAGAACTTTTTTTCTCAGAAACACATAAGTATCTAAAACATTACCGACTATAGTTGCATTGTACTTACATATTATACGTAGTTTAGACATTGTTTATTTGTAAAGACATTACAGTCCGAAATATGACTGCTTCTGTTTTAAAATGGGATATCATAATTTCTGGTAGCTTGCTGTAACCTCAAGAGCTCTCCACAAAGTAATAAGACAAAATTTTCAGAATGCAGAAGTGTCTTTTACCTAAATTGAATAAAGCTGTTTGAATGAAAATAGACGGTAATTTCGCTGTCATGTAATCAAGTCGAGATACTAATTAGATTAGCGTCTGTTTGCTGCAATGTTTCAGCAAGTTCCAAGCCGGGAGCGTTATAAACATTTGTTTGTGTAATATGAATATATTTGTATTTAATTTGGTCGGCGCTAAATAAATTCATTTTCGCCGTGCGCCGAGCACCACGTAAATCTGGAGGGTCCTCCGTTTTTCCCAGGCAAGACCACTGGATTACTCTCTTAGCTCAGAATTGTATATTTCTCGCGGTCGGGAGCTAGAGATATGTACGGGAAATGATGACTCATTTTTAGATAGTAATGACATTGTTGAATTCAGAAAACATCACCATAAAAGTTTTGGAAATAAACCGAAGCAAATTTACATACGAGTACTCCTAATCATAAAAATATGATAATGGTAGATAAGTCATAATCTTCAACAAAGGTAGCTATAATTAATTACTCTTTATAGTGCGGCGTATATTAAGTATTATGTTATGACCCCAATATTTTTTTATCATGTTCTGAATCCGCTTAAACAAGTCATCCAAAACTTCATCGGAAATGATATTTTTATCACTGTAGCAAAGTCCATAATTGTCTACCTCATACTCACTTTCATAGCGAAGGTACCACAAAATTGTGAGGAGTTTTACTTCGTACGATGGCAGAGTGTATTCAGTGCAAAAGTATTGTGTGTAGTGAGGGAATCGCGAAATAAAGCGGTGGTCGGTAAACACTTCCAATATTGTTTCTATGGTGTGCGATACGTACAGTCAAGAACAGCTAATACTTATTTTAAAAACTCTTGTACCTTATATTCGAAGATAAAGATTGTTGTTAGATTAGAAATTATGCTTTTGCTAAACTAAATGAAAAATGGAATGATCAATAAAGGGGTGAAGAAATATTCTTCTATAAAGAGATATATCCTAGCGTTAACGATAATAACGATACAATTATCGTTCACGTCGTATACAATGGAAAAGACCTGCGTGTCTATTTTACTATAATTATGTATGAATATTAATACTTATTCTTGTCATTATTTAACAAAAATGTATAAGACAAAATTTTTGTAAGTAAGACTACTACGAGTTTTATCCCTTTTCTATCTAACATAAGCTATTTAAATTCTCTAGCTATGTAAATGTTTAAATTTGTTTAAGTATAGCGTACAGAATATTCAGAACAATGCTATTTTCAAAGTTCAAAAATAACTTCATAGAATTCTAGATAGCCAAAACAAAAGTGGCGTGGACGCAGTACGTCCGGTCCGGTGTGCAGTGGAATATAAATGTCTATATTAAATGCAGGCACGTATTCTTATACTAATTATTATTTCACGTATCTCCTTCTACTTATTTCATACTAATATTTGCTCGTTTGTTATGAGTGTGGTAATGTGAGAGACCGTATTTATGAAGTATGTATTTCTTAGCCTATTATTTTGATGCGAAGCTTTTCATCACGCAGGTCTTCAATTAGTACACACACAGTAGACACAATCTATGCACAAAAAGAAAACACTTTGAACCGCTTTGATTGGTTCACTAAGATAAAAACTAAAGGATTTTTCCATATGATAGGAACTCACACAAACAAAACTTTTCATTTCACCCTCTTTCACAAAACCTGCAAACTACCGTATCTAGTTCACCTACTTTTAAAAGGCTGTGTATTTAAGTAACAGTAAAAGGTTTGAAATAATATTGCACCTTCCCAGCGCGGGGTTCCTCCATCTCAACGCTACCAAGGAAAATAAAAGCACAGTCAAAAAAACATCAAAATCTCATTAGTTCCCATTTCATGCCGAGACGACACTACGGAAGCTGTATAACTAATGTACGGTAATAAACAGAGACGAGGAGTGTCGTATTTCTTTTTATAACTTCTTTGTACCATCCATTTTGTGGTTTAAAAGGTATCCTTGGAATGGTGAGAATAACTGTTCCTGTATTCGGGTTAATTCAGGTACTTAAGCTTTATTTTACTGTGGCCGGATATAGTTTCAAGAAAACCATCCTGCACCGGTTAGTTCGAAAAGGAAAATAGATGGGTGCTTTGCTATTTTTAATTTTAGCGTGCAAAAATAACATCATACAACTTTCAAATCTTCCAAACTATAATAAAAAGCCGACACAAACCGCAAACTCAAAAGCTCACATGCAAGTGTGTGCGATTTTGACCGCGCAGCAACGTCAAAAACGAGTAAATCAAATCAGAAAGTTCTTCATCAACTAGAAAGGACCCGTCCTAGAAAATTCGTATCACAAATGGTATTCTCTTTCGGACACACGCCGTCCGGTTGTCCGTTTAAATTTGCACAGACCCGGAGGCCTGGGCTTTTTACCACAAACTTTCCAACGGTTTCGACACAGAGTTGTGCGTGATCCCACTTACTCAAGTTCAATATTTATTTAGATGTTTACAAACGCAAGTGGTTTGGAGGAAACACAAAAACAGTCATTACTTTTCGGATAGCACACAGGAAAGCCGTTTCTAATATTTTATCAGACTTATTGAAAAAATTAAGTAAGGCGAAAAAAATCTTTTGGAGTCGGTACATGATTGATTTTATTATTTTTAGTTATTTACTCATATTTCAAAAACTACTGGACCGATTTCGGCGAATCTTACACTGTACCCTAAGTTGAACTATACCTAATTCAACTAAAAAAGAATCATCTCGCTATGACTTCTCGTTTTTGAGAAATCCTGAGACAAACATACAAATATACAAACATACACTTACGTAATTTTGCACACGTGTTTGGAATCTTGTTTTAAAAATTTGGGAGTCTGAAATCATTCCGCAGGATTGGAGAGACGCCTCCATTTGTAAACTGTACAAGGGCAAAGGTGACCTATCCGATTGTGGTTCGTACAGAGGCATCTCTTTGCTTTGTGCTGCTGGAAAGATATTAGCTCACATAATTAACACCCGTCTATCCCAGCATGCAGAAACTATTCTGCCAGAATCCCAATGTGGTTTCCGCCCAGGAAGAGGTACGGTGGATGCAATTTTTGTTGTGAAACAAATCCAAGAGAAAAGCCTGGAACAACATCAGCCTCTCTACATGTGTTTCGTTGACTTAGAAAAGGCATTTGACCGCGTTCCGCGCGAAGCCTTGTGGATTGTGCTGAGGAAAGCTGGATGTCCTGAGAAGTTAATAAACTTGATACGCCAATTTCATGACAATATGATGGTACGAGTTCGACATGAAAATGACTTCTCAGACCGATTCCCAGTAACCAGCGGTGTGAAGCAGGGCTGTGTATTGGCGCCAACATTATTCACGCTCTATTTTGCCTCCGTGATGCGTGATGCGGCGAAAGCTTGTGAAACACCACCTATGCAGATCAACTCCAGGACGGATAAAAGTATTTTTGACCTCTCCCGCTTCAGAGCAAGGCGCCGAGTCTCCAGATTGCCCATCCTGGACGTTTTGTATGCCGATGACGTCTGTCTTATGGCTAACTCAGTGGATCATCTCCAAACCTATGTAGACTCGCTACATAACGCATGCCGCAGATTTGGTCTAGTCATAAGCATAAACAAGACCCAAGTACTTAAACAACCCCCTAGAGGCTGTGATGGAGATCAATCTAGCATCAGATTAGATGAGTCTGATCTAGAGGAAGTTCCAGCCTTCAAATACTTGGGCTCTCGAATCAGGAATGATAACACCCTGGCATCGGAAATTCCTGCCCGGATAGGAGGAGCTGCTGCAGCTTTTGGCAGGCTCAGAGCACGTGTTTGGAATTCACACGACCTCAAGTTGCAAACTAAAATCCAAGTCTACAAAGCAATTGTCCTGCCTACTCTCTTATATGGTGCAGAAACTTGGTGCTGCTATAGAGCTGATCTGAAACAACTGGATGTATTTCATCTCAAATGTCTTAGATCGATCTTGCGTACAAAATGGCAGGACCGTATTCCAAACACAGAAATCCTGCGCCGCGCTGGGGTGTCAGGTATCGAGGCCCTTATCATGCGTAATCAACTGAGGTGGTGTGGCCATGTCGTGCGCATGAACGACGATAGACTGCCAAAGGCAGTGTTCTATTCGGAACTTTCTTGTGGCAAGCGAAAGCGGGGCGGCCAATATTTGCGCTACAAGGACGGCCTGGAACGCAACCTTGCAGCATGCAACATACCAGTTGATAGTTGGGAGGAACGCGCGTGTCTCAGACCGGAATGGCGACGGACTGTCTATAAAAGTGTTGAGACCTTCGAAAAAATTCGTCTTGAAAACCTTGACGCAAAACGCCAAGTACGGAAGACACGGCCAAAACCCACATACAACTACACCTACAACTCCACAGGGCAGCTTTACTGCTCATCATGTGACCGACTTTTTAAGACGAAGTTTGGTTTCGCTAGCCACATCAGAGCGTACCACCACCAATAAACCAAATCTAGATTGCAGAAGTCGCCGTTGCCGGATACGGTGTGGACGACATGATGATGATTATTTAAAGATCAACATACTCAAATTTTATCAAATTCTAACGATATCACATACATACACTCCCTTTTTGGAGTCGGTAAAAATAAACTAAATTGATATACGATTGCGATTGTAAGATAATAGCCCAATAAAAATGAAGGTAGTCATTCTGAAGATGGAAACGTTGACTAAAATAAAAATAATACATATTGATATTTCAGCCACGCTTAATATAATATAAGTGTAGAGTATGGTATAAACTTTTTTGATCCTAAAACAGTCAATTGCAACAAAGTGAATGATTTTATTTTGTTTGAAGCGTTATCATTCCGATACGTAATGAATTCTAGATGCTCAATGCGATAGTAAACTCTGGGAAGCAACAGGTCATAAGAGAAGATCTGAAGAAATGAATCTGTTGTATACTTTTAAAATGCACTTCGATGCAAAATGCAAAATATACCCTAGAGGTTCTTTTTTGTTTCACTTGTGCAAATATTGGATTATTCTATGTCCAATCTGAATTCCTTTTTTGGCTAATAAGGAGTTGACTTCCCCGATCGAAATTATTATTTGAAATCGGTCCAGTCTTTTTATCGTAGTAGTATTATAGTATTCTGCACAAATCAATACATCTCTCATGAACACCATTCGGACAAAATATTCTAGACATAATACATTACTTGATTAACCATTTGTTCCGTCACACAGCTACCCAAAAAAAAGACAAGTGAAAATAACACAAAGTACCACGAAAATGAGCCTTCGAAGACCTGTTTGATCTTTTGTTGGTTTCAGAGATGGATTGTGATTATTTTCCTTGAGTGGCTACATCTAAAAGAATTCCAAGAGGATTAATTACCTGAAACGGCTCTGTAAGTCTTTTGTCTAAGGGCATTCCTTCAACAAGAAACCTTCTAAGGTTTAATTGGAATGCTTCGATAGGATTTTTGTGGTCTCACTATGAGGAAGCATTGGTTTGATTGGCAAATTGATAAACGTTGCTACATATTTATTTTTATCGACCAAACCATTGCACCTACTGTGAAATATATTATTTGGAAATGCATTAATTAGTAGCGAATCATTAAATCATTATACTCCGGGATTGGTCTTATGAACGCTAGATCACAAATTATTTTCTACGTAAAGAGTATTTTTTTATCTGTTCAGTTCAGTTTTATCAGTTTTTATACAATTTAAATGAATGTGATTAATAATAATTCAAATCCTTATACAATAAAATCACAAGACATCATATAGAGGTACTAAGACAACACAAGAATCAGAAAAATTAGCGAAGATTGAAATGAGAAAAAAATAATTACTCGGCGAAGCATAAACCGAGGATCCAGCTCTTTTCTCGATAAATGAGTGCTTAGCCAAGAAACAAATAAAGGAAGAAATAAAGAGCGGTGCATTATTGTGGAACGCTCACAGTCAATGGTTAACTGTGGTGTTTCGCTGAAAACTGGTATCTGAAGTTAGCTAGTGATGCTCTGAGCTCGATATTTCATTAGTCGATGATTTCTATAAAAAAAATTTTAGCTAAGGGTTTTAAGTATATCAGCGTCAATGTCAAAAGATTTTCTACTTCTTGTCTACATAGCGTATTTGAAATCACCTCGACACAGCGTATTGAAAGCACACCAGTTATTTTAGCTAAATTCACGCTGTTCGTCCACCTATGTACGCATGCGGCTTCGGAAATAATTAGGAACTCGGAAATGCAGAAAATGTATAGGCAGCGATTTCTGCGTCTGTGTGACGACGACTTTTTTACATTTTAACAAGCGGTACACTATCCATAGCGGTAGACGTAGCGTAAGCGTTTCTATACAATTTTAAGATTTTCTGCACTTCAAACCAAAATGCACCGATACATCGATAGTGGCGGGGAGCACCACTTTTAGCAGTTCGGTCTAAATGGAAAACGAAACAAACCCAATCAGCCTCAAACATTTAGAGCGAAAGTCTGTTACGTTTTGAATTTCTTCCTATGTTTCTAGTGAATTGATGTTGTTAAAACGCCTTGGCAGTGCACCAATAAGTTTGACACGTAGTATTTTCTAATTTATAGCTAGTAACTTAAGATACTGGTTCTATCTAAAGAGAAACGATAGTAACACACGGAGATAGTGTGATATCCCGATTTATAGCGGAGAGAGCTGTAAAGTAAGTGCAATAAGTATTTGTTACGATGAAAGCACCTATTACTGAAGTTTTTTTTTCGTATAACTCATGAAGGATATTCTACTGTACAATAATGTAGTTTATTTGAACAAAATATTGAAAACAGCACTCAACTGAGTACTAGGTATAATTGCAAAATAACTTAATATTCGCGTCTAACATTGCCACAACAAACTTGTTCCATTAATTTTAATAAAAACGTAATGAGCAACTTAAGTGGGTGTTAGGTGATTACGTGATTATTTAGTTGCAGAAAATAATTTAGACATAAGGGCAAACTCCGAAATAAGGGCCATTTAAATCCCTCTAAAACTTCTGAAAAGTTTCTTCGTGGAGCGCTCGCGGGCGTCACCGGTGCAAATTTAAAGTATGTATTACTAATAGTCCTGGAGACGGTATTATTTTTTATCCTTAAAAAATATTCGAATCGGATGAGGTGATTAACCTTTTACGGATATAAATTTAAATCATCCAGCAAATTTGGCATACCAAAATATATTACACAACGTGAGCCCCGTGATTTCTTTGATAGAATTGTTTGTTATACGCATGAGTTATTTTGCAATGACTGTGCAAAATGATGTGTTGGTTATCACTGTAAATAGAATTAGGTATTTAAAGAGTGTTTATTGTTACCGGGGACATTAAAAAACTGTTTTAACTTTAGTTTAGTTTTTCGATTAAAACACTGTAAATGTAACTACTAACATAGTGTTTTTCGTTACAGGGACATTAAAAACTGTTTTAATTTTAGTCAAAGTACTACGAACACATCATTTTGCGCGATCATTGCAAAATAACTCATACGTACAACGAACCTATCAAAGAAATCACGGGATCCCGGCTAATACCACTTTTAGACAAGCTAAGGAAAGATTGGAAACACTTCGTATGGAAACAATTCGTCAGGCGAATCTATGAAGTAGATTACAAATCAATCATTTCTGTTTTTTTTAACTGGCATAAACAACTCCATCATGTCTGTGAGTGAGTGCAAAAAATAAATACTATTTCAGCAACACAATGTAAAAGTAAAGGTATTAAAATTGATAAAAGTTATTTGATCGAGAAATAAGAAGCCGCTCAAATCGGCAAGTTTATACTCGTCATTTTTGATCAAACACTTTTTAAAAGAATAGCCTAGAAGTATTTACAAATGGATTAATGGTAATTTCAAACCTAATCTTTATTTTTGCATATAGATAGACCAACTGGGGGCACTTATACACGTCCCAAAATAGGCCATACCACAGCTTCGGGACAATTGTTGGCTAATGCTGAGAAAAAGCTGCGCAATAAACTCAGTCACTATTGTCAATGCCTCTTTCCAAAAGTTTTACAATGTTTGTGGTGATCATGAAAGGCAATACTTTACTTTATAATACCCTTTCGTCATTAGGGTTTCTTTGATAACAGTTTTAAATTTATTAATCGGTAAAAAAGAGATCACAATTTCTATCCGTAATAAGATAATTAGCACTATCACCTCATCCTAAAACTATAGAAGTTACTTATATTGCTGCATTACCAGAGCATCGAATTATGATAATCCAGAAAATAAGTCATAACAAAAATACACCCTATCTCCTAGACCATAACGCCGCAAACCGTCAACGGGCGAGCATGAGAATTCCATTACTGGCTGCGGAGTGACACGTCGCGCGGTGCCCTGCAAGACTGCTCACAAACGGATTTGTTTGGATCACCTGCAGCCATTTGTTTATTACAGGCAAAATTCCGCTCGGACTGTGCTGTGGAATTTTGGTATTAAACGTGCAATAGCTCTTTAGGGACAGAAAAGTTCTAGATTGCTAAAGCGTGGATCTTTTGGCCAAGGCGCAGCGTGGGTCCAACGACAAGATGGACATAGAGCAGAACTGCAACCAGTCGCTGCGGAAAACCGTGGGGGCGGCCTACGTTCAGCAGTGTCCTTTGGCTGTTAATGAATGAGATCTTTACCATGGATGAAAGATTGAACATGTGCCTGCAAAAACATGGATGTGATTGGTATCACTTACACCTTCCTGTAAACACATCACAACATGACTTAGATTTGTACATATAATTTAGACTTTGTACATATAATGTACAAAAAGAACTCATCTAGGTCAGAATTTTGTATTTGAACTTTAAACGCTAAAACATGCTTCACTGTACGATAATATAACAAAGAATAACATGTGTACATGCACATACAATGAACGTCATTGACATCAATAAAATGCAAGTGCATTCAATCAAGTTGTTTCGCAATGTGGATCAAATTTGATGTGCACAAATAAACATTAATTTCTATCCAACAACCTATTTGAACAGTTTACTTTTTTTGTAAAGCTTAAGTTAATTAACTCTAATCTGTACCTGTTTTTTGTTTGTTTAGTTGAACGCGCTAATCTTAGGACTGTGCTTACAATAAAAAAAAATGTATCGTAATTCTTTCTATCTAGGAAGGCCATTTAGGCTGTAAATATTGCATCTGCATCACACGTTGTCGTCGACTAATAGAAGTGCAAAATTAATGTAAAATGTATCAAAATCAGACTGACGAAGTCGTGGTGGTAAATAAATGGCTGGTTATTTCAAAAACGTGTCAGAATTCTACCACGAGCAACTTTAAGCAATCCATTCAGACGTAGAACTAGAACCAATTTTATTACGTAGAGCGCTAACAATGCTGTTGTTTTAATCAGTATTCACTATGCAAGTGCTATCCCGTCCGAAGCAAACAGGGCGTCAATTCACGTATTTTCGGCATCTACTATTGGACATGTGTTGGACAACAGTAGTGCTATTGTAACACATCGTGTGCTTAAAGTCAGCAGCATTGAAAGGACAAGCCGCTGTCAGAATAGCGAGGTATATCAATTGTTCTCTCGTAGTAAAACTGATACGCAACTCAGTGACGACTCAATTAGCGGAATTGAGGCCCAGCTACCTGCCCGTGACGCGTACGACTCGCTTTATGAGTTGCCTTAAATTAATTGCGATGCCAAATGTGTTTTGGGACTGCAGTGAGATTTTGATGACTCTAGTTTTTTTTAATAAAATTATGAAATATTAATTTCAGGTAATAACCAGACTAAAATTACAATACTCACTACGGGTCTGATCACAAGGCGAGTAGCTATGGATTTTTTGTATAAAAGTACTTGAAGAGTTCTATTTTTGAATCATAAGCGTAAATATTCCGAGTGATTTTCGTTCGATAAGCAATGGAAAGTCAACGAAAAACACGCTTAATATCAGACAAGAGTAGTTACAAAATTAAGTTATCTTATTTAAATCACTGCCGTGTGAATTTCAACGTATTTTCAATTGAAAATCGAAAATTAATCAAGAAAGTCACACGCCACATTCAGGCGAGTGATTCAAAAATAGGGCCCCTGATCAGTACCAGTAATTGATGAATGCCGAAGTAACTAGATATAAAAAAACAAAATAAAAATAACAATCTTAATAATAATGAGGTAATTAAATTAATGAAGTTATCTGAATAAAACCTTACAAACGTTTTTTTTTTGTAATTTAATCACAAACAATGGTACAACAAAGCAAAGCATACAATATACAACGTTCAAAGTTACCGCTAATTGGTAATTAGCCGAAATCGGTACTTTTAAAAAGTCACTCATCAAGAGTGATTCACTGCGAGACAAAAGAGCGTAATTGGTTTTCTGTACAAACTATGCTGCGCACATTCGCTGTTCAGTCCACATAAACGACGTGGCGGACTCATAAAACCTTATCTGTCCCCTTGCGGGAGCGTTTGAACCGTATTTTCTACTTGCCTGAACCGGTGAACGCGGTCAAGTGGTTTGTATTTCTTTTTTGACCAATTATTCGAATTGGAATAAAAATATCATACGATTTTTAAAAAAAGGAAGTTTTTTGAAGGAAAAGTTTGTCTATATATATGGGCCGCAATCTGTAAGAAAGTATTTGAAAGAAAGAAAGAAAATACATTTATTAATCAAGGACATCACACACACACAGCTTATCAGACACAATTTTGAACACAAATGAAAAAAAAAACAGATGAAATAAGACAAAAAAGCAACATAAACAAACAAAACTGACAAACATAGATAGGACGGACGAAACTCCATTAATATTTCTTTAGAAGCAAACTAGTGTCCGTTGTGTGTCTGTAATGTCCCTATCAAGAGGACCTCACTCAGCATATGCCAGGCCCCCAAAAGGCACTGGCGCTGGTTTTCAGTGGGCCCCTGCCGAGTGAGGTACACGGAAATAGGCGCCAACACTACATACATAAATAGATACATTAAAATAGTACATGATTAAAATACCTAGATATAATGAGGAAAAGAAAAATATAGATATTTGTGTTGTGTGAAAAAATAAAATAAAATTCCCAATACCACATAGCTGACCACTGAAGCCGATATTCAGCCGCTACAAGTGCTGTGATGTGAAATTTTGTTGAGATTTTGCCTACCTACTGCTACTAGACATTTCTGGCTCGTTACTGTTGATATTCCTTTTGACTACTAAGAACAATTTGTTTGTAGGCCTTTTTAAAAGTGAAAATTGATTTGTCTAGACATCGCAATGGAGGAGGAAGATCATTCCAACACTTGGTCGCGGCAAACTTAAAACATCCTCTGAAGGACACGGTTCGATAAGGTGGCAGGACTAGTGAGAAGCTAAAGCGTCGTGTTCTGTGAGACTGCACGTTTCGCCGCCACTCCAGACTCTCCGCTAAATAACTGGGAATGTTGTTCTTTACTATGCCGAATAATAGCGTACCGTAGTGAAGCTTACGACGAGCACTCATTTTCAATATATTTCGACTGTTTATGTATGGTGTTACATGCGATCGGGGTAGTATTTCAAAGCAGAATCTAGCGCACGCATTCTGCACACGTTGGATTGCATTTTGTGTTCGGACAAGTAATCGAGGGCCATAAACTACATCCATGTAATTAAATTTAGACAGTACTAGAGAGTCACAGAGCATGATTCGGTTCTCCAGGCTCAGGTATTTTCTAATTTGATATAAAACCTTTAATCTGTAAAAACAATTTCCTATTATGGTGTTAATATGGGTTTCAAACCGCAGGTTTTCATCCACAACAAGACCCAAATTCCTAGCTTCAGATACGCGTTCAACCTTTTGACCCTCAATCGCCACATTCACTCCTTCCTCAGAAATTTTTCTTATTTGATCGTTTGAGCCCAAGATTATATATTTGGACTTGCTCCCATTAAGGACCAAAGAGTTAGTTTTTGCCCATTTCGATATACGGTCTAGGTCTTCATTTAGGCGTTGAGTTGCTGCGGCCGTATCCTGCGGTTTGTGTGAAATGTACACCTGCAAGTCATCGGCATAAATATGATATTTACAGTTCTGAATTTGTTCCGTGACATCCGCGCTGTAGATTACAAACAATATTGGCCCCAGAATCGATCCTTGAGGAACACCCCTGCTGACAGGTTTGGATTCAGAAATTCTGGTATCTCCACCTTCATTCCTTATCTCAACCCTTTGCCCTCTATGTTTGAAATAACTATGAAACCAATGTATCGTGCGCGTACTAAAACCATAATAGCTTAGCTTAGAGAGCAGTATTGGTATGCTTATGCAATCGAAGGCCCTGGAGAAGTCAAGGAGTGTAAGCAACGTACCTTCACCATTGTCTTGAGCTGTAAGAATGTCGTCTAGAACACATAGTAAGGCTGTTGAAGTGCTGTACGATTGTCTAAAACCAGACTGCTTATCCGGTAGAATGTTGCTTTCCTCGAGATAAGCTTTAAGTTGATCTACTACAACCCGCTCCAGCACCTTCGACAGACATGGCAAAATGCTTACAGGTCGCAGGTCAGCCAGTGACGAAGGCAAATTCTTTTTAGGAATCGGTTTTATGAGTGCTTCTTGCCATGCTTCAGGATATGAACTAGAGATAATAGATTTATTAATTATAGCCGTTATGGTAGAAAGCGAGTATGGTAGGGTCATCATCAGCATATCCAAAGATATACCATCTAGTCCCGTTGCATTTGATTTTAAGCCCTGTATAATTTTTAAGACTTTATCCTCCCTAACAGTATGAATATCGAATGTGGCAGTAACAGCACTATGGTGCTCGAAAAAGGAAAGATTAGAAATGCTGACCTCTTGACTGCCTGGTATATTTAAGAAGTGATCGTTGACCTTGTTTGGGTCTGTAAACATATGTCCCGGTAGCTCAGGCTTAGTTTTGATTCGTACTTGTTTCTTAATGTGTGCCCAAATGGTACGAGGATGATTAGACTTATTGTTTACGTATTGATTGAAGTATGCCTGCTTCTCCCTAAACAAAGCTTGATCAACACAACGCTTGAGGTCTTTGTAGAATTCTTTATGCGTGATTACCCCAGATTTACGTGCCCTAACATAGGCCTCATCTCTTTTTTTCATCAATAGCTGAATATTATAAGTTATCCATGGGTACTGCCGGTTCCTAACGTATTTAGATGTCAAAGGAGCATGGACATCAAAAAGACCCAGAATGTAACTATTAAATAGTGATACCATATCATTTACATCTGTGAGCACCTCTATGCGATGCCAGTCTAGTCCCTCGACGTGAGTTTGAAATAATTTTGCATCTATGGACTTCATCGGTCGGCTAAGTTTTTTCGTTGGAGTTAGTTTAAACCTAGGAATATTGACACTACACACGATGAATGCGTGCCGACTGAGACTGTGTATGTAATCAACCAAAACTGTGCAGCCTTGTAAGTCTGTGCAAACCAAATCTAGCATTTTTTCACTGTACGATGTGAAGTGTGTTGGTGTCTCCACACGTTGAACTAGTCTGTAGTGCATTAAAAAATCGTTTAATCTTTTCAAGTGATCATTGGTGGTTAAATTAAAATCACCCGATAATAGCACATTATCGCACCAAGCAAATGCCTCCAAGGAGGAAGATAACGCTTCGAAAAACAGATCGACATTCAACCATTGCGGCCGATACGCAGTACCTACAACTATCTTCCTCCCACCCGCCGCAATACACAACCACATCTGCTCAAGGTTGTTTGCGGGAGGATGAGAAAGTGTTCGCGCAGTCACTCCTGTACGAACATAAAACCCCACACCACCACCGCGCCCGCGCACGCAGCGGGATCGCGGAACGTGCCGCAGTCTGTAACCGGGTACGGCGGGAGCTCGACCGTCCTCGCCTTCATGCAACCACGTCTCGTTAATTGCAAGAATGTCGATATCGTGTCGCGCCACAGCTGCAATCAGTTCATCGTGTCGCGTACCGAGTGAACCTTTGTTAAGAAGACCAAACCTTAGCTTTGTACGTTTAGCTGCGCCTTTGCTTTTGCTTTTGAATGAAAACCACAAAATATTTAAAGAATTCACTCTGTTCGCGATTAAAACAACGCTGGCATGTGTCATAATAGCTATGCTCTTGGCTATGCTCGTTTCTTATAGTCGCTTTGTTATCAGAAAGCGCTTCTGATTGCAGATTAATTTTGTGCCATTTGACGCAAAAATATTGTGAAAAAATGTGTTGTTCTCGAATGTGTAGTGTGGAAAATGAATATATGAAATGAAAATAATAATTTTGTGTAATATTTAAATAAGAAAATAAGTGAAATACATAATAATAATATACGTGAGACTTTGACACACAACTGCAACACTGGCCAGCATTTACTACATAGAATACATTTATGACTACCATAATTAAAACACCAAACAATATATTATGGATAACACTACGCTTTATGGACAAACCGTCTCTCGTCCAAAAACCCTTTGCAGGTCGTCGACGCTCCTGATGCGTCTGGCTAATGCTCCGTGGTCTTGACGAACATAGACTCGACCTTCGCGAGTCCACACGAAGCGCCAGCTCAGCCTCCTGGCAATTTCCCTGGCTTGGTTGAAAAGCTGCCGGTTGGTCCGTGTTAGCCGTTCGTTCACATAGACCGGTCGCGGCTCGGTGCGCAGACCTAGTCCCTCCGTGCTGAGGCCCCGGCGGACCCTGGCCGCTTTGATAAGCTGGTCTCTTGTAGAGCGACGTGCCAGCCTTACTGTTATGGCTCGTGGTCTTGAAGCTTCAGCTGATGCTGCCTTCCGGATTCCCACACGCTTACAGCTGACAATGTCCATGTCGTTCAAAGGAACTCCTAATTTTGTGCCACACGCAAGAACAAGATGCTGGACACTTTCGTTCTCCTCTTCTGGAATGCCAGCGATGTCAACGTCGTTAAGAAGCAGCTCCTGGTCTCTCTCTTCCAAATCCAACCTTAGCTGCTCGACAGTTGCCTGCAAGGTCTTGTTGGCTTCTTCCTGCTTCTCTATGCCTTCCACTTTCTTTTCTAGCTTGCACAGCCTCTCCTCCATCTTGTTCATTGTGGCCCGTAGGCCAGCCACCTCCTCTCGCCATGCCCTGCATTCCCCGACTGCCAGTTTAACCTCCTCACGAAAGTTTCTGAGGTCTTGATATAGATCAGGCATCTCTAAGGTAGTGTCAGTTGTCGTGGTACTACTCTTGGACTCGTCTGCCATGGACGTGTCCATAATATCATAGGCCGCGCTTGCCACTTTAACTGGTGTACAGTCTGCATTACTTCTAGGCCTTCTGGCCTTGCAGTCAGGACACTGCCAAGTAGAAGGCACTAATGCTCCTGAAGGGATGTTTACACAACCCTTGTGGCACGTAGCGCTACATTTACCGCAGGTCACCGCCTCAGCTGCCGCCAAAAACCTCCCACAAGCGTTACATTTCGGTGCCATTATATTCAATTTGATTGTATTGAGAATAACACAAAAGTATGTATGTTTTTTAATTTTGCACTAACTTGTGGGTAGATTAGTGTGCACCAAAATAAATTCGATCAGTTTCAGCCACTAAATACTTGTTTTTCTTCAGTTCAGTTATCACTTTACATTAAGTGCACACTATACAAACAAATCAGAACGAGGGAAACAAACTAGTACAGGTAAGTCCAGTGTTATTAATATTTTTCGCGCAACGATAGCGTAACGTACGTGTTAGCGACAACGTCCGCGACGTCACTCTATTTCAGGTACAAATTACATAGAAATTACTTACTCAATTTGGAAGACGTGAAAACAAATGCCGGTTCCAAATAAATTCCAAATAAAGATAGCGCTAAAAGCCAAAGGAATTGATATGAATCTAGGTGAAAAAGATGAGAATTGGCTAAAGAATGATGGAATGGCCATGTGTATTATGACTTCGAATATGGATATGAAAAAAAAATCGTTAATACAGAATTGTAAAACGGCGAAGGAGATAATGAATAAATTAGATTCAATTAATGAAATGAAATCTGAAATAAATCTTAATGATGATTCACGAAAATTTTTATCAATATAAAATGAACCCAAATGAGAGTATGGTACAGCATATTGCAAATGTAGAGAGTCTAGCACAGAGGTTGAAAGATACTGCTGAAAGTATCAGTGAAGCGGCGATTATCACTACAGAATGTTGCGACAAGCATGGATGTCTTTAGATCTTGCAAAGCAAACCATATATAATTTGACAAGTAGGCTTTTGGATGAGGAAGCAAATATGAAGGGTGAAGAAGAAGAATAAGATATTGCTTTGATGGCTTCTTCAAGGTTCAGTACAAATATAATTAGAATAGAGTAAACAAAAGCAGGTTTACTTTAAATAATGAAGAATTCAAGAATAGGTTTTCTTGTCACAATTGTGGCAAAAGAGGTCATTTTGCAGTGCAGAGCTCCCAAGAAGATACAGAATGAAAGTAATACATTGGCATTCATGTCTGAATAATGCAGTTTTTGATTAAAGTAAACGATGGTTACTTGATAGTGGAGCATCTGTACACATGACAAACAGGAGGGAGTACTTTTGTGAGTTAAAGGACACGGTCGTAAATTGCCCCAGAGTCGTTTAATGTTTGATTAAAGAAAAGCATTTTGACTATATTATTTTGCAAAAAATATATTGAATTTTTAATACAATATTGTTAATTTACTTTGCTTTTATCCAGCGGCATATAAATCTACAAAAAAAATAGGACAACGATTGAACACAATTTCCTGTCCCCAACAATTGTTGTGTTTGGCAGAAAATAGCGGTTTCGAGCACTTATAAGCGAACTGGCGACCGCTTAACGAAATGGCATATTTTGTCATACAGTGTCATATAACTGGCAGTTAGTTAAATAAGTAAGCGCTCGCAATCGCTATTTTAAGAAGGAAGATGACGTTTGCCTCCCATAGGTTACTAACCTTTAAACCAACCAACCTCTTCTTAAAACTTGAAAAAAAAAGCTGTGACAAGGAACTTCTTTTCGTTGGCTATTGTTTGCGTCATCGTAATTTTCACGCGTTACGCACCCTAGCGGGGCAGTTTTCTATGTTTTAGTTTTGGTGGCCTAGATTGCGGGTTTTCGACACAGATGGCGCTACGATCTAGAAAGACCTGTGCAAGAGATTGACCCTACACATTTTATTTCGTTTTATGTGAAAACCCCGCTATTTACGGCTTATATTACTTTATATTATTTTAAAAGGCGAAGAAACGAACCCATAAAATTAGTTTTGGTCGTAACGCATGGATTTTTACTTTTGGGGCAAGCAAAGTATGGCGGGTCGACCGTGTCCTTTGAATAGCCACAAGAATGCTACTGTGAAATTAGGTAATTAACATTCTTTGCGTATTAAAGGTGAAGGTACAGTAATGGCACAAACAATGATAAATGGAAAACAGAAGAAATTGAGCTTACAAATGTTTTATATGTACCAAAACTTTACAGAAATTTACTTTCTGAAGGTGCTATTATGACAAAAGGATTTGAGATTATTAAAAATAAAAATAGCGCTGGAATTTATAAGGATGGTGTTTTGGTTATCAAAGCTAAGATGAATGCCAATAATATTATTTTGATATTAAAACAAATGATAAATGGTGAATGTAATACAGTGCAGAAATCTGAAAGTTCTCTTTAATTATGGCATGAAAGATTAGGTCATGTAAACGTAAGAGAAGTACAAAATATGATAAAAGCAGGAGTTTTGGGTAAAGTCGATGATGACAACCCAAACTTTACTTGTGAAGCCTGTCAATATGGTAAACAAGCAAGATTACCATTTAAGATGTCTAAAAGGGAATTATCACAACCAGGTGATATTATAATACAGTGATGTATGTGGTCCAATGGAAGAACCATCAATTTCTGGAAAGATGGCAAGTGGGTTATGTTGTAATATTTGTTTATAGACTTGTATGTATATGATATAGTTACGATTAGATAATATTAAAGTACGGTTATAAGATTTTTTTGTACGCACGTCGATATGTTAACAGGGCAAAATAATGATAACGTATTTTTGTTTGTTAGTTTTTTCTGGTTCAGAAGATCTTTTTTGTTTTATTCAGTTTTTTTGTTCATCCATTTATCGTTGATATTCTGAGCTGGCCAGTCACACTGCTCGCTTCTCAACAGTTTGTTACGGCAAGTTAACTTGCTCTTTTCAATGCTCCCTCGGCTCTCGGGATTGAAGTACCAGCAACAATGACGGTCTTTGGCTTTTGTAATACTTTATTATGTGCCGGCAAAGATCCCCTGACAAAACTTTATTGGAACATCGAGTATGAACACTCGGCTTGATATGACACACTACTTATAATAGAGTAGCATTATTCGATAGATTGGAAGCCTTGGTGGAACTCATTCGCCTAGTCGGTGAGCTGGTTGGTGTTCATATTATTATTTATAAGGTTCCTTTCATCTGCTTATAGACATACTCTTAATTATAACTGTACAAATCTTTTTCATATGTTTGATTTGATAAGAAGATGTAACTTTACGGCCTGTACCCCAATCACGAAAAACTATCGACTGCGTAAGCTTATCGAGAAATATATGTCAATTCGTATGGAAATTAGACTAGCACCCCTGGTGGTGCGTAAAGAAATTACTTTTTTAATGTGGATTTTGACATTTCTCGATACGCTTACGCAGTCGATAGTTTTTCGTGTTTGGGGTACTGTTTTACAATATCCTGCTTACCGTTATGTGTCCAGTACTTTATACAAAAAGACGTTCCATATTTGATTTATTCGTTGGTTAGTGCTTACTTGTCGATGGTGAAACAAGCCCTAGTGTCATGAAAATCTAAATGGGTCAGTTATTTAATAAAAGCTAAAAAGATAAGACAGGATAAGATAAGACATATTTATTTACGTAAAAATGTGTACAGTTACATAGTCTTTTAAAACACAGTAGCAGTAGATGTTAACTTAATTCATTGCATTTCGTTGGTATCAACATGTTTTACCGAAATTCGGCATCTAAATATATTTAATGTCAATTTTAATTTTTCATTTGAGCCAACTGAAATGATTAGGTACATTTAAAAATACATGTGTTATAGGTACATCTATGAACATTGCAAAGTGTGCACTGCTTGAATATATAACTAAATGACTTCGTGAATAATTCATTCGCTAAAAGAAAAATGAAGACACGATTTAAAAAGAGATCGAGCGAGTTTGTCGGCAAGGAATTAGTCACTGCCATATCGTGTTTTTGTGTAACAGTCGGTATTCCCGTCTGGAGCGCTCTTCCTCCAGTCTGACCTGTTAGTTAAGGTTCAGTTGATGAAGGCTGTACACACAGGATGATTTTTTACAAATATGTATTTAATTTATGACCTGTTTCACAATGTTACTAGTAAGTTCCGGTTAGTGCTATCTGTCAGATACTTTATACAAAATGATGTTCTTTATTTGAATTAATCATTGGTCTGTGCTTATTTGTAGATGGTAAAACAGGCCCTTATATACGACATTTTGTTTTTTATTTAAATTATTCGATGGATGAAGTGCTCACTTTTCGATTGAGAGCGCGTCTCTTTACAAGTTTTTTTTTTGTAATACTTACGTTTACATCACATACAACATTATGAAGATTACAGATCCGGATATTTCGTTTTGATAACACTAAGCAAAAGATTCTAGAATTATATTCTCAATGTTTATTTTTGTACCTTATTTATTTGGGTACGTACATTTTTGTTAATTTGGAAATTGATCCAAATAAATTAAGATATGAAATAAAACAGTCATTTTCCAGATTTATGTTCTCGGTCTAATTAATGCTTCGCCTTTTCACGTTAAATTTTTAATAAATTTTTATGCTAAACTCAAAACGGGGAAAGTGGAATATCGATATATTTTGTTTTTTAATGTATTTATCGTATTAACAAAATTACAAGAGAATATATAGGAAATATTAACATCTAAAAACCAAAGAGGTTTATCGTGATGCTAATCTATTGAAAATAAGTTTATTAAAATCCGTAGTCTTTATTCATGAACATTAAAACATGTAACAATAAAATACATTATTTAAACCTGAAACCTGATATAGTTGGATTGAGGTGTCTTTTTTTAATTGCCTATTCATTTATAAAACCATGTTTATTTAATCTGGGTATAGTTTTTTTTTCAATTTTCGTCCAGTGTGAGCTATTCACCATCACCAGTGTATCTACAACCATTGAGTGGTCGTTCCTCCGTATTGGCGCCGGGTCGTCTCGTCTCGATATTATAATATCACACTCAAACGTGCAAAGGTAATCACATGACAAAGCTACGCGTGTTTGCACGAATAACCCCTCTTGATTACTCACGAAAATGAACCTTATTTAATGACGCGGAAGAGACATTTTGGAGTCAGCACACAGATGCAGATGAACTTGTAACAGCGTTAGGTTTGAGGTTTGTGTATTTCAGGGAAACTAGAAACTTGACAGCTCTTGCTGCTATAGGTTAAGATTTTATCGTTGTTGAATGGCTGCTATGTAACCAGCTATGTAGATCGTCTCGCCAATGGTATGAACTTTTACACGATTTAGATGTAAATTCTAATAATGCTTCTGTTGTAGCCCACTCCTGAGTGACTCTGATAGGCAATATGATAGGTATATTTGTTTCTGAAGGTTACGCGAATACTACACATTTAATTAGACAATTTCTGCGTGGATAGGAACGTTAATTAATAATTAATGAGTGATGGTAGTTTAATATTTTTCAAAACTATGTAAATTACATATAAAACATCTTAGTCAACCCCGTGAGCACAAAACCTGTAATGTGTTCAAAACGTCAGGATGTGAAATCTAATAAATTATCGCGAGAATATCCGTAAATTTTGTTTGATTAAATATGATAGGTTTATAATAGGTGTATGAAATCCATGTCAACAAATACGGACAGTAATGATCTATTGAGAGACTTTTACACAACAATAGTAAATACTTTGTAAATATATGTGGCTAAGTGGTTTCTTGAAATCTTTTTTTTTACTGCAATGACTTGATTAACTCCTTACATAGCTTTCTGATTCGCGTTTGTTTTACTCTAAAGGCTGGGGTGAATTATAAAAAATGCGAGTAAATGAAGTGATATGTGCTGAGTTTTACAGCTGTAATAACTCATAATGGCGGCTAATGCGCGTGAAATAGATTCGCGCGCCCTCTATCGGCGTAGTGAGGAAACGCGTGGAAGCTGGCGGTTCGCCCGCGGATCGCTAGCTTGGAACCATGAAACCCTAGGGGTTGACTGAATTCAGACATTCAGACTATTGTTTGTTTAAGCTCAATTAAACCGTGTTACTTTAATGATAGTCAACGGCGCATAGAGCCAAACGAGCTTTCGAAACGTAGCTTAAATAATACAAAACTAATATTTCTATGAAAATAAGATAAAGATTTCAAGCAATATCCACCCTTTCGCCACCCATTCACTTAATCAAGTTTTATTGCAGTTTTTATTTTTGTTTCATTTCATACTCACAAAATGTGATGAATCTTCAGTTTTGAAACTGCAAATATGAATGAACGTAATGTTGCGGCAATCCAATCCAGTATCTACTTCATTATGAAATACATCATTGATAGTTCTGTTCCCAGTTTTCAGTTTATCATTAAGTAATTAATTTTAATAAGAATATTTTTCACATGTCTTGTTCAACCTTTAAAGAGATGTCGTGTGATATGACTGTTCTGTGCGGAGAGATTTAGTATGATTCACGTTGTCGCTGTGATAGAATGGTCGTGCATTTGCATATTGTCTTATTGTTTTTTCGCGGCAGAGCGAAGGCTCTACATTATATTAAATAAATACATAGCATACATAGCATAGTAAGGCAATAAATTACATTGAAGTAAAGAGAAGTCTTAACTTCAATGTAATTTATTTACACATAAAATCGTTAGCTGTCCAAATGTGTAGCATTTTATGTATTTTTTTATAGGCGGCACAGTTAGTGATCCTGAACGCAACTATGACATTATTATAAAATAAGGATATCAATCACATAACTTATTTTTATTTATTTAAACATTATTGCACTGTAAGTTGTACCATTGGTGGACTTAATGCCTTCTGGCATACTCTACCAGTCAACCGCTTGGTAAGATAAAATGGGTTTTTATCTAAACTTACATTGTAATTACTTTGTCAAAACAATTATTTATTTAAATCTTAAGGCATACACTTTATTTTATGAACAACTTTAGGTAATTTGTGCCTGTTGCTTTTAATCATCGGATAGTTCCAAAAAAAAACAACAACGTATACAAAAAAAAACGATGGTGTTGTAAGGTCATTAACTTCTATCACATCTTCAACATTTGACATTCGGAATCAAAAATACGAATTTCATTAAAATCCAATCGGTTACAATCCGACGTTACAGTTTAACCAGAAACATGCGATCGGAAAATATAGTTAAAATGGACATCGAATATCTATAACAATGGCGAAATTTAATCGTCGAAAGCAATACGCGAATGTGTGAAACCGCATCGAATTGAATGCCGCATCGGATGGAGCCTGCATTAATTGACTAGTGCACATAATAAAAATCCCTTCCACTCTGTCAACTATAAATAAAATGCTTGCGCTGTACATATTGAACTAGACTGCAATAGATTGATCGTCCATATCGTATAGTAGCAGATGCATACAGCTATTATTAGTGTGTCTTTTCTGGATTATGATTTTTGTTATAAAGTTTGCGTTATATACAGGGTGACTTTGAAAACATTGGCAATATTTTAAACTAAGAACCTACGCATGAATCATAGTCCATTCCACATATTAAAATTAAAAACAATTGTAAAAGATATTACTTGATGAAACCGAAAAAAAACATATTAAACTTTGTAGAATTGATCATTGCTTCAAATTAAACTAATAAATTACAGTTTAAGATTTTCTGAAATTAACAAATAAGATTAAAGTATTAAAAATATTATTTTGCCTAAGCCGATTTCGGAAATCGCAGTGATACTTTGTGATTTTCTCGGTTTCATCAAATCGAGATTTTCATTTTAATATGTGGTAGGGATCGTAAGAAAGTACTCATGATTAAAATATTGCCCATGTTTTCAAAGTCATCCTGTATAAACAATTATTGGTGAATAACATTGCCAGCGAAACATTACTGATCTTCACGAACAGATTTCTTTCTATTCCACTCTTTCCCAGAGGATTGTTGAAATAGGCAGCATGACTTATTAAGCATGAGTTTTCCTAAGAGGTCTTTTACCAAAGGCATAACAAATTTGGAATTGAAAAAGTGCAGAACAATTCTTAAAACGGAACCAAATTCAGATATGATCGATCACGTATAGTTAATTTTTCCTTGCTGGTTAAATATTGTAGGCATTTATTTTTATGAAAGAAATGATTCATAAATAAGATACCGAAACATAAAACTTACAACCTAGAGATCTTTTTCAATCAAATACTTAATTTTCTTTACTGTTATACTAATGTTTACTGTATATTCAACAAGCAAAGAAAACGGACTTTATTAAATTCGTATAGGTGCGAAAGCGCATGGTTGTACGCACTCACTCTTATGATAACAGCTGATATAATGCACAAATTATAACACGCGATCGAGATAAAAAAGGCATTTTAATTGGTTAAAAATTATCACCAAGCGCAGGCCGGGGACCGTATAATAGGTCTTTTCAACCACCTTTTATTCCAAATGTACTTACCTACATAATTGCATTAGACCCCTTTCCACTTCGTTGCATAGTGCGATAACGTTGTAAGTCGCAACAGGATTACATTGACAGTGTAAAGTTACTGTGTTAAGCTATTGCCTAAGAATTACAGTAGATTATATTTGCATCTCATGGATCATCGATACATTTGTGCCTACTATAAATATAAATGCACCAACTTTACTTATATGTCCTACTAATATTTAATAGCGAAAGTTTGCGAGGATGTATGGACGTTTGTTATTCTTTCATGCAAACATTTAAGACCCTTTACATACTGCGACTTTCAGCAGCCATGCAAACGCGATGCAGTCGCGATGTAGACGCTGGAAATTGACAAATTATATACTGAATATTGGCGACTGCGTCGATACTAACAAGTACCTAATATATCCACGTAAAAAAAACTAACGCACGAAAGAAATTAAAATGCATAGAAATCGCATGTTCGTTTACCAAAAAAATCACCGATCGAATTTTCTTTTTAAAAGAAAATACAGTTATTGCTTTCTTCGGGTCACGATTTCTATTTGCGTGAGTCACGATGCTGTCGCGCGTTTTCCAAATGCACGTTAGTAAGTATGGATGTTAAAAGTCGCAGTGTGTAAGAGGTCAAAAAAATGCACATTTTACTTTACTAGGTTATATTTTGTATTACTCGACCTACAGTAACGGAATAAAATTAAAACGCGCGGGTGAAGTCACGGGGTTAGTAAGTAATTTATAAGGTTGGTTTGTCACTTGAACAAAATACAATATTGTGACGTACATAATTATTAAGTTAATTCACGTATTGCATGAATTATTAAACAGAAAATTATTTTATAACGTCATTTTTTGATGGACCTAACAAAATTGGTTGATGTGTTTACATAAGTTAAAATTACATTTACACACGACCGTTATTTTGTAAAGCATTTGATCAAAACTACAAACTTCATTACCAAAACCGCATCAATATAACATCAATCCATAAAACAACGGCGAAACCGATCGCAACTACGCATAGCGGTCCATTCCATAGTAAAGTCCGAGCACGTCATCAAAACGTTCTCCAGTTTAATTTCAATCCTCAGTAATGAGGGCGAAAAGTGCATATTTCATAGCCGCGGCCCGGGCAGGCGTTAAGTGGGGTATTTTATTGGCTTATTATACAATATTCTAAGCTAAAAATCGTGGAAAGAGTACGTTTTTAATTGGGCAGCGAGCTCGCATGGTGCTGACGGGAGTATTATTCATGGCTGCTTCAGAGCCAGCTCCGTCGCCCGTTATTCCTCGTTGTTTTTTTTTGCGATTGCGAACGGGGACTTTTTTAACCCAGTTTAACTTTTCTGAAATAGATTGAGTGCTTCGCAAGATTTTTTCTGTTGTAATCCCCAAAATATTGTTCCATGCTACATGCCTCTCATGCGAATAGGAAAAGGCATGCAACGGACAAAAACATTTCGTGAATTTCGGCTTTCAGAGAATTAAGAAAAACTGGTTGACTTTCATATTTCCAAAGAGTACCTTTACCATTTTCAAAACCGATATTGATAATTACTGGTTAATCTACAGGTTGTTTATTATTACAGAGCAGAAAAGTAATTTAAATTGTGCTCTTAGAAATTGAAAACTGCAAAAATCCTTCTTATATACACACAGCGTGTGGTTGTAATAGAAACAACTTCTTCTTCTTTTCCTATTCCCATCATCTGGGGTCGGGAATGCTCACACATCTGCGCCAGGATATTCTATTCTGGGTTGTCTTCTCTGGCATTTGGGCTTCCTCCAGGTCTCTCTTAATCTTAGACACCAGGTCAGAGGAGGATTTCCTCTGCCTTTCTTTTGTTCAGGCTTGTTTAAATCAATAACAGCTGTAATAGAAACAACAAAGAGCTAATTTTAATCAATGCTTACAAAAGTCAATTACAAAATCACTGTTGATTAGAATTAAAAGTATATTTCGTATTGATATACAGCCACTTCAGTGCTTCAGCAACTGAGCCTTAGTATAAATTGTAAAAGGTGTAAAGGTCGCAGAAATGCTTCTTTGTTGAGTGAGAGAAATGGTCTCTTAATAGAACTCATAAAAACATGACATTTAAAAGAAGCATAGATATAAGTAAGGTCTTGCTGTCCTGTAGTGTACATTTAAGACCATACCTATCTTCTCACATATCCTTGAACTTCTTAGTTATGAGAATGGCCACTATTGCAACTATATGTACTAAGTCGTATAAATCTATGCTTGCGAGTTTTAGGAAAAATACTTATTACAATCAGTGTATTAAAATGCAATTTAAGAGTGTTACCTTTTTTTCATCCCTTGTGAAACCGTTGGTTCTTCAAGTGTTAAAACAAGCCCGGATCACCTAAACCTACAAGATATCCCGGCAAACAATAACATTTTTTCAATACACCGTCCCCATTCAACCCTTCTCTCGCTACAAAAATAGAGACGAGAATCACAATAATTCATACACAGTGTTTATTTTCGTTCGTCCAACAAGTGGCTTAATGTAAACAAAGCCGGGACCGCGGGTAAGTTTGTTTGTTTTTATCACTGTAACCCGCTATCGTGTAAACAAAATTCGTAAACGCAGCGCTCCTTTTATGAGGCGATGACATGATACACGAAGATGCGTGTGAAGTTACAACACTATCTGTCGATGTGCAACTGTGTTTTCCATGTGACTTATCGTCAATCTTCGATGGTGTTCGACGTCATTCATCTTTATATAAACATCGGCAATTATGTGTTAACGTTGATTATAATGGACGAATGGGAACTTTATGTATCATTTTATTAATTTTTATCTTATTTCTTTGATATGATAACGAGACAGATAAACAAGAAATGTAAAAGCAAAATACGAACTTAAAATCTTAAGAAGGCACCACGGGATTGGAAGTCTCGATACGGTTTTTTCTGTTGAACACCGTGGCGAGATAAAATTTGTGTTTTCGTATATTTATTGGCTGAGATTTTTTTTATTATCTTAAAAAACATATTTTATTTTGATTTATTTTATAAATAGGTAGCTAGATAAGTTAAAAGTTTTTTTAAGCAGCAGTAAATCAGACGATTGAACTAATCAAGCCAAAATCTCAAAATTATAACATTTCATATACTTCAGACTGTGGCCGCAGTACTATTTTCCAACAAGAAAGTATTCAGCATTTAGAAGTTCCAACTAAAGTTTCTTCGGTTGGATAAAACCTGAATTAACTTAGCGGTCTCTAGTGAAGCAACGAGACAATTTCTTTAAAAGCCCTTAATATCTTTTTAAGAGTTCTTATCGCGAAAGGGCTACTAAACAAGGCAAGTTGCGAACATTACTTAGAAAAAAAGGAAACGACGCCAAGTTTGCTTGTTTCGAAAAGGCGGGTCGCGGTGGCATCAAGATAACGGAGATTTGCGGGCGCTCCATTAACAAATTACCCCTTTAAACCATCCCTTAAAGAAGTGTGTCGTCTTTATTTAGAGATTATGCAAGTGTTGCATACACGTTCGCGTGCTATCGGGAGTTTTTAAATAGACACATTAATAAGCGTTATCTAACAAAAGGATAACGTTTAACAAACACCGCCTACTGCTAATCAAAGTAGTTCGTAGATAGCCAAATAAAGGCAACTTGCGCAGCCAATCAGGGTCTTGAGTTGTTATTTAATTCGAGTATATTTCAATGCCTCTGTCAGTCTCCGTAAATATCAAAGAATCTGTCAGCAACTGCATATTTATCCCAGAGTAAGCTAATCTAGGGCCATTTATTGTAACATTATTTCATGGGTTATAAAGGTTGAAGCAGATCTAACCATCCATAAATGGAACAACAGCGTATCAACTTGAGGCGTTTAGTATTCTTTAAATGAATCTCCATACTTCAACGCACATCTATCAAATTCGTAGCGTAACCGTGAACCGTAACCTCGGATCGGTTATCGCTTTACGAACCGTTTTTCTGTATGGTTGACGTCTGTTTGATGACAATACGGTGTATTCCTTTTACGGGTGGTTAGATCTGCTTCAACCGTAATATGAACGAAACTGTCCAACCTTCCAACGAAACTTTCCTTTATCTCTGTCATTCCTATTTTTAAAAGAAATAATAAAATCCTTAGAGAACTTAGATTGTAATATTTAACTACAAATCATTTCGAGACGAACAATGAAAAGGGTGCGAAAAATTTACAATCTCGTGCTCGGACCCTACTTGTTTCCGAGGGCAGCAATAAAAATATATTTCATTCTAATTTACGTACCGCTCTGAGAAATATTTTATACATCATTATTTATACTTTTTTTTTGTGAGATTATTAATATATCTCTTTCGATAAAAAAGGAATCTTAGTAGTAGTAATATTATCTGTGGTAGTAGGTGATGAAATAAAATATACTGTTTAATTACATCTACGAGTATATGATAAATATCGAAACATTGTATTCGTCGATTAAAATACCCAATTCATTGACTATGTATGTGTTATTTAAAGTGTTATTGGTGATAAATAGTTATAAGAATTTTCAAGTTTCCGCCTGCCATAAATGAATAATGAAGGATAACACACAAGCCGTCCTAGAATATTAGAATATGGAGATCTAATGCATAATATTTAAGTTCACAAGCCTTGAAAATAAAAAATAAAAGAAACATATCAACGACGAATGACCATGAACCATCATGGTATTCTTGGTACAAAGGTCCTAAGAGTCATCCGGTTAGTACAACTCAAGATAAGTGTACACTCATATTTTACAAACCGGGGTAACATTATTCTTTTACCACTCGGGTGAACCCTAGAGTGACCTTACAGTGGTGCATTTACAGGCATTAATAGCTTACCAAGTCAACCGCTGGGCAGAATATGAATATTTTTGAAGAGCGCCCGCTCAGATTAGAGGCAGCCTGCGGCCGGAAAGCAAGATTTACCCAAGTCTGAGCTACAAACCGTTTTAAATATTTATGGGGCTGGGTACAGGTATGACGAAAAGGTAAAACTAGAATTATTGTTTGTCTGGACCACCAAATAGTGAGATCCCATATTTCGTCATTAATAAGTGATTCTAGTCAAGATTAGATCATGACACTAATCCATGATAACAGAATGTATATAAAATATACGAAGAATTGCTTCAATTTAATGAAGGTAGTATTTTTTTAATAGTAAATAAAAACAGCTTATGAAAAGCATACTCAGCGTGGCAATATAAGAAAAAAATGCATCATGAGAATTACATTTTGCAGGCAATCTAGCGTTTAAAGTTTATATTAGGACTAGAAGTAACCCCTATATTATAACACTTTTGCTTTCAACTGTACTCAGTAGCTAAAATACAGAGGAGCTAATGATAAACGCTTGCATGGTTCCTGCGCACATGAAACAAATACATTTTTGGCCATTGAAATTATTATTTATTATATCAAGAAGTAAAGTCATAAGTCATAAGTCATTTATTCCATTGTTAACAAAATACATTGTGTTGGAAATTAATTTAAGATTTAAAAATAATATGTAACTAATTAATAACATTTAAATTCAAGCAATAACTTCTCAATCAAAATATCCACATCAAAATAATAAAATTACAAATAAAAACCTATGTCAAATTAATAAACATACCATTCTAATATATTATGTCAAAATCATGAAATTACATTATCAAAGCATAAGACATAAACATAAGAATAGAAATTTCACAATTCTGAAATACCTTTTATTAATGAATAATCTAGGCATGAATGTTCTTTTACAGTGAAATAATGTTAAAACATCTTATAAATCTATCATAATATTGGTGTGATTTTATTTAATCTGTAAAAAAACAAGGTACATTTTTTTCAGTAGTAAATAGATTTGAGATTCATTGCTTACAACGCATAATACATAATTAATTATATTAGATGTATCATTTTGTTATTGAAGTCTTAGTAGGTAATCTAAATATTAGTTGATCTCCTATTATTTTAATTTATTTATGGCTTTTCTACCTATTTTTGTTTAAACTTTTTGTTTGTAATAGAACATACGCATTACATTACATATTGTAGAAAGCAAGTTACCAAAATAATGTAGTTATCATTTTAAATGCAACGGCCGGAAGTGATAGTGACGTCACATGGGCCCGACGCACCGCGCAGGCGCGTGCCACCGGAACAGGAAGTTGTGGCGTTGCGGCGCAATCTGGAGTCGGACCGCATTGAATCAAGTGTAGCCTACCCTATGTTTTATGTACGAGCCTGTGAAAGATAAATGAGCGCGATTTTGAATCGCTAAATGCAAACGTTATGAACTACATTTCGGATTGGCAAAGAGCGGTTCGTTTCAGATAACCAGAGTCATAAGCTAAATAAAGTAAGGATTTGAAAACAGTATCAAATTCAGAAATGTATTGAATTTACTTACGATGCGCTCAATCACGTGGTCAATATCGTTTCGCTATGCGTTATGATACTTTACCTGACACCCAAAATAACAATTAAGTAGGTAGTTAGTTTCCAATGGGCAGAGTGTATCAATTAGTTTATGTAAATATTATTTAAATAGAATCAGTAACAGATTAATTCTAGCTATTGTAATTAAAATTATCCACGAGTATTATCCACGCGCAATATATCTATGACGTTTTAAACAAAATAACCTACATATCTCAACTAAATCTCAAGTTTTTACAATTCTTAATCAAATAACATGAATAAATCAAATAGTCTCGCAACAACCACGGCGGTTAATTTAACAAGGTGAGAGCTGAAACTAAAACCATAAGGCATTTGTAATTAAAACAACGGCGCTTACAAAGAATCGGAACACCTTCCACGCGGGCTTTCTGTTCAGAAACAAAGATAGCGTGTAACTAGATATGGTACAATGTGCATCTCTATACACAGAAATAATTGTTTATGCTGTTTGAATTGAAAACGGCTGGATTGATTTGGCTCCACAACTACTTTTCCCCATCCAAACCAAATCTATTTAGGCAAAAAAATATGAATTATTGCACTATTTATTTCCAGTTTATTTGAACTTGATCCTTCAAACATTTTACAGCCTGCATGACACAGATAGACTAAGTGGTTATTTATTTGATAATAACATAGTTTTTGAACTACAGTTAACATTACGCATTATTATTAACTATTTTTTTTATACAGAAGTAATAAAAAAAATAACCATGTCTTTTCTTTTTTGATCGGGATGGGAAGTCCCAAGCAAACCTCGCACTATAAGAACTTAAGACAACTAGACAAGCTGATAATTATTAGAGGTGTATGAATGGTACAAGTGCTATGCAATTAAATTCATTTACAAGCTTTTTGCAAGCATCAAGCATCTTGGTTTCAATGAACCAACCAACATCAACTTATTGCTCTATATTGAATATCCTAAAGAAATCAAAAGGAAAACATATCTTCACCATTTCTCGCATCATCCATTAATGTATTTCTTTGTTTCGTTTGTATGTAGCGTGCCACGCTACTCCTACGGGACATGTGTTGGAACTTCCACTAGAAAAGTTTCGAGCGAAGTGTAAAGTCTTGTTCTATGTGTAAAATGCGCGCTTTCTCGATTACTTCAAAAGATAATTTGATAATTAGGATTTGCAGATGTACTACTTTAAACTGTTAATATATTACATCAAGAGTCTGAGTAGAATGCTTGATTTTGTTTGAAGAATAATAACTTAGATAATGGATATTAATTATTAAAAAAAAAACATTTATATGTATGTAATTTATACTTGCTGTTAAGCTACAAAATGTCCTACTTAACGACCTACATAGCAAAGTCAACACCAAATTAATAAAATGTGGTAGGCGTATGTTACAGTCCTTAGAATGTTTATGTTAGCTATACGCTTGTAATGTTCGCGTTATTCTAAGGAATTTAACATGTGAACTTCTGACAAGGCTTATTTTGTTTATGTTTCGCTAAACTTGATTTAAAGCAATTTTGACACAAACATAATTATGTTACACAAGTGTGGTTCACCGTGGTCTCATCGAAATGAGAAGCAGTCGGGTTTTTTGTGACATCATAACAAGATAATACCTAGCATTAATAAATACATTAATCAACAACCTTTTTATTTTTTTAAATATTCAACGTTTACTTAATTAATTAATGGTTTGAAAAATTTAATCTTTCAGGGCCTCAAAAACGCTCGAACTGTTATGATGTCCCTGCTTCTTTCGGTCTTTTTTCTGTCAAGTCAACTTTTTTCAGTATTTTGCTGTCAAGTCTTCTTGGCAGCAAAATACTATGGAGAGTTGTCTATGACGGCAAAAAAAGCCCGCCATCATGCAAGGTTTGACGTGTTGTTACGTGACCAAATGTGTGTTTTGGACAACCCTAATTATTACAAATATTAATGATCCTTATTTAAATGAATTGGTTATTTGTTATCTCCATAATTACCATTATTAATCACTAGAAAGAAACCGCCAACTTTGTTATTTGATGTTAGTGGAAACAATCATATTGGCTGCATAACACTTTATTAATCAACGTAGTGATAATCGTGTTTGATTATAAATATTAATGAACCAGCGGCTCCGTTCTGCCCCGACCCCTCTATGAAAGTATGTATTCTTAAATTTTCTAATTTTCCGCGCAATGATCTTATTTTTTTTCTCCTGACTTTAAAAAACAAAAAAAAAGAAATAGTGAAATCGATTCAGCTGTTCTCGAGATTAAGGCTTAGCAAGCAACGTGCAAGCAACGCATTCAGCGGTTTTTTTTTATAATACAGAAGATATTCGGTGATATTGGTATCTGGCTACCTACACTAGACTGAAAGTTTGAAAGTTGACTGACTTTGAAAGTTTTGCAAATTGCAAATACAAGATTCAGACAAGTCAAGCAATTGAAATAAGTTAATTAAAACCATCGTTCATATAAAATCTATCGCGAACAATGTGTGCTCGAAGCAACATCCTTCTCTTTATCTGCCATAAAACGGGTCGTAAAAATTTAATCAGAATTTAGGGACTGCTTGTCAGTTCGTTGTGACATGCACAGATTTGATAAAGCTCTCCTGAGTGACATTGTATCCAAATTATTATTTTGAATAAAACGAATAGCACCAGGACTTGGTGGGACTTTGTTTTATTGCAGGCCATTTTTTCCCTTCCGCATTACAGTTGTAACAAAAATTACCAATAGCTACTTACATATTTTTCAAAGTTATCGTAAGACGGTAATTTGTTAGTCAGTGAGTAATAAAGGAATTTTGATGATAGGTACAAACAAAGTTGTGATGGGGGATCCTCTTCTTAGGTAGGTAATTTCAAAAACTTTCTAATAAAAAAAACAGGGCCTCGATTCTTGCGTCACTCGAACTTTTTTAGTGTGGGAATTCGATTATGAATTTGACCATTTTAACTAAAAAATCAAGTATTAGAGCATCACGTAAAAAAAAACTGCTGCACGGAAGAAATCGAAATAGAATCTGATGTCTGTTAAAAAATATATTTTCTGAACAAAAAATACTTTCTTGAAAAAAAATTGGATCGGTGAACTGTTTTCAAATGCGAGCTGCACGAGATTTGGCACCCAATTATCAGTACTTTACTTGTCAAAGTTAACTTGTGACAAAAAAAAAAACGTTGACACATATTGTTGACACTGACAAACAACTAGTGTCATTTAAAGTCATATTTTGTGCTATCAATAAAACAATGAATAGGTTAATAAAATATGCTATCAACCAAAATCTTCCTGCAATTACCAAACGAAATTTCTTTAAATGTTTCGCTCTATGTGCTGAAGAAAATAAAATTAACGTGCAGGTCAATGATCCTCTCTGCTTGAAGCCGATAGAAAATACAGCTTACACCATCAAGAAACATGACAACCCAAGGCGGCAAAGACTATATGAATTCGGGTTATACGTCGCCGCGTGTGTGCCAAAGTATGTCCAACATATCCAGCTGCAGCATTGTGACCAGTTAGAGATACTGGTGGCCCCTGAAGGTTTGTACCCGGTGTTAAGTTTCTTGTGCCATCATCAACACGCCTGCTTCAATGTTTGCTCAGCAGTCACCGCCATAGACGTTCCTAGCAGAGAGTACAGATTCGAAGTGATATACATGCTGCGCAGTTTGAGATTTGGAGAGCGATTGCGTGTCAAAACTTACACAGACGAGCTCTCACCATTACACTCTGCATTCTCCCTGTGGAAAGTATGCAGAATTTGGGAGCGAGAAGTCTACGATATGTTCGGCGTCATATTCACACACCATCCCGATTTGAGAAGGATCCTGACAGATTACGGATTCGACGGACATCCCCTAAGAAAAGACTTCCCTTTGATTGGGTACACGGAGCTTAGGTATGACGACGAGTTGAAGAAAATTGTGTACGAGCCAGTTGAGTTCGCTCAGGAGTACCGTCGCTACCAGCTGGAGTCTCCGTGGAATTATTTGAAGAATTTCCACGAGGGGTACAATGATCCGCCACCGCGAGAGCCTAAGAAATAGTAGAAAAGATTTTCTTATATTTTTGGTACCGACGCGCGATACGATGGCTAAGTATTTTTAAATTGTATAGTTTGCGCATGTAACTGGTATTTTTTTCGTAATATTATAATATGGTGTTTTTATTCGTATTATTTTTGTTTAGACTGTCAAATACGCATAAGATAAATTTGCAGAATTGTAGGTACCTTTGCCCGATTTGTAATTATAATAATTTGACTCATAACGAAAATCTTACCGTAAAATATTCCTCTAGGTCACTCGTACAAGTTGATTTTAAAATTTAAATCTACGAGTAGTTTAACAAAGTTTTAGTGGGTTCACCCTATAAATGTATTATGTACATACTGCTCGAAAAATCCTGTAAATGGCGGCAAAGTAGAATGCGCCAACGACTATAACTTGAATTAAATCTTGTACGCTAATGAGCTTTTGTGTTGACACAATGGCTCGTCATTTAGTGAGCGCATGTAAGGGTGTGCTCACAAGGAGCTATGAATTTACCACAACCGCAGTAACTCAGTTCATTTAATATTTTTTCACGATTGCTTTGAAACTATATTACATCTCGTAACGTTGGTCAGTACCTAC
Source organism: Pyrausta aurata (assembly GCA_963584085.1). Classification (NCBI taxonomy): domain Eukaryota; kingdom Metazoa; phylum Arthropoda; class Insecta; order Lepidoptera; family Crambidae; genus Pyrausta; species Pyrausta aurata. The sequence continues at coordinate 7,132,286 of OY757252.1, forward strand.
CTTTAGGTTAGATCAGGTTATTTATTAAGGAATGCTACAGAAAAGACTACTTAAATTACGCTACAACTTATAAAAATAGAGTAAAATTAAAACGGGTGGATTAACTTGGAAAAGACAGCTTTGTCATATAATAATTACTGCTGTGTGTTTTTAAAAAAAGTAAAAAAGTACTTTCTTAACTCACTACTGGTAACGATTTTTCATTATTAGTTCACGAAACCGGCACTTACAGAACATTAAATAAACAGATGGACAGACAGAGCAAACTTAGAGTTCGATTCGTTCACTGAGGGTTCCGTGTATAAATAAACTTCACTTTTTTTCATTTAAATTTGAGTGTATGTTCGAAGGCTGGTGTGGACGCACCTTTATACATATACATATAAGATGGCCGCTTCCCCCGTCAAGCAGATGACGGTCCTTTCTAACGCCTCAATTAATAACTTTCGAAATTAGCGCGAGTGGCTAATTATTCTATCTCCATTTCATTAAGTTGGTTGCTTTGCGACCATGGGTCAGGATTGGGACTCATTATACAAAAGTGTTTAGGAACTGGTTTTTGATTGACTCGCAAACTCTTCCGATGGATTTTTTTCCTAATTTACTTCATCTGACGCATCCGTAAGGATATTGAATTGTATTTTTTAAAAGTATGACAAAACTACATGACGTGCTTACTGCTGCATACGAGTAAATAACACAAATAAAAGACAAAAGACATAAAAATCTTAACACTACGAAAGTTTTGTAATATTTTAAATTAGTTGGTATAAACTCATTGGAACATGGTATTAGGCTTTGTATCATATTACTTATTCGCTATCGTTTTTATGAAACCATAAACGTCTTCCTTTAAGTAGACCGGTGGTCATTAAACTCTTAAATATATTTCCCTGCTGTCGTAACTCTTTACTCAAAATTATTACATAAAGAGTTGACAACACCAAGCGAACTCCTTCCAATTCGTACTTCATACCCTCAATCATACGGACATCTGCGTAAGAATAACTGCGGAGCGGAGGACTGAATGAACAATCGGGGCTCAGTGTGTGCCCCTCAGCGTCACGAAACGCTCGCGCGACGCTCACAGAGGCCGCCCAAACTTCACTCGCCAACTCACCAAGGGATAATGCCGCGCGGAAAAACTTCCCACGCGTTAACCAACTTTGATTAACCCTTGATTGACAATAAAGGTAAGCAATTTACCAACCGTATACGTCCCTTTTGCGGCACTACAAAATTTTCTGAGCGCTTTCACGTGTAAAAAAGTGTGATCGTTTCTTTTTGACGTAAACTTTTCCGCTCCGGCTCACTGCTTGTTTTTCTTATTCTTAGTTGTTTTGTTATTTTTGCTTCTTAAATTGAATATTTTTATTTTATAAGCGCGTTTACCAGATTAGTTCAAATTCTAAGCGCTGCCGATATTTTGAGCATTACAATGTGTTAGGTTTTGTGTACCTAATATAAGTTTACGTTTGTTTCGTTGTATTTATTGTTTATAATAAATAACTTAGAAACATATTTATTTATAACCGACTTTCAAAATAGGATGTAATCACCAAAACCTGTATATATGTGAGGTTTGGAATTGGATAATATTTGAGTAAGTTTGTCCATTAAACTTCGTTATTGTATATATTCGTCAATAGATTTATCAGAAACGAGAGTCGTATCAAGATGAATTTTTGACCTTATTGGTAAGATTCATAAAAATCAGTTCAGTATTTTTTTTTTGTAAAAAAATCTATAACTAAAAGCTAGAAAATATTTTTTAAAGATAAACTGCTTTCAAAAAAATTCCCTTTTAACAGATTTGGTGTGAAAATATGTAGGTAGTACTGAAATAACTTAGAAAACGATCGAATATTTTTTCGTTATGCAAGTAAAAGGATGCAGACCAAATATTTAAATGCTTCGATCTCAACCGGCATACCTCGTACTATTAGCGACTTATCGTTAAAGATTCCCCGGCAAGTATTTAAACTGAATAGAAAACATTTGTTTTATTTTCAATTAACCGTCAGTTAACGCATAGAGCGCTAATTGAGGTGCGTCCGCTGCACTCGATCGCTAAGTTACAGCGTTGATGGATAGCAGATTTGAAACCAATACAGCTAGATTAGTTAAGTACTTACTTACTGCTTAGTACGTCGTTTTGAATGTTATTCTAAAAAACAATGTTTTTATAGCAGTGTTTCTTGTGTACCTATGGATAAAAAAACGTTATTTCTTTATTTATTCTGTTCTGTTTAACTTTGTTTCGTCTGCTCATGAATTCGTTTATTAATAATCTTTTTATATGTATATATAAAAATTAATCATTTTTTCCCTTGGTCACATTACGCGTAGACGGCTGGACCGATTTTGTTTATTCTTTTTTTGTTATGTTTATTTAGGCCAAGAAAAGTTAGAGCGACAGCAGCGCTTTCGCTCTAATGGGAAGGCTTACTGCTGTCATTTATGTATGAAATTATCAGTAGCGAGGCTGTTGCGCGACCGTCGCGCTGTGAGAGTAGAGTCGCCTTAGTGTGAAAGCCCTCTAAAGCACACATTAACATAAGCATGTAGTACTTAATAGCTATTAGAGCCTCCTAGTGGCTTCACCCGCATAAATGTTGAATCTCACAAAATATCATTGAAATTAATTATGTTATTGAAAATTGATTGTTTCTTAAAAAAACATCCAGTAGCTTTTGCGTGAGGGAGAAATAAACATCCATCCATATAGCCCTCATCACAAACTTTCGCAGTTTTGTAAATATTAGTAGGATTTCTACAGTATTAACCAACCTATTACTTACTGAATGTCACAATAATATCAGAACCGAAGCCCAACTGCAAGTTTTGTTTAGGTACGAACGAGTTACCGGCCGGTATGAAATTTCCGACAGCGTTTGTAAACTTGGTTCACTGGCCAAGTTAGGATTCGTCTGGTACAGGCGCTCGGGGCGGCTCCAAATATTATATACAGCCACTGTAATGCAGCTAAAGGTTCAACGACAAATTGTGCACCATTCGTAATATGCCATTTTTGAAGCGTAAAAACCCATCGCTTGAAAAAACACTGGTTATGTGTAGAAGTGTACATGTCTCGATCTAAGAAAATAAATCAAGAACTAGCAACTTAGACGTAGGTTTGATTAATTTTCAGTAACAACTTAGTACGGAAATATTGTTAGGTATAATTGGTAGAGAATGCCATATGTCTTTAAATCCACCTTTTGTACAAATGTCGGTGGTGCAATAAAGTATACAGGGTGTGGCCTGTAATAGGAGCAAAATTTTAACATATAAGCCCTTTAGGTAACCAGTAATCAATTCTATATGGTTTTAATTTATTATAATAAAAAAATTCTTGATATTTTCTAACAAAATAAATCGAACCAGCAATGTATTGCAAACAAATGTGTCCAGTCATAGAACTTGACATTTGTCATTTACTACAACGACTTAGCGATCTTGACATTGACTAGGGATTATAACTTTGGATTACTATATCTCTGAGTTAAAGCATATTAGAGCACTATGACCAGGCCAACTACGTATACTCTGTGGAATCATTGATAAAAATTTTTGCTCCTATTACAGGCCACACGCTGTATATAACTAAAAACGAAATGATATACAGGATGTTCGGTACATCGTGCGCCAAATTAAAATGGTCAATTGCTATCGTTTCGTCTTAAAAAAATATCGTTTTTTTTTGTTATTAAAAAAATACAACTAATTACAGTATTCGAATCATATTTTTTTAAATCTATTATGGTTTTTCGATGTTATTATTGTATGCAATTGTGCGTTATTGTGCAGTTTATAGTGTGCATTATTTTGCGGTTTTGCTAACATCAAAATCACACTAGCTATCTAATTGTTTTCTTATTTACTATCAAAGTTACGGAACACAATTTTCTTCACTTAGGCCTGCAATTTTATAGGGCTTCGTAAGTTAAAACAAAAAGCAACTGGACTCTGCGAACTTTATGTTTTTTTTTTTCGAGAGTCGCACTGCATGCAGACCGCTCACAAACGGTCGTTGTCAAAAGCCGTGGGGGGGAGGCTTATGTTCAGCAGTGGACGTCCTTTGGCCGATAATGATGATGATGATGGTTATGCTAAAGATATGCTACATGTCATGAACACATTCAAACAACTCCACATTTACTCAGTATTGACCCAGGTCGCAAAATACTGCATGCAAAATTCGCAAAATTATGATTTAATATTTTTTTATGAAAATTGTATGTAGGTATGTTATCTGGAAATCTGTCAATTCACTCTAGCTGAGCAAATTATTTAATATTCAAATAAAATATCACGACGAGAAAAACAGAAAACCAAGAGGTTTGTACAAAATTTTTTTGAAGTACTTAACAGAGTTATTAAAATATTTTTATGACATGTGACATGTGGCATACCTTTAGCATAAACACAGTCTAGAAAAGTTTTCATGAAGTTTTAAGTCAAAATTGATTCCAATATTCGTCAAGCAATGTAAAATCAAAAGTCCTTATTTCTTAAGGACTTTTGATTTTACATTGTAACTAATAATATGATTTTGACAACTAACTTAACCTACGACTGAATGTTTTTTCTTCTCTACCAGAAATATTTCCTTTCCGATATCAGTGGCGGGTAAAAGTTATCTGCGTGGGCAAACACTAAGTCCAATATGTCGGCCGTATCGCAATGGCGGCCGATATGCCTCGAATTTTTCTCAAGCATTATCGCACTTTTACGGAAAAGTAGTTACCGGTGCGAGATCGCATCCGCGCTCGTTTCGCTCGCTCACAATGGATGCGTACAGCCGCCGAAAGTGCTTGCAAGCATAATGGCGGACACTCAGCCCTGATAGATAAGTACTGAGTGAGTGACATTTGGCAGTAATCATGAAACAAATGGTAAAACTGCAACCCGGTCAAATTAGCTTCGAACCCTGCTGGACAGCGCAGTGCCCATCCTAATCTAAAGTTTTTTTTTTGCATATAATAGCATAGTCAATACTGCACGTCACTCAAGAGCGACAGGTGTAGAGCTATGTTATAAAAAGGTACTAAGCGATAGACTCTGTTTGGATATTATGCTGAAGGTTAGCTAGTTGGCACGCATCAGCGCTGGGTGGTGCTTAACTCGTCGACTGTACGCACCCAATGACACAAAGCGGCACGGTTCGATTTAAAAAGGCTTGCAGACAACCCGACACAAAATCATTATTGACTGATGAAATCGCAAGAATCACTCGCAGAAGGGACCCAAATGCGTATGTTCGGTACCAAATGCGATGCAGAAGCTGGATATTGACAAATTATTTACTGAATATTGGCGACTGCATCGATACTAACGCGCGTTAGCATCGATGCAATCGCGCTTCTGCATCGATACTAACGCGCTTCTGCATCGATGCCAAATCAAATATGTTCATTGCGAGAGTCGCGATGATGTCGCGCATTTTCAAACCGCGCTTCTACATCTTAGATTTATGCAGTCTTAGGTTACTTAATCAAAAAATGGAGAAAAAAAAATTATTTTGACACTCTCGAAGGAAACGAGACTTTACGTAGCCTAGCAGGCAAAAGCTAGTAAAATGAGGTATTCGTTGGCAGTACAAAAAATAATAATACCGTTTTTACATTGCTTTATCATATTCATTGTATTTACGACTGGAATGAGCAATGTAAACCGTGAAATATGTAAATAATTTGCTTTTGTTGCAGTCTCATGGAGATTCGGCGGTACCGAGCTGAGTAGGGGATCAGTTCTAGGAAATATGCAGCAGTATTTGTGCTCGTTATGTTTGCTCGCTATTTTCATGTTGGGCCTAGATTCGAAACTCGTTGGTAAGTATTTTTAAAATAGATTTACATATTTTAAACTCTACCTAGAACCTCGGTTGTGCCATTTCACTCTTAAGCTTAACTCTCTAAAGATGTAATTCAAAATGGTGAGATCGTTTCGATAACATAATTTGTCAAAAACTGAAATGGTATTAAAAAGTAGTACCGAATTATTACTTAATTTGTCTAAATAATTGTAATGTATAAATGAAATTAAAATTTTAAATTATGCAGTTACTTCCGAAATTATTAGGTATTTTATAAAAAAAGTATTGAAGCTAATAGATATAACAAGTAATTATTAAAACAATACAAACATTCTAACATCTACAGGTGAAGCGTTCCAACCAGAGTTTGCAGAACCAATCACAAACTTAACTGTGCCAGTAGGGCGTGATGCCACTTTCAAATGCCTAGTGCAGAACCTTGGAGGATACAGGGTAAGATAAATAAAAGATCAACGCATACATAGTGACGCTCACTCAAATAATTTAATCGGATCTTTCTAAACAGGTGGGGTGGGTGAAGGCGGACACCAAAGCCATACAAGCAATTCACGTTCACGTTATAACAAACAACCACAGAGTAGGGGTATCTCACAACGGACAGACCGTGTGGAATCTACACATACGAAACGTTCAAGAGGAGGACCGCGGTCAATACATGTGCCAGATAAACACAGACCCAATGAAGAGCCAGGTAACAAACGATTTAATCATTAATTCGAAGTCAAAGCACTCCATTCCACCCCTTCACTTGAATTGTCCGTATTTACATCATTCACCACTTGTGTCTCCTTAGCCGAACACTTCTGTCTTTTAGCATACCCGTGTATCCGAACTCGCCTATACAGAAACTCTCTTGTCATTATTTCGGGCACAAACATATTTCTACTCTTGAACAGTACACTATCTATTGGCCCCCAATCTGCACTCGGAACAAACGCGTCTCGAATCAAACCATGACGATAGCAAAAAAATAATTGAAACAAAATTCCAAAGAAAACAATGCAACCATAAATAGTCAAAATAAAATATCCCACAAATAAATCATACGTCACCGGTAAAATGTGCATTTGCATAGAATCGTCATATTCTTCGACCTCTAAAGACGTGATTTTCGTGTACAATATTGACAAAAGTAACAAAGGACTTAACATCCATGTAATTTTCCAAAAATAGCTCGCTTTGATGCCTATCATAAAAATAATGTCTACATTATGTTGGTGGACCCCATATACCCAATACAGTGCGACAGAAAAAAATAGACTGCTTATTATTTGAATAATATCTATGGTATCCGTATAAGAACTTGTGATATCTGAACATAGTAGTGGCCAAGACAACACGCATATGCAAACTATTATGATACCGTTACATAAAGGTGTATGTCGCTGTGCAAAACTCACGTTATCTCTGATTAAGTCTCTTACGAAAAAGTACAATATCCATAAATTTGTAAACAGACAGAAAAAAATTGAAGAAAACCAAATGAACCCCCATAGTGGCGTTTCATCAAAATAACTTAGAACTTCGGAAACCGATGCAAACGGTAAGAAATAACTACTTATACCAATTTCAATAACATTTTCTTCCTGCCCATGAAAATAAGACATGGTTTTGATACCGCTAAATATAATAAGTGAGTACATTAAGATGACCAAAATCGAAAATAATGGTGCTGTGATAGCAGTCATAGTAGCAGGGCTGCGGAATGGAGCATCCTTCGATAAAAACCCAATTATCCCGTAACCCGTTCCCATGGAAAGAAAACCCCGTGCGACGGTTAGATAGCAGTCGCTAAAATGGTACTGATGCCAGCCAGTTGATACTTTCGTCGCGTACCAAGCGCCACTCGTAGATAACGAAACACACAGCAATACAAGTATTACGATCGAAACGTATGTAGCCAGGAGCTTTACAGCTATCTGAAGGAACTTCTCTTCTCGTAATGATAAAAGGAAAAGCATGGCAGCTATTGAAATACTGGAAATAATTCCTTTCCATGCAAGAGCACAGTACATAGAGTTCCTTGAGTTGTTACTCCCGATCTCACGATCAAAAAACCAGTTGCTTGCTGTTTTGACTCCGCAGTCGTCGTCAAATAATAACTGAGCTTCCAGACAATGCTGAAAAATAGACACATTCACTTTCTTCACCATACACTTAGAGGAATTAAAATCATCGCACGTAAACCACGGCGGGGGATCCAGAGCTGCGTAGAATGCGTATTGCAGATACCATGACGCCAGGGCCATGAGGTATATAGTCTTCAAGCCTGCTAAATACATTGTGCCATAACCAATTGGTCGAAGTATCGGTAAGAAATTCCATATTGATATGACTCCGTTGTTTGTGTATTGAGACAAACAAATTTCTGAGTAGATTATTGGTATTCCGATGAATATTGCCGCGAGTGCGTACAAAAATGCATGCATGTAGAAACCAGTGTGTGAGATGGCCGTTGCTGATATCATGAGGCCGGATTCGTTCACCATCCACGCCCACATAAGCAGTCTGTAGTTGCCATAACTTTTCCATCTGCACTTTATATCCGGACAATATTTTGCGTCTGTATAACTCTTTTCTGAGTCCATAGTTTTAGATAAACCATAAAAATTTTGAATTTTATAAAGTTATCATGAAAATATTGAGGCCATCTAGATCTCAACGTCAACTCCTTTCAACTGATCTCGTCGATTTACTTTTTATTACACTCTGTGGGGTATCAATCAACTTTCGTGGGTGTTATCAACGAATGCAATTACGTTGAACAGTTGTGAGATAAAGTGAATTAAAGTGCAGCCGGGAGCGCAGCGGGTAATGATTCGTGCGTGGTTCTCCTAAATTATTGCGCTTCGGTGTAATTTATATGCGGGCCTGATAACGGCATAAATCGCGTGGCGACAGCATCGCGACAGCGCTGCGTTGACGCAGACGTCGCCCGTCGACGCGGCATGACGCCTCTGGTGCATGCAATGTTTCAAAAATTGCTTTCCACTTGTAACGGGGGGTATGATTATTTTACACTGAATCATACTGTTGACAAACATGACCTCAATTATTAAAACCTTAATTATAAAATGGAGCTCGAATTTACATAAAAACATACCAGTTAAAAATAAAAGTATATCATCAAGAACTTAGTAGAGTCATTTTCATCCTTGCAACGACCTTTTCTAAGATAAGATCACAAATAATATTTTATAAAAATATTTTTCTTAATGAGCAATGCATGTGGATGTGTAATGATTATAAGATGATTACTTTGAGTTATTCACTTTAACAATTTTCATACAAATATGAAGGAGAGGACAATCTCTGGCTGATAATGATGATAATACAAATAATATTTTCTATGAGTTCCAGTACTAATAATATATTACGATTCACACGCACACATTTCCAAGTTCATTTTCTCCCCAGATGGGTTTTCTGGAAGTGGTGATACCTCCGGACTTTGTTCCCGAAGAGACGTCAGGAGATGTGATGGTCCCAGAAGGTGGAACTGCCAAGGTGTCCTGCCGTGCCCGGGGCATGCCGGAACCCAGAATCATGTGGAGGCGAGAAGATGGAGCCGAAATTGTCATCAGAGATACTCATGGAGGGAAAACTAAAGGTAATATTGTAATAAGATTTCAATTAGATTTTCAAATTATAAATTGTACCTTTAAATATAAATCTATCATGTCACTTTCTGGGATAGTGGCTTTACCACTTGGCCACTCAGACTTTGGCAAGCTTGCAAGCAAGGAAAGTCACTTCAACTAGTTAGTATTTTTTACAAATATTATAACTATGGGCAAGATGAAGTAAGTAAATTTATTAAATATATAAGTATTTTACTAAGGCCCAGTTGCGTGATCGTTACTAATGGTTAAATGTCGTTACCAGCGGTTGAGTTAAATATTTACGATTGTCAGTGTTTTGACGAAAAAATACTTTATCTAAATCTTAAGGTTTACAATTGGGTAAGATTTTTATTCAAATACAAAATAATAAATACTCAACCGCTGGTAACGAAATTTTACCATTTCTACAGATGAAGAAATTGGGCCTTAGATACTAAAGTATGTTTTTTTTATCACCAGTCCAGGTATATGAAGAAGAAGTGTTGACCCTGACCAAGATATCCCGTTCAGACATGGGCGCATACTTGTGCATAGCCAGCAATGGCGTGCCACCTTCTGTGAGCAAAAGGATACAAATAAAAGTACACTGTAAGTTCTTTTTCTTTTCTCTATGCCTAGATGTTTATAGTATTCCTAATAGAAAATATTCAGGCTTGAGTTGTACTGGCATTTATTTTTCATTATGTTGCTAATCACATAGCTGTAATTTATGATAAACCTACCCTCTCTTATAAAGACTCATTCGCGATAGTGGATTTATTATATTGAATAGGAGAGTTCTATCACTTCCATTAGATCTGATTATTACATTATTTCTTTCATTATTACACATATCTATCAAATGTAAGCAACTGTTTTCTTTATTAATAACTTACCAAAGATTTATCACTAGCCATTGGCAAAGGGAATCTTGCTTAGGGAAACGTTTTTTGGACAGAATCGTCCTTTTTCTGAGCTCATTCAGAAGACGAAATAGGTTCTCGGCGAATTCTGGGTAATTGTTGTTTATCTCGCCAACTTTCGGGGGTTCCTCATTATTAATGGTGTTATTTAATGTCGGCAAGTAGTAGCTTTTAATTATTTTCAGCCAGTTAGGAACCTGTTTGTGTCTTCGCGTCAACTCGAGCGGACATTTTGCTTTCAAGCTAGATTTAACTTTGATATTAGTGTTCTACTTTCTGCTTAGTGAGTGATGAGATGAAGTGTTTATAACTTTTTGTTATGATGCAGGAAATAGCCCACACATTATTTAATATCCTCGTATTACTTTAATGAAACAATTTTATCATATAGGTAATTCACGAAGTACCAATGTATACCTAGTGCATTTCCGCTAGAAAACGGACTCGCACGTAATCTTGTTAGGACTATTACTAGGATTAATCGAAGTGTGTATGTATTGATAAATTGTGCATGTTAAACATGTTGCCGGCCGTCGCGGGTTTGAATCCCGCAAGGGGCAAATGTTTGTGTGATGAGCACGAACATTTGTACCTAAGTCATGGATGTTATATGTATTTAAGTATTTATGGGAGACGCCCCCATCATATTCGTTCTGGTACTTCGTAACACAAGAAAGAAAATTCCTTACCACAAAACCAGACAATTGGTGTGTTGTCTGGCGCATATTATTATTAAAACAAATTGATTTTTACGAACTAGTTTACCATTTTTGATATTTGAAAGATAAGGCCTCTATATCTTAAAATGTTTACCTACAAAACATTTTTCTTATGCATCTTATAACTTTTTAGTTCACCCCGTAATACAAGTACCAAATCAATTGGTGGGCGCCCCTCTTGGTACTGATGTCACCCTCGAGTGCTACGTGGAGTCCTCGCCGAAATCTATCAACTACTGGGTTAGAGATTCAAGTAAGTTCTATTGTATTTTTTTTCTTATTTGCTTGTAAAGAGCTAACTGCGGTTTTTTTTGAAATCATGACTTTGTGTAGTCAACCTGAGCAATTTTTCAAACTCTATCTGAAATAGATGTAAGAAATTAACTGCATAATTGGAATGAATATAAAAAAACTCGCAATTTGGTAATACACAAAAATAATTAAAAAAAACAAATGGTATTACAATGGTACAGATTTTTGTACCTAAAGCAAGTGTAGTGTTATTTTGTTTAAAAAGTCCGACCTTTTCTTTGATATTTTTTCGTTTTGCTCTAGTGGCTCTATTCACATTACCGCCCTACATCGGCACTTTGGGAACTTTCTGCGTACATATCTAAACAAGGCACTTCCGGTGTTCCTCGGGGAATCGAATGGCAATCTCGCTTTGGTTCTCAAAACTGTGGTTCGCCTTGTCTTATTCATGAGACCACGAAGGGCGGCTTTAAAGTAAATTTTCACTACATATTTTATTTCATTTCCACTGTGCGATAGATCATCCCATCACCTTTTCCATTCAGTTTGTCCACCATAAGGGCGTGAAAACAAAGCTGCTGTAGCAATTATCAATAGTGTAATTGTGTTCCCTTTTTTCATAATTATATGACTTGACGATGATGAAATTTAAAAAGTGTATGAAATATTCGCTCTGTTTTTATAAGAATTTCAAGATAAACATTACTAAAGGGGGCAAAGGTCTTACGTTCATACTATCCAATATTTACTATAGTTGGGTATAACAGAAACACATAAGATTTCCTCACATAGTACTCCGTTACGCCAAATCTATCCTTGTAATCTGCAGACGCTATACACAGAACTAGTTACAAGGGGAATACAGTCAAAACAAACATTCCAACAAGTCTAATCAAGCTTTTGATTCGCCAAGTTTCCGCTTACAACCGGACTGACTGTACCAACTGGATAACTACGATTGCTAACTTGCCTACGTTAAAGGATTACAAACTATTTCGTTATACTTTGCTAGTAAATTCAATGGAATATTCTAGATGACCGATTTAAGAGTATCACCTGAGATTTTCAACTTGATTTATCTACCTAGAAAAGGTCGAGCTATCAATATTTTCTGCGTCATTCAGGAAATGAAAAGAAAGTCTGTTTATTTCACGTAAAAGACATTTTTTTTAGATAATTAATGTAATGAATGTTTAACAGGTCTTATTATGTAGCAAATACTCGTACAACTCTACATCAAAGATTTTAATAGCAATCATCACAGCCGTGCCTGAAAGAAAGAAAAAATAAATTCGACATAAATACTCGCGTAGTAAGTATGTATAACAAGGCCTAGTCCTCGCTCTGTGGCTTTAAATCTCCAACTAGCTGATTACCTATTTATCTAGTAGATAATAAATTGCATGTTTCAGGTTGACTTATTAACCTAATTACTCCCATAACTGAAATTGACATCGATAAGTACTTTTGAAATCTTTTAAAGTATATTTTATAAATTGTCAAAAACGTTGAATTTTGCAAGTGCTTTCTTTAGGGCGTAGGCTGCTAATTTGTAATAATATTAATTTTATAAAATGACAAAACACTGTAAGAACAAAAGCAAAATTAGTATCTTTTGTCAAAATTTGCACAGTTTTTGAAAGCTTGGGAATTGCCACCAAAGACTTCCTCAGATCTAAGAAGGCAATACCGCACGTCCGCAGTAGATAAATTATAAAAGCATTGTCGGGCAGCTCTCAGTAAGTGCCGTGCTCACTGACGCGGAACTAACCGCCATTGTCTTACCCCACAATAGTTCAATCCACGATTTGAATCAGACGCACCCGTAAATTAAAACTTAATATCGCATTACTTGCAAGCGTCACCCGCCCATTCGCACTTGCCAAAAAACTCGGACAATCCACAAAAGAAGGAATGAGTTGAGGAAAAATTTACCGTAATTATAATATCCACGTCGTTGGCTCTCTTCCTCCCGTCTATTTAGCGCTTCAAACCTATATAATCGTAAAATAAAATATCTATAATTACACTTTTCGTACAAGGAAAAATACTCTCTTTTTACACAAAAATTAAAATAGCTTCTTACTGTAGGTATTTGAATTATACTGGCGTATAAAAAAATTATAGAACATTTAGCAAATGTTCTTTATTTTTTTCCTCAATAGCGTGCATTTGACCTTTATTTATCTATTCAGTGCATTTGACCACTAATTTTGGCAAATGATTAATGCGGCATTATAAATAATTGTAAAATCGTAAGGTATTGAATTATATTTTACCAAATTTATATCGTATCAAAGTATTAGTATACATTATAAGTAACGAATTAAAATTATTATTTATAATTCAAAATAAATTTTATAACCCAATTTTTTTTTATTAGTGTAGGTAGGTACTAGTGAAAAAACTTATATAATTAACAAAAGTTATTAAAACGTTTTGTCATTCATTTTCATTATTTAAATGTATAAAACACTTTTTCATAAACACTTCTGGCTAAATTAAATTCTTAATCCGGCAATTAAGTATGATTTATACAAGACCTAGCCCGAAGAATCATTATTTCAGTTTTTTACTTTTTAGATTTCTAGGGGTTAGTGAATATTTGTAGGTTTTATTTTCTAGCGCAATGTTAGCATTATTTCTGCAATTACTGCCTTGAAGTGGACATCTTTGTTTGAGTACTGTCACAAATTAATAATACTTCTGAAAATGAGACAGTAATGCATTGCATTTTTTTGTTCGTTAAGAAAATTGAAAATGAAAACAAGTGGAATCCAGTATAAAAAAAAATATAACTCACGGACAGACTCCCCATGGGACAGTAAACTAAACATGAGACGCGGACATAACGACGCTCCTTCGCCGTGACGTGATAAAAAAGTTTATTCCCGTAAACACTCCGCGCAAGATTCCTCGTAAAACTTAATCTTTTTGCTTTGTTTTTTAACCCTCAATCATTATAAACAAAACGGCTCTAGCTGCAGAAAGTTTTTGTGTCGATGGTTCCTGTGACCGCTGAATTTTTGGTAGACTTTTGGGGTGCATAAAATAATGTAAATAGCAATTTGATCAATTCGGTAACATAATTTTAATAAAAAAAACTAGAACTTAATGAATATCATGATTTTATAAAAAGTTGTTACATTATAGATTACTATAGAGGTCACCGCGGTCTTAACACGTTAAGATCAAAAATAATAATTTAAAAAAATGAGGGACGCCCCATTGAACTACTATCACTAGTACAACGAGTACAACTCACTGTGACGCCGTGTTTGTGGTGTGTGATTTTGTGTGCGAGGGCGATTTTTGTCAAAAGAGGTAAGGTGGCAGAGATTTTAACCGTACATGATTGTTTTAAAACAATTGATAATAGACTCTCTATATTGATACTAGTGACTATAGCCTTTTTTCAAGTCACGTGATAAAATTGACAACTCGATAATTTAGGATCGGTCTCGTCGGACCAATGTTAATAAACTAACTAATGCAGACTTGTGTATGGAATAATTTCAAAGCTAGTCATAGGTATAATTAATGAACATTGCGATATTTGTATTTTTTATTATTTGGAGTTAGGTATCTAGAAGAATTACTTATTTTTAGCAAGTTGTTAGGGCCTTAAAGTATTTTTTTTTCAAATATTTTATTTGCGTTTTGGCAAAACTCATATTCTGGTCTCATTTTTAAGACCATCGTACGTACGTAAGCAGGTACGGATTTATATAGTTTTTTTTATTGTATTATTGATTGAATTTATATCATACACACAACATATAAAGTGATACCTATCCTTAGGCTTTTTTCACAAAATTTTATAACGCATTTCAGGCGTAACAAAATAGTCAAATAAACCTACCGATCATTACACCTCGTGCGAACGCAACATTATTCGAGCACGAAATGTTCGTTTATTCAACTGATGAATCCATATTTTATTCATATTGCCACGTAAGAGATGAGAGATCCCATCTTCCTATGCTTTCTCGGTTTCATATAAAATTCTTTACAGACACGAGGTATTCACATAAATCGCTTTCGTACTTACAAGTGTGAAAATGTGAAGCGGTAACTTAATTGACGAGTGTTAACACCAGGAAATAATTGATGTATGCTTAAGGGTTTTTAAAACGAATTTTCTTCCTTATTCTTGAAAATTTCACTAATGGTGTTTTTACGGAAATGTTGTTTGGGGATGATACTTTTTACCTAATCATTAACCCGGCGTCATTGAAACTGTTCATATTTTTATTTGTGTCCATTATCTAGTTCGAGCGATCGTGTAGCTAGAGATTCAACCTGCTGCTTTCACCTGTTTAGGTTTTTAGTCAAAATGAGAGCACGTCTTAATATTTTTTTTTTTATTAAAAATACTTCATACATCCTACTACTATTATAAAGGCGAAAGTTTGTAAGTATGGATGTATGGATGTATGGATGTATGGATGTATGGATGTATGGATGTTTGTTACTCTTTCACGTAAAAACTACTGAATGGATTTGAATGAAACTTTACCACAATATAGCTTATACATCAGAATAACATATAGGCTACAATTTTTGAGGTTTCTAATGTGAGGTCGTAAAAAAACACATTTTTTGCGCTACTAGACGGGACGAACCTGAAGTCCACGCGAACGAAGTCGCGGGCAAAAGCTAGTATTACATACTATTTAGCTTAACTTGAAAAAAAAAAACTTTGATATCTTGATAAATCAAATGGATAGATCAACGTGCATTAAAATTTACAAAAATTTACACCAATTGATTAAAAATTGGGTTATATATGTCCGTATGTCCGGTATGTCCGTATGTATGTATATTATAATGTGGTTGGTGTGAAATCATTAAATCGTGATTTGTTTGTGAGTGCATATTCGATTTCAATAATCGAGTTCGTCACGAAGAGTTGAGCTCGTATCTCGCCGCATAAAACGGAATGCTCCAATAACATTGAAAAGTAGATACATTACGGTTCGGGAATCATAATAAAAGTACACGTGTCTCAGTGAAAAATCCATTAGAGGCACCTAATATAAAGCTGGAATGTTGCGTAATAAAACATGTGTTTGAGTGTACCGCCGTATAACATTGGATGTTATGTGTCAAGAAAATCTGGGCGTGAAACCTACCAGCCGAACGTTCTTACGTATTCAATGGAGACGAGCATTATACATCACAATTCACAAGTCGTTTCGTTCCAGAAATATGAGAGGAGGCACTACGGTTGGCGGCTGTAGAAATATGATGGCATCTCGTGATTTAAAGTCCCTAAATGAAGCTGAAAAGAATTTTTTGTTTATGAATCAGGGTTTTACTGCAATCTAGACTTGAAAAAGATAATGTAAGAAAGGCCCTTTAAAATAACATAGTACGTATACTAGAATAGAAGTATTACACAGTTGTACAACTTGGTATCCAGTGACAGTGTTTTTCTTTTTGACCGACTTCAAAAAGGAAGTTCGACATGTTATGTGATATAGTTAGAATTCAATAATTTTCGTCCGAAATGATGGTCGAGTATGTTGATCTATTAATGGAATCATTAATAAATCAATCACGAATGTAAAATTAGGTGTATGATTTGTATTTCTCAACGTACATCACAATTTACGTTGTTACCAAAACTAAGTGGTAGCTCGCTCTTCAGTCATTGTTAACCAAACCTAGAGAGCTTAGTCAACAATCTTACCATCACAGATTACATCGTGATATTTTCGCCTCACAAACTCGTTGCATACCAGAAAAGTAGGCAGTAATGAGCTGGATACGATACTAGGTGTTACTTCGCCCCGCACCCGACGGCGGTTTCGGAAACTTCCCTACTCGGCAGTTGTCGCGCGAAATTTACGGGTTAATTTTCAATGGGACCGAGTTTTGAGCTTCTGGAAAATTTAAGTTTCACATTATGCTTGGCGCTCATCCGAAATGGGGAAAACGTGACGCCATAAAACATTGGACGCAAAATACATGTGTGAAAGAGTTTTACGTTCACTGATTTGGGAGTTAATAATTTTGTTGCTTTGAGTATTTTGCATGTTCCTTGTTTGCTACATTTGCAGTGTTTTAATTTGGTACATAATAATTGCATTATAGCCGTCTTGTGTAATTCACAACCGCAAAAGCAAAAGATACCATTTGGTTTGGTTGCATTATCATACTTTCTATTACCTATATGCGATAAATAGCTGCCCAACTAACTGCCATATTTAAAAACTGAATATACCGTTGATAATATCCGAAATGGTACTCGTATTCGTATATTTACGTCCAAGACAAAAAACAGCAACAGTTTATATGAGAAAAAATCCACATTACCATAGCCGCGGTAAAAAAACTCGATACAACGGCGTGGTCGCATGTATGCACTAAATTCTTAACCCAATATCAATAGATGACCCCGTTGCAGTATCATAGTTCTGTATTTCACAGGCGACTTTACAGCCGATGAAAACCTAAGGGAGGGGCTGTAACAGTCCAATAACTTTTGCGGAATAGCCGATACTCCCGCATCAGCTTTAGCCAGGCCGTAACATTATCTCGCTGCTTTATTTTCTAGTTAGCCAATGATAATAACTACTATTCTATTGTAAGAACCTTATGAGATGAAAACTTATTAGTTTTATCTGTACTCTTTACTCAATACAGGACACGATTTTGGTTAAACAATGTTTAACGGTCCTCAAAGTTTGCCAACCAATAAAGTATATTTTTGGTCATTTCGCGGGGCGCACACTACACAATGATAACTTTAGGTGTCGTAATTGGTTTATTTCCGAATGATAAAATGATCAATAATGCAGTATTAAATTTATTACAGTTTAAATATACGATAAATGTCAGAATATTGACTAGCTAAGATTTATTTATAAACGACTGACGCTTTACCTACACATCTATAAAGCTAGGCAAATGTTACACGATGCTTTAAAAAAAACATGAATATTTTTTTTTAAAGTTTGTTTATCTGTATTTGAGATGTCAAGAAACTTTTAAAAACAGAGTTCATCACTTAAAGCTGATTAGGTACAACAAGCTTGACATTTTCAGTATCATCGATTCTTGCTAAAAGAATAGCCCGTACAGTGAAAGTACAGTGAAAAATGGTGATGTACAGCTTGTACAGTGCATACGTTTCAACTAAAATACAGTAACAACAATAATTCTCTGTTAAATTCTAATGAAAAATTCTCTCCGTGCAGTGGCACGATAAAAACGTCGGCGCACCCATTCTCGGCGGGTCTAGCGCTAATTGTTAAAACGCATTAAGGACCAACTTGTACCACTCTGTGTTATGATCCGTGGTGTGTTTCCCAGCCATTGTTCACCCGCGAACTTGCCTCCGTGACTAGCATTTTCTCGCGCAAGTACATAACGAAAACCAACCAAAAGGGCACAGCACTGGATCGTCATTTTCGTTTGTCATCAATCTATGTTAGCTCCGCTGACATGTAAGTGTTAATTAAGCAGGCCTCACTCGAGCGTAATTAAGAGTGTTACACTGTTATTTTAGACATTAATTGGAATGAAATTTCTTGTTATAACGAACTCTGCGCGCTCGGGTTTTCAGACAATTTCGTTTGAAGGTCATCTTGGCGAAGAAATACACCGGGGTAAACAAAGTTTCGATTAGAGATTAAAAAGGCGTAAGCGTTATCGCTGTTACTTCCCGAGGTTTAAATTTAGAGTTTTTGCGATGAAAAATTTAATATCTTGCGGCTTGTTTTATTGCCTCCAATAACTCGGGCGGGCGGGAGCCGGGAGACTATTTACACGGCAGTGCGGTGCAACAGTGTTTTCATAAGAAAGCCACTCGCTTTATCATTTGCGGACAACAGGCGCTCGAGGCTTACTGGCTCGAAGGCGGCGAACGACATACTTAGTTACCAATAGAAGGATTGTTTGGGCTCCGCTGAAAAGGTGCAGGAAATGTCAGCGCTCAGGGGCTTCTTGAGAAATATCGTTCATTTTAAAGGACAGGTTGATATTCTTAGCGCAGCTTACATACTTACCTTGCGTTAATATTCTTTTGACTTTAAACGTCCTTTGAAGACATGAGTAAGAATGAATAAATCAGAAAACAGTGTCAGAGTTTTAAACTTTAGGTATTTTGTTTTAGCACAAATTTTAAAGTGAATAAGGACAAAATGTAGTGTGTTATATGTGTCATCGTACACCATGCATACAATCAAACGAAAATTTCTATTATCTAGGTACCTATTAGTAATTCGATAGTACTACTAGACCAGCTGCTAAGATAGGCCATATATCAGGGGGAATTATATTCCAATCTCAGTGGACGACGCATATCATCCTGTCGCAGGTGTATTAAAGCTACACTAGTAATTTACCATCAAATGAACCACCATTTGCAGGATATCCGCACAAAAACAACGATATAATCAATTTACAAGAAGTTTATTTTACTGACCGGAGATTACCATTTCGGGTATACAAATAAATTCTCTTATATATACTCTATAATTTATATGTGCACTAAACTCGAGCAAAATGTCAACTAAAGACTCGAATCGTTATAACGGGTGCAGCCAAATTTATGTAATTCCGCGAAAATTTAAAGAGTACTGAAACCTTATTTTCGTAATATATTTATAGGACTATTTATGGTCTTGCCAATAGGATATATAGGATAATAACTGCCACTCCCACTGATGGTCAAACATAACTAAAGATTGGCAAAGTCGTAAGAGAACAACACCCAACAATAACAGTGTCGAAGTGTGTATAAGATACAGGGCCCAGATTCTAGCGTCATTGAACTGTTTTCGTGTGGTAATTTGATTGCGAGTTAAACTGTTTCACTAACCCCTAACTACTAATTTCCTCTATCTGAATACTGATCTGATTCTTCTTCATCAGATGAAATGGTGATATCGTCCAGCAAGTACGAGGTGGTGAACACTGTGATTAGTTCGTTCGAGAGCCGCATGGCGCTGACTGTGAGGAAACTGACTGTGGCTGATGTGGGCGGGTACCGATGTGTGGCCAAGAACTCCCTGGGCGAGGTGGACAGCATCATCAGGCTTTATGGTGAGCTTTAAATTGATCTAGCATAAGCCAAAACCACTGAATAAGTTGTTGATCGTAGTGATTTAATCGATAGCAGATTTTTTTTCCGGAACTGCAGAAAAGATTTATCCGGAAAAAGGTATTCATAGGGTTGCAGTCTAGACCACATTTTGCCTATCACTACATGGCGCAACACTAAATGTCGCATTACAGGTAAATATAGACAATAAGGCAGACGCACTACAAAACCCTGAGACAGAATAGTGTTTTCATGATTTTATTTATTGATAGATTTTTGAAATATATAAAGTAATACTGAGCAGATAGTGTTCGTCTGGTGAATGTAATAGAGACTTCCACCGCAGTAGTTTATTGCAACAAACTATTATAAAATTGATAAAAAAAAGCAAAATGACCGGATTCATTACAATACCTACAATGGTAGGTATTTTTAATAAATTCATGTCACGATTTCTTGATCGTGTTAATTTTAGTTATCTTGTCAGGATTGTCATTGATTGCTATCTGGCATTGAAGACGGTATCAATAGAAGATGGCAATCATTGAAGACTGCTCGAGTTACGAGCAGTATTGTTCAACGTCTGTTCTGTGAAGCCAACAATTTGTTCACTACAAAGGAGATATTACGCAGGACTTGTGCTAATTCTATTCAAAACCAATAGTTACCATATTATGTAGTGTAACCTATTGATATGGACGTTATAAGATTGTGCCTTGATATTTTAATCAGTCAGGTATCAAACGACTGCCGGGAGTCGCATAATAATGGAATTTCTATTGTGTCTCGTTCACACATACTTGACGAGTTAAGAGTACCTTTTCTGTTTCAGCATTTTACTATAGCTTTTTAGAACAACAATACTGTTTATTGCTTATAGCGGCCCGCCAGCGACTTCGTACGCACGTTTTAGTTTTACTCCGTTCCCATAGATCGTAGCAAAAATATTTAAAAGCCTCTAAGCATTAAACTAATTAAATAAATTCACTTTTTAACAATGTATCTAATATATTTTATAACCGGACCAATAGTTCCTGTGATTAGCGCCTTCAAGCAAACAAACAATAACGTCAGTTTTTGATTTATAGACAAATGTTATACCTTGTGTAGACTTAACACGTAGCCCGGTCTTTAATCTGGTCAAACTTACGCGGGGATAGTATCTTTTATTTTACAACGTAATGGAAATACTTTACGCTTTTTGTCAATCGTATATTTCTTTCGGGTGCTAAAAAGACCAGGCTACTCTGTACGCTTACACAGCATCATGCCACATAACATATGGCTGTGGGAGAAGCAAATTCCCTCAAGTCTTCTTCCGCTACCTTAAGAGTTTGAACTTAAGCTTTGTTTGAATTCAAAGGGAAAATTATATTGTAGGGATCAACCCCATCATCATCATCAACACCCAAGGCCGTCCACTGCTTAACATAGGCCCCCACGAAAAATTTGCAGAAAAGTTCCAGGTCGGATACCCATCCACCGCAGGAACAGCGTAGAATGTCCACCAACAATATGAACAAACGATCTGCATACTACACTGGACACAGACCGCTTGATACCTGTTTCAACACAAAAAAACATTCTTTACTATTTTAAGGAATAAAATCTCTTCTCGAGAGCAAAATTAATAACAAACATGTGTCAAAACATTGTGTCTCAGATATGTCAAATGATGAGAAATGAGAATGATTGTCAAAAATGAAATAATTTTTTTTTAAAGCATAAGCACTAAAGAGTATTTATATTAACTTTATAGCCAATCATCCCCAAAATAACTTTCTACCCCTTTTTAACCCCGTCACAAGATAAATTTCAATAAAATTTGATACACAATTTTCGTTAATATTTTTAAAGAATGTTTATACAAAATTTGAAGTAAATCAGACCAAGGAATCACATTTTCCCATACAAACTTTGCACCCCTTTTTCAACCCCATAGGGGTGAAATTTCAGAAAATCCCTTCTTATCGGATCCCTTCGTCATACAAAGAACACACCCTCCAAGTTTCAGGTGTCTACGATCAGCGGTTTAGGCTGTGCGTTGATCCGTCAGTCAGTCATTCAGGACAAAGCCTTTTATATGTATAGACTAGCGGCCCGCCAGCGACTTCGTACGCGTTTAATCCGTTCCCATAGATCTTAGCAAAAATATTTTTAAGCCTCTAAGCATTAAACTACTTCTATAGCGTTCCCCGATAAATTATATATCTAACAATGTATCTAACATATTTTATAACTGGACCAATAGTTCCTGTGATTAGCGCGTTCAAACAAACAAACATAAACATCCAGTTTTTAAATTTAAACGTAAAAATGCGTAGAGATAAATTTTATATTTTATGTACACACAACACGTAGCCCGGTCTTTAATCTGGTCAAACTTACACGGGGATAATATCTTTTTATTTTACAACGAAATGGAAATACTTACTACGCCTATCGTCAATCGTATATTTCTTTCAGGTCCTAATAAAAAGACCAGCTATGCACTTACACAGCATCATGCCACATACGGGCTGTGGGAGAAGCAAATTCCCTCAAGTCTTCTCCCACTACCTTAAGAATTTGAACTGTAGCTTTGGTTATGGTCATAGCGAATACTCTACTGTCTTGAATTCAAATCGTGAACTCAAAGGGACAATTCTATGTAGGGATCTACCCCATCATCATCATCAACACCCAAAAGCCGTCCACTGGTAAACATAGGCCCCCACAAAAAGTTTGCAGAAAAGTTCCAGATTGGACACCCTTCGACCACAGAAGCAACGTAGAATGTCCACCGACAATATGAACAAACAATCTGCAATCTACACTGGACACAGACCGCTTGATGAGGCATACCTACCCTGTTTAAACACAAAAAAATATTCTTTGCTGTTCTAAGGAATAAAATCTCTTCTCGAGCATTTTCTTGAGAGCAACATGCAACATCATCAATAACAAACATGTGTCAAAACAGACATGTCAAATCATTGTCAAAAATAAAATATAAATTATTTTGATCATAAGCACTAAAGAGTATTGATATTAAATTCGAAGCAAATCATCCCCAAAATAACTTTCTTCCCTTTTTTACCCCGTTACAATATAAATTTCAATAAAATTCGATACACATTTTTCGTTAATATTTTTTAAGAATGTTTATGCAAAATTTGAAGTAGATCGGACCAAGGAATCACGTTGTCCCATACAAACTTTGCTCCCCTTTTTCACCCCCTTCGGGGTAAAATTTCGAAAAATCCTTTCTTATCGGATCCCTACGTTATACAAAGAACACAGCCTCCAAGTTTCAAGTCTCTACGACCAGCGGTTTAGGCTGTGCGTTGATCCGTCAGTCAGTGAATCATTCAGGACAAAGCATTTTATAATAATAGACTAGCGGCCCGCCCGCGACTTCGTACGCGCGTTTTAGTTTAACTCCGTTTATTATATTGGTTAGCGCTCCTGACTATTACGCTGGCCGTCGAGGGTTCGAATGCAAGGGGCAAATGTTTGTGTGATGAGCACGGACATTTGTACCTAAATCATAGATGTTATATGTATTTAAGTATTTATGGGAGACGCACCCGTCATAATCGTTGTCTGGTACTTCGTAACACAAGGAAGATAATTCCTTACCACGAAACCAGACCATTGGTGTGGTGTCTGGCACATATTTTTTTTAATTATATTTTATGTACACTCAACACGCAGCCCGGTCTTTAATGGTCAAACTAACACGGGAATATTATCCTTTTATTTTACAACGAAATAGAAATACTTCCTACGCCCTTTCGTTAATCGTACTTATATTTCTTTCGGGTACTGATAAGACCAGGCTACTCTCTGCGCTTACACAGCATCATGCCACATACAGGCTGTGGGAGAAGCGAATTCTCTCAAGTCTTCTCCCGCTAACCTTTTAAGAGTTTGAACTTTAGCTTTGTTTCTAAAGTTCAAACTCTTAAAAGGTTAGCGAATACTCTACTTTCTTGAATTCAAATCGTAAATACAAAGGGACAATTCTATGTAAAGATCTACGCCATCATCATCATGAACACCCAAAAGCCGTCCACTGCTAAACATAGCCCCCCCCTTTGATTAAAGTAAAATAGCGGAAGATACGGCATGTCATACTAATTGTCAGCTAAAAAATGGCACTACACACTACTACATACAAGATGACCCCCACAGCTGTGTAACTTTACGCTACTGACGACAGAGACAAACCCATTTCTTGCGACGGTAGTGCGAGCGAAACAAACGCGCGCATTGAGATGTCTCTTGTCACGTTGACGTCTCCTTGCAATAAGAATCAAGAAGCGTCAGCAGACAAATTGGAGTGAAATTTCGTACCATGTTTTTTGTGAAAACTAATAAATTACTTGTTATTATTACTTTACTATTTTGAAATATCGAGCGATGTTTGGCGTGAGTAGGGTTACCAAAAATAAAACAAAATATAAGTTTATTTTTAAACATTTATTGTTAAAACATGATTTCCTTCCAATGAATGATTTTCAAGTATAATTTATTTTGTAATGAAACTACTTGGCCCGCTGCAGTTGACATGATGAAAGAAAAGAATTAAAGAAAGAAAGAAAAACGTTTATTGTTTTCATTACAGAAAAATTATGATGAGTAGATGGCGCTGACCTCACGCAACAATCATCAT
Organism: Pyrausta aurata; assembly: GCA_963584085.1. Taxonomy (NCBI): domain Eukaryota; kingdom Metazoa; phylum Arthropoda; class Insecta; order Lepidoptera; family Crambidae; genus Pyrausta; species Pyrausta aurata. The sequence continues at coordinate 7,157,330 of OY757252.1, forward strand.
TTTTGTCACAAACTTGAGTAGATAATTATTTTATTGTTTACATTATTGAAGTTGAATACCATTTACAAAACATTAATAAAGAAGCAACAATCAATATCAGGTAAAAGTAAAATTATATAAATTTATTATGATCGACATTGTATGCTAACGGTACCGCGTAGACAATTCTCAACAAGCAGCACATGTTGCGTTATGTGTCAATCTTGTCAATCAATCATCATCATACCTAACTGGTCGCACATCAATGAATCGTATATTTCTATCTCGCCCTGAAAAATGGCCGTCAAAAAAAGACTGAATTTACAAATAAATTTAGAAATTAAAATTTTCGTGTACTTACGAGTGAAATGTGATTCCATGCGATTAGTTTTTCCTTTTAGAATGGTTTGGGCAACGTATGAAAGCACACGAAGGCATTTTGGTTACGTTTAACCCGACAAAATAATTATTTTCTCCTCACGTCACACGTCTCACATATGTCATCCGCGCACGCAATCCCTATTGCAACTGAAGGTAATTAGGCGACGGGGGCCTGATTTTAGCGGTCCACGTTCGAGTGGCGCGTCACCTATCTTCCGCTATTTTACTTTAATCAAAGGGCCCCCCACGACTTTGCAGATTGGACACCCTTCGATCACAGGAGCAGCGTAGAATGTCCACCGACAATATGAAAAAACGATCTGCAATCTACACTGGACACATACCGCTTGATACCTACCCTTTTTGAACACAAAACAATATTATTTACTATTCTAAGGAATAAAATCTCTTCTAGAGAGCAACATCAATAACAAACATGTGTCAAAACATTCTGTCTCAGATATGTCAAATGATTGTCAAAAATGAAATAAAAAATATTTCAATCATAAGCACCAAGAAGTATTGATATCAATTTTGTTGCAAATCATCCCCAAAATAGCTTTCTACCCCTTTTTAACCCCGTTACAAAATAAATTTAAATAAAATTGGATACACATTTTTCGTTATTATTTTTAAAGAATGTTTATGCAAAATTTGAAGTAGATCGGACCAAAGAATCACATTTTCCCATACAAACTTTGCACCCCTTTTTCAACCGCTTAGGGGTAAAATTTCAAAAAATCCGTTCTTATCGGATCCCTACGTTATACAAAGAACACAGCCTCCAAGTTTCAAGTCTCTACGACCAGCGGTTTAGGCTGTGCGTTGATCCGTCAGTCAGTGAATCATTCAGGACAAAGCATTTTATAATAATAGATTATAATTTATTATGTTACTTTTTTTCCTTTTTACGTGGTAATAGTTTATTCTTCTGAAGTGGCAAGAATAAAATCACACATGCGTGGTCGTTTGTAAGAATATTTACAATCGCAAAATCGTATTTACTATCGACAACGTGAAGCTTATAACTGTATCACACATTTAAAGAAATTGACATAGGTACATAATATTTTACTTTTTTACAGAAATCCCCGGACCAACGATTAAAAACACAAGTCCAGCCACGAAGAAAGACGATTTCAAATATTCCACACCCATTGAAGGTCCAGACAACCAGTTCGGATCAGCTGACAGATCAGACGATGAAGACGAACAGACAGTTGATGATGTATTGTCAAAAACACCGCACATATCCAAAATCGAAAATATAACTAAAAACAAAAGCCAAAACTATCTCTCAACTAACAGTTTGAACGAACAGAAACTTAGCAATAAGATTAGAAAAATATTCGACATTGAGGAATTTGAAGTCAGTAACGCATGTACGAAATGTTCGTACGCTAGTTATATATTTTTGGTTGTAGCAATTCCAACTGTATTCGAACTTATGATACAAGATAAATTTACGTAAGTTGTTTTGTGAGAATGATTAAATAAGCTGGGTTTATCCATGCAGGCTTTACCTAATGAAAATAAACTGAGATGAAGCTAGCACCGGGCGTTTATTGACAACGCGACGACACTAAAGGAACATTCTTTTCTCGAACATGTTACGTTTAACTTTGGTATAGTTTATCCTAACGCATGGCATACATGACACAATAAAATAATTTTGGTGTTTATAAAAAAGAAAGCATTTTGTGAAAGTAGAAACCTATCTAATATTTACCATCATGATGTCAGTGAATCAATGGGTAACTCGGCATGCATGAGGACTGAGGTTGGCACAAACTGTATATAATTTCAAATTAATTAATAATTTCCATGGGCCTAAAAGCTGGAAATAATTTATTATTTTCAAGGTAAGTGAATATTGATATTGATGGCAGAGTTCCGAGGCTTTGAAAATTAAAGTATAGATTGCTATCGCAGCCATTAAGGTATTATTTACGAGATTAGATCCAATTTTATAATGTGTAGCTGCTGTTACTTAGATAAATTGTACATTATTAATTGTTACCCAAAATGAAATATCAATATTTTTACATTATAAAACATTATAGTAGTTACTCATAAAGGCATGTCTAGTTGTGCATTTGTTGAATGCTAAGATGTAAGTAATTGTATGCTGGATAAATGTTTATAATTATAAATAAATTGTGATATTGATAAATAAAGTAATATAATATATTGACTGAAATAAGGCAATAATAAAATTCCAACCTTCTTTTCAATTTCTTGGAATACATGCGATGTTTATTTCAATTGTCAAATTTAGTTGATGGATAACCTTATTTTTTTGTTTTTAACGCAACAGTCATAATATTTTTTGTTTGTAAGCATGAAAAAATTTTAAGCATTATTCAATTTAGTATAGCGACAAAAGTGCGTTACATTTTGTACATTCCCTTCTCTGTATCTAGTACTAATTGTATCTTCCTCAAAAATATTAAATAACCTGAAAATTAAATACACAATATAAAATTTTAGTTTTATTTCTCTGTCTGTACCTGTAATATGACGTGTTATTTTATTACTGAAACAATCCTTTCAAACACGTATAGAAGTTTAGGTTAGGTTAGAAATTTTACATACACCCGGTTTCCTTGTAACAGATTTTTTAATAATATTTGATTTTGTCAATTACATACGAGTATCTTGATAATAGGCTGTTATATTTACAGACAATGCAGCAATTATATTCCCTAAATAATATTAGTCTACCTAATAAAATACACTACCGAAAGATTTAAGTATAAAGTACAGATTAAAACATAGGACGAGAAGGCAACCAATAAAGTTCGCAGGCCGAAGTTGCGGTTCCTCCTTTATTCATTGCTTCTCAATCTTGGAAGGATGGCGGTCTTCGAAAGAATTGCGTTTCAAACACAGCTATCTAAGATAATGCATGGCATTCTCAATAAGTCAGACCTAGTGAGACTGAGTATGGATTATTGCATTTAATGCATAATTCTATTTCTATAGGTGTGTAATGCATTAAAACACTTTGATATTTAAAAGTATACTGGGAATAAAATTTACAAAAGTAAAAAGAAAAAAACATAAAATTTTCAACATTATAACGTTATTGCTTCTTTGCTGGTCGCTACTGTTACGGCCATTATTTTACGGTTTTAACGGGGGTTGCAAGGCAAAAGTTTGAGAGCCGCTGTTCAAGTTTGCCATATCACCGACCATCTTCATTATACAGACACACTCTGTTCACACCAAGCCTACGTTCGCGGCTTGTTTCGTTTCACGTATGTAAATGAGCTACGTCAAGTTGCCAACAAATACATGACTTTCGGGCCGAATCGTGGAGCGAGTTCGTTTTCTTTGCTTTTAAGTCGCGAGAATTTGATAATAAGTTGTTCTAAATATATTCTAGAAAGTGTTGCAATTTATGGCAAGTTTATATCTAATTCTAACTCAAAAGCAAAATAAAAGATTGACGAACTGCAAATAAACGTGAAACTGGATGACAATTAATAAAAGCGATAACTTAAACTGCCATCAAGTAAGTACTTAGGTTAGCATTATAATTTAATTTGATTCAATCGTTAATTGGACTAAAAAACTTATAACTAGGGCTTGCAAAAAAACAAAAAAAAAAACTTAAAACGTATCTATTCAAAAACGAAACCATTTCCCTGTGACAAGGAAATAAGAAATTTAAAGATATTTGATTGTAACTCATACTTACAGATTTCAATCTGCTGCTTATACATCATTCAAGGCCGGATGATCTGCTCTCCAAAATATGAATTTAATTTTAAACTCTGCCATTTCAGACCACATCTTGCTTAATTGATATTAATTTCAACTTTCAGATACAACAAAAGCATGAAGCATATGCCACAAAAACCCCTGTAAAAAAAATAACATTTTAAAAGAGATATTTTGATTACAATAATAATGTGGTTACGATCGACACACGTTATCCGAAGGTAGGTTTCAGTATGGTTAATTAAAACTCATCTGAATTCCCGGTTGTAAATTTTGCGTTCGCCAGTTTTTTGCGAAACTTTTCGACGGAGCATCCAGTTTTCTGTTTATTTATGAGCTTTCGGTACGGCCGACAGACGGCTTGACCAACAATATTTTCACATTAAAAGGCTCTTTTTTGCGCAATGCCGATTTAGACACATAAACACAGCCCTTGGTTGGCCATTGTTTTGGGAGCCTTTTGAAAATTGTGGTTTTAGCGCCTCATATTAAAACAGGTCTAAAATAATACTGCAAGATTATGACAAGCTAACTGTGTTGTATAAGCGTTAGATATTCCATCTGTCTAAATACGCAAACACGTTAATTTAATAAGTACATAGTTGAAAAAGCGGTGCTTTTATTCAACTTTAATTAGATTACATACATAAATCAAACAAGAAATGCACCTGCTATTTAAGAAAGGAACACACATCCAACAGGCGACAGAGTATTAAAGAAAACAATACAAGACACGGTACGGGGCTGGTAACGAGAAAATAATCAATCTCCCGAGTACATATGGAAGCAATCAGCGGTCTGTTATTGCGTCCGTCCAATCCGATAAAAGAGTCGATATATCAAAGACGGCTCAATTACTACTGCTATCTCCAAGACGCAGACCTGATGGAAACTGTCGTTGCAGGCCTCTTGGTCATACTGGCGACGCATTGTGAAGATGTTTTTTATTTAATTTTACAATCCTCTTAATCAGTAATCTTGATTTCAGTGTTTTACATTATTGTACAACCAACATATTAAATGATTTAAAAAACAATCAATTCTAGTTATACATAAGTGTGTGAATGATCATGGAGCAATTTTAAAATCATCTGACACTGAGTAAAGTTACGACCTACTTAGGTATAATCCTACATAACTATGCAAACCATACTTTAATACAAAAAAACACACTTTGCTGCATGGACCTACTATCTAGTGTGCAGTGCACTCTCTCAACAATAAAACGTTTATTATTGCATGGACATTTGAAATATAAATATCTTAAATGTCAGAAAAATTTAGATGTTACTTGCATAACTGCATATACTGTTATAGTTAGGGAGGCGAATAGGGGAATTTTCGGTAATACTCGAGCGTGGCAGTTTAAGATATGAAAGATACCTTGGACCTAATAGAACAACCTTGTAAAGTATTTAGCTCTATATGTAGTGACGCGCGCCTAGGATAGACGATCAGATTAGTAAAAAAAAATCGATAGTCTGAAATACTCGAGCGCGTCAGATTAAGATATTGGGGGTTGATTTTAGTGTTTTAAGACTAAATTTAACTAATCTGACGATAAGTCCTTGACGCCGCCGAGTCGCGAACTTGTAAAAAAAAAACGTTAATCCGGCATTCTCGAGCGCGATTTTTTTATTTTTTACTAGATGACCCGGTGAACTTCGTACCACTTACTTAGATTTATGTAAAATGTAGTTAAAACTTAAGCCGAACAAAACGAATTAATATGACAAAACTACAGAAAATTCAAGTAAAGCACAAATTGATATAAAAACGGAAATTCGTCACTTCCAAAGGACACGGTCGACCCGCCATACATTGCTTGCCCCAAAAGTAAAAATCCATGCGTCACGACCAAAACTAATTTTATGGGTTCGTTTCTTCGCCTTTAAAAATAATATAAGCCGTAAATAGCGGGGTTTTCACATGAAACGAAATAAAATGTGTGGGGTCCATCTCTTGCACACTATTTAGAACAGGTCTTTCTAGATCATAGCGCCATCTGTGTCGAAAAACCGCCATCTAGGCCACCAAAACTAAAACATAGAAAACTGCCCCGCTAGGGTGCGTAACGCGTGAAAATTACGATGACGCAAACAATAGCCAACGAAAAGAAGTTCCTTGTCACATTTTTTTTTTCATGTTTTAGGAAGAGGTTAGTAGGTTTAAAGGTTAGTACCTATGGGAGGCAAACGTCATTTTCCTTCTTAAAATAGCGATTGCGAGCGCTTACTTATTTAACTAACTGCCAGTTCTATGACACAGTATGACACAATATGCCATTTCGTTAAGCGGTCGTCAGTTTGCTAATAAGTGCTCGAAACCGCTATTTTCTGCCAAACACAACAATTGTTGGGGACAGGAAATTGTATTCAATCGTTGTCCTATTTTTTTGTAGATTTAAAGCAAAGTAAATTAACAATATTGTATTAAAAATTCAATATATTTTTTGAAAAATGATATAGTCAAGTCTCTTAATGCTTTTCTTTAATCAAACATAAAACTACTCTGGGGCACGATACGACCGTGTCCTTTAAGAAGTAAGTTTTTTAAATGATCGAACCTGAGCTGGTTCCTAACAGCACACCAGGTTCGCCTCCTCCGTCCGATTTCCATGATCCAATTAATGTCTATCTCTAAAATATCTATTTAATATAGATGACCCGGTGAACTTCGTATCACTTCGTGTTGGGGCGGCCTAATAGTAGTTTAGTAATCTGGCAATACTGTCAGTGTCACTGTCACCTAACTTTTGAAGAAAAGATTGTTCAAATGTAAAAACAGAACTTATAGTGAACTTATAGTTTAACTCCTTAAAATGCATTGTCCCTTTTGTAATAAGTGGATGGAACGGCAGAACAAAAATAATAACTGTCCAGCAGGCCTAGGATGCACGCCGTGATAAAAATTTATCGAGGCATTTTAGCGCGTTTGTTTGTCAAAAATCGACATACCCGCAGTTGCTAACATGGCTGCCATGAAAGTCATGTCGTACTGTCAAAATTCGAAATATGACAAAATTATCATTGAACCCTAACATGCCACACATATTTTTATCGAATTTTGACATTTCGCCGTGTAACATTATCGTCCACCATTAGCGACGACGACAAATAAAAAAAAACATATTTAGAGCAAAAATATATGACTGAATCGTGCCATATTTTATCCTCGGCTCTCAAAAAACAATAAAGTGTAAAAATATTAAAAAGAAAGTCCCCGTGGAACATTTTTTATCCCTAACATACCGGAACCGAGACTACAAATACCGTCAAATGTTTGACAGAAAGTAAGTGGTCAACTTTTATAAGGGAAAATGGAATTGTCGTTTTACTCTATCTTTCTCGCAATTTTTCCTTATTTGCTCACCGTTTAGACCTACCCTGGCCTACGACAAACATTTTAAAACCAAAATCAGCTCAATCGGCCCAGCCGTTCTGGAGTTTTAATCAGACTAACGAACATCAATTCATTTTTATTTATATAGATTTTGAAGAATATAATCTTAAACGTACTAAAAATACAAAATCTGCCGGTTTTCGCATGACCGGGAGTGTGGAGGAGCCAACCAGCTCACGTGGTTTATTGGGAATCAATTGCCCGATGCGTATGAAAATGTTGTTCTATCGCCGGATATTCTGGGCGACGAGAATGACACTGAGGACAGGAATGACGAGACGCTTGATTCAGGTAAATTTTTGTACTTCTATAATATTCTCTCAACGAAATCACTGAATAGCAATAATTGTTACGGATGTTGTAGGCATTCAGCAGGAAATAATTGTGGATGAGGAGCCACAATATGAAAGTTCGAGTGAAGAAGAAGAAGATGAATTGTATTGAGCAAAAATGTAAAGATCATACTTAACAATACAATTATAATCCATTTTTTATATCATTTCATTTTTTTATACAATACAGTACAATTCGTACTACATTTCATCTACATTTACGTTGGTTGTAACTATCGCTTTATTGTCATTTATTGTCTTAAATTCCCCGTTCTATTAAGGAGAAAGAAAGGGAAAAAGAAACAAAAAACCTTTCCGGTCAGATTAAGAGAACCCACCAATATTTTTGTCAGATTAAGAAAATATGCTTTCAGGATACCGAGATAAACCTCCCCTATGAAAATCTGACGCGCTCGAGTATTTCAAAAAAACTTTTTTTTTTTGCATTTTCAAAAATTCATCGTAACTTATGGTCACGCCGAAATCGTCAGTTTTTTTAAAGGGAGCTTCCTTGGGGCCTACTTAACACCACCACACCCCTTCCGAAAATCTGACGCGCTCGAGTTTTTTTTTTTTTTTTGCATTTTTGACTACTTTATATGCCTACCCCCACCACGCAAACCGGCAGATTAGTATACCGTTGTTATTAGAGGCACTTGGGGCATACGTAGTATGAATATCTGACGCGCTCGAGAATGCCCAAGTAACTTTTTTTTTTACATTTTTGAAAAACCGTACATGCCAAACCCACCGCTAAAATGGTTTTTACCATACGAGCTTTTCTTTTCGAAATTATTTTATCTTTCGATTTTGATAGGTCTCGACGGCGCCGTTAGATTACGCCATTTAGCTACCTCGCCTCCCTAACCATTAGATTTAGGTCGTATCTGTCCACTGGCAAGATGGACAGACGATCTTGCAGACCGCTCGTAACCGATGGCTGTAGAAAACCGTCGGGGAGGCCTATGTTCAGCATTGGACGTCCTTTGGCTAATAATGAGTATACACGTACCTTTACTTCTTACAAACATAGTCTGATTTCTTATTTTGAATGCTATTTAAATAGTATTTCATAGTTTCTAAGCTACGAATGTTCGGTATCTAATATTTCATTCACAGCTTCATAGTTGCCGCCTCTAAGATACAGAAATGCATCTGTCCGTGCAAGCTGTATCAGCCAGCCTTGTTTCAGACAGCTATGATGGTAAGCTACGCAACGAAGCACTAGATTTAACAATTGCATAGCGACTAAGGGCCGGTTTCGTGATTGATAGTTAACTCAACTAATTATAGTTAAAAGTCGTTACCAGTAGTTGAATAGTTACGATTGTGCGGGCTTTGAACAAAACATATCTAATCAATTATTCTAATAATCTTAATTCTATAAATCTTATATTCATAAATGTTATTATTACGACGCTTGGTAATAAGCCTACAAAATAAAATAAAATATTATGATTGGTTTGCGGTCGGAAGCTTAACTAAAATATCATAAAACACAATTATAGTTGGCATTTATCTTATTCATCATCATCATGGTTACATCTTAAGTAATTAAATGCATAAGTATGTGTCTTTATTGTTTTTTAAAACAAAGATCTTACCAAAACATACAGCTTTGTTTGCAAAAGAAATAAGCAAGTAGGTATTATTTTGTTAATCTGATTCTTTTGTTCAGCCTAGGCAATATCCGAGCTTTGGATGTTACTAATTTGGAAGGTGTCATGCGTTGGTAGCTACATATTAATGCAATTACGTGTTAAAAGCTCACCTAAGGCCTCGGGCGGCACACTCCACCTATTGAGTAGCATCGTAATAAATATCTAGAGCTGATAATACCAACTAAACATTTAAGGGTTTTTTCCCTTTATTGGATGTGTTTATTTTTGAGTGATATCTTATTTTTGTCTTATAATTTATATGTATATCAAAATCAAAATCAATCAACAGAAATTACAGAAACATGATTAAAAATTATAGCCTATATGTTATTCCATGTACAAGACATATAATTGCAAAGTGTCATCAAAATCCATTAAGTAATTTTGGCGTGACGTAGTAACAAACATCCATACATCCATCGTCACAAAATTTCGCATTAATACTACACTAGTAGGATAGCTTTTTTAAAAAAAATTGGAACAAAGAAGCACTTAATATAAAGATAAGGCATACGTACAGTTACTGGCAAATTATTTTCGTCAATTTGTTGTAAAAAAATAGTTATCTACCGCAGCCGCACGAACTAGCCACTGATTCTAATTGTACATTTACAAGTACTAACAGTGCAAAACGGAAAATAATAATAATGAAAGATTTGTTTTTTGAAGCGACGGGTATTAATTACTCTTAAGTTATGTCATCCAATCACAGTACCAAAGGGGGTTCGTGAGGATTTATTCAAAAATTAAATGAAGTGTAGTCAGTCGCCTTCTAGAAACCTTTTAATAATGTTCTCGCCTCCTCGGAAAATTGTTTTAGTGTGTTTAACGGCCAATTTGGGAAAGTTCAACCTCATTTTGTATACATAAAGAGAAATTAGGTAATTTGTTTCCCGTTCCTTTTTATGAGTCTTTGTGTGCGTTATATTTACTGGATGTTGGGTACTGATGAAAACTTTTTATGACAAAATAATCTGAGATGGCTGATTTTCTGTCTGAAATACCGTGTAAATACTAATAAGTTGGTACAATATGTAACCGATTTCGTGGTCTGGATGTAAGGAATTTTCTCTTTTGTGTTAAGAATACTAAACTGCGATATTGAAGAGGGTGTCTCCCTTAAAAACTTAAATGTGTACATATCAAACATCCATGACTAAGGTAACGATGTTAGTCATCATACAAACATTTGCTCGTTGCGGGATTCGAGCCCGCCGTGGTCGGCATGGTAGTCAGGGCTATTTTTGAATTACTCGCTTGGATATGTCGTGTGATTTTCGTTCGAAAACACATTAAAAATCAACGGAAATCACTCAAAATCTAGACGTAAGTACTCACAAAATTGAGCAATGATTTTTCAAATCTTTTTTATGTAGATTATCAATACAAAATTCGACTTTAAACATTGAATATCACACGCCATCTTGACGCGAGTGATTCAAAAATAGGGCCCCAGGAGCGCTAAAATCTTCGCCAAACACATCGTCATAATGTTACCAATTAAGGTATACACACCTACCTTTAAAGATGCTTTTAAACGATGTACCTCTAATTTATCACATAAAAAGTGTATATCTTAAATATCTAGGTATAAATAAAAACAGAACTGATTATTTTCGTAATCAACCCGTTTTGTTGCGGTCTACATGTGACACAAAGTTTCAGCTCTTTAAAGGCCCTCAGTAGGTGAAATCGGCAAAATGGACTGTTATCTATGAGCTATAATTGAAAATATTGAATGTTTTTCGCACTGAAATTTCCAATATATATTACAGAACGTATGTGTGATGGGATGACTGTTTTCAAAACACGATTGGAAAAATTTTGCTTGATAAAAAAATCCTGAAGTTACCTATAAAATATAATATAAATGCACATTACAACCGTATTTTACGATAATAATTCGTATAAAATCACAAATAACCTTCTCGATTTCGTGACTGTTTTAGATTTAGAAAATACTAAATATTTTCATTAACTTTTTGATAAAAATGTGAATGGCGCTTACGATTTTTAGTTTTGAGCATGTTGATTCCATACTTAACGCGGACACCTCACCTCACCCCACCTCAGTCGCGAATAGCTACGAAATCTGAATTTTCGCTGACCGCTTAACCCCCTTAATACAATGTTATTTGTTTTAATCGCGGTATTCTAAATAAATCTAAAACCGCTAAACATATGAAACACGATACAAATAAATTGAATAAGCGACAACTGCATCGACCGTGCAACGCGCAAGTGATTCATGTCTGCACAGAATAGGAATAGTTGGGCCGAAACGCCGCATCTCTTTTCATGCTGTGTAGTCTCTTTTTCACTCAATTTTGGCTCTTATTGTGACGAGATAAAGCCTTCGTGAATTCGAACAAGTTTGTGTACACATATCATACGTGGAGCTGTTTCATTTATACCAGCGGTACTCAAAGTTTTGGAGGAAAACTTGGAACTTGGCAGAGCTGCGCAATATAGTAGAAGTAGGTACAGGCTACTGTAAAATGTTGCTCTGTGGTAAAAGTTACAGCGCAATATTATAAGTAGGTGTATATACACCTGTGTATTTATACCATAACCATATGGTTATGCTATAACAAAAATAATATGTGACAGAACATAAGAGTGTATGTACCGCCATCTTCTTTATTATAAAGATTTATATAGGCAATTAAGACTCCTTTGTACAAACATCAATACTGAGTTAACGGTGTGAGCCAACGCATTCGTATATTTGCTTCCTTATCGGCGTCGTTCAGCCGCATCGCTGCCGTGTGCGAATGCGTTGGTGTACTGACGCCGTTATCTCTGGTGTTGATGTTTGTGCAAAGAAGCCTATTTTTAATAACGTTGTGTAGGTAGGTACACAAATTCAGGTTATTACGCTGTTAGTCATTATAATAATCTAAATTCGCACACATCATCGTTATCAGCCAAAGGTTGTTGTCCACTGCTGAACTGCTGAAGTTTGATTCTACGATCTTTACAAGGTCGTCCATCTTGTCGGTGGACGTCTTACGCTGCATCTTTGGTCAAGGTCAATCTAGAACTTTTCTGCCCCAACGGCCATCAGTTCTTCGCGCTTTGTGCCCTGCCCATTGCCACTTGAGCTTACTGATTCTCAGGGCATTCACAACACATTATAAAAAAATACGAAGTGACCTTGGTAAACCACAATATACTTTCGGCTCTACATCCCAGATTCTTAACCCTTTGGGAGCCGGTGCGGTTGTATACGTGACGAGCGCGGAAAGTTCCCGCGTCTTGTTACCGCTGCCGTGTTTGGCAGATTGGATTTGTTTTCCCGCATGCTAATATGCTACGTGCGACTGTGACGCTCCGGATTAGAGCGGAGAAAAAACGCATCCGCTTGCCAGTCGATGGGTTAACCAATCACGAAGATTCTTTGGTAAGGCTCGTCGGCTGTGAAGATTTGCATACGAAAGTTGTGGTTTGATTAAAGGGTAAGGATAAGCTATCTAAGAGCTACATTTTAAAATTTTATGTGTTGTATGTATTTTGATTTTGAATATTAGTATGTACATTTTAGATCAACTTAACTTCAATCAACTAATAGTCCAATATTTAAAACGAGATAGATAGAGATCTAAATGCTTAGATCTCAAAGAGTCTGCTGCGGTTTCTTTTTAAATAACAATATATAGAAGGTAATTACAAATTTTTGATATGAAAAGAGATCTCTTTCGTACCATTTCCGCTTTTACTAACTTGTTATTAGGCTAGCAAATGTCTTATTAAATAAACAAGATATGCTCTTTTGGAGTGAATTATAATGAAAAACAATTTGTTTAGTCCTTTGAATCCAGGTGTAATTAATGTGCAACAAAGCTCGGGCTACTCACGCAATTCAGTCATGAATAATCCGATGAATAAAATCTCATCTGTAGCCTACGGGGGTTCTGGCAAATATTATTCAGAATCTGAGAAAGCTGTTTGCTAGCAGTAATTGCGCATGAAAATTCTCACTTTTATCCCAACACAATAAAGTCTACAATGAATAAAGTACCTAGTTGCGTTGAGGAGCAATATGCATGCGACGCCATCGCGGGCGTGTAAATTGTTAAAGTTGGGAGCGGTTGCAATTTTCGCAGCCGTATAAAATATTGTCAGGAACAATATCAGATGGTCGGTGCCGATGGATGCTCTCTTTGGCTTTTCGGCACGTTTCGGTGCAACCGTCACAGATTGAGTTACTGCGCAGTTGTCGAGAATGTTTGCCGAAAATTGTTTTCTGTGCTTGACGCGTCCACGCTGCCCGTTAAATGACCGCGCCGCTGTGGGCTCCATGTGCACGGTGGTTTATTGCGTTAAAAAATAGACGCTTTTTTTAAACGCTATACATTTTGGGCTTTTGTAGGTGTGTAGCTTTGACGATCCCTGGAAAATCATTTGATATGGATAGAAGCTTGGTGGGTAGTTGGAGTAGAATAACATACGAGCAATGGTCCAATCAAGTGTATACAAAACGCCACAAATCCAACTTATAAATGATTTTCAACGTTGCGGTACAAAATTAATGTTATCCCACATTCGTAAGCGCGTATAATTTTGTATCTTTGATTTATTTTCTTGGACCTCACGCCGGCACGTAATAGTTCCGTATCAATTTCACATTCAACTTAGGCTTAGTTAGAGCAATCGCTAAGTTCGGTTCCTGCTGGAAACTATTTAGCGCTTGCCTCGTTTCGGAATTAGGTGCAGCTGTCAGATTTGGGCAAACACTGCAGCTCGTTCGGGGCGGAACTCGAACGCTCTGCTACTCACATTAGTGCGATCCGATGAACCGAGCCCCTTGCATCTGGAGCTGGTGAATTCGTACCGCAGAGTTTACTGCGATTTCTGTGCTTAGGTACTTGGATGTATGTTGTATAGCTTTTTGCAACAACAACGTGTACGGTTAGTACAATGGCATAAAGATAATGCGTCTGCCATTCTGCGTTAGTCGAATATCGGGGAAATAAAACATTTCATTTCAGTAACAATACTTACTAATAATAAATATATAGATAGTGCCATCCACGAAGGCGCGCGCCGTTCATTTTTGATTGAGGAAAGCTTAGGGTACGGGATGTGTGGCATATATAAAAATATGAAATAATAAATATTTAACTCGTCAAGTATGTGTGAACGAGACACAATAGAAGTTCCATTATTATGCGACTCCCGGCAGTTGTTTGATACCTGACTGATTAATAGATATATTCATTATAATATCATCAAATACTGGCAAAATCTTGCACAAATGTACGATGTAAAGATTAGGACGAAAGGCGGCGCGCGCCTTCGTGGATGGCACACGTGTAGTCATCACTGATTTGTCAAAAATAATAATAAATTGATGATTGATGTTTTTTGTGATGGTTAGATAGGTACTTGCCGTGGAGTATGTTTCATCGAGGTCACCGCCGCCTTACCAATTAAACAAAACATGCTGAACTAAGTACCGACCACCATTACCTTGACCGTGTTTTATACCAATAAATATATTTCATTTCATTTCATTTACCACCTATGTATGCATAATAACGTGCACCACGATTCGTCTTTACTTATTAAATCATGCCCATATTTGCATCATGTGTGCAAGCGATATTCGTTTACATACAACGAAGTTTCAATATAGTAGCAATCACGGAAACTAAAGTTTCAAGCAAGTTTCAGAATTTCCAAGTTAAAAAATTCAAGTATACATAAAATGACACCTAGTTTTTACCCCCTGTATTAAATTATAGCCACTTCCTTAAAGCGCCATCTTACCTCGCAAATTGAAACTACAGTTTAGACCTTTTAACCCCACACAGCGCCATCTAGATTGTTCAACTAAAACTTTAACGCAAAGCATTCTGCGGAAACACAAAGTGCTTTTTTACATTGTGTCATATTCTCTAACATTGTGTTTTGTTTCAGACTTTCTTGACTAGGTGGTAGCAGGGAGCAAGGAAATTGTTTTGCAGTCTCGTAGCTCGTAGCCTCGTAGTAGTGAAGTGAATAGTACTTATGGTGAGTTTGTTGCAAACTCGAACGTGGTTGTCATAACAAATTATGTGGTACTAGAAAAAATATTTTTCTAATAGCTTTAAAGGGCATGACACGTTCTCGTACATCTAAACAGAAGTATAGAATAGTTTGACCTGTCATAGGTGCTTATTTATTGGCTGAAATGCTTCTACGAAAGATGATAAAACTTTTGTTGCATGCAAGAAACATGCGTGTAGGCATTAAATTAAATACTTGCCTGTCAAAGTAAAAAATAAATAGTAAAAAGGTAATTGAACTTGGATTCTTAATTTTTATTGAAATATGTATTTATGAACAAGGTCATTTCCAAGTCAACTGAGAGCGCTTACACAGCAAAAATAACTTACTTATGTATTCTGAAGCGATATAC
Organism: Pyrausta aurata; assembly: GCA_963584085.1. Classification (NCBI taxonomy): domain Eukaryota; kingdom Metazoa; phylum Arthropoda; class Insecta; order Lepidoptera; family Crambidae; genus Pyrausta; species Pyrausta aurata. The sequence goes on from OY757252.1 coordinate 7,173,214, forward strand.
CTCACTTTATAAACATTCTCGTAACGAGCCCTCTTCAAAAAGCGGGACTCTAAATGTACAAAAAATACCCCAAGACTTCGGGTAATGCAATAAAACGCTTGCAAATTTAATATTGCAATGACGAGCGGATTTGTTTTGAATATAAACCCAAAACAAGGTTTGTTTGTAGATTATTGTAAACAAATAAAAAGCGCAACAATTTCATTTAGGCATGATATTTGATTTAACTTTCGCGGGCAAAGTCAATAGCCGTAGGAATGGACGCTTGTTATACGAGTACCAACACGTTATCAACCCCCCTTTACGTTAAATATCGCACAATGAAGTTGAACTTTATCGCGCAGTACACGTGAAGTCGAAAATTGCTCTACATTTTGAAAGTAGAATGGAATACCCCATTCAATGAGTAAAATATCAACCTCTTAGAAAATGCAAGCCTTAAGCTACTTTTAAGGATTCCGTAGCCGAATGGCAAAAAACAGAAACCTTATAGTTTTGTCAAGTCTGTCTGTCTGTCTGTCCGTACGTATGTTACAGCCACTTTATTCTAACCCCCTTATTTATAATAACGCAAACAGTCTAATAAACTAGTTTTAACTATTACACTGTCTTGTCTCGTTCTTTCTTGGCGCTGTCATCATTTTACAGAAAGTGACAAAACAGTGTAATAGCTAAAATAGGTTTAGACTGGATGAGTTATAATGAATAAGAGGGTAAAACTAGCATTACATAGTTTAACGCTTTACGATTCTGATAAAAAGATGTAAAAATATATTTAAGGGGATTAAGGGGGTTAATATTAAAAACTATTTATCCCATACATAAAACTAAAACCGAAACTAAATTTTTGGTGTCACGTTTGAGGATAGGCGCTTCCAAAGTAAATTAAAAAAAATACGTAATGCAAATACTTTCAACGAAAATTAGTTTGAACGAGATCGAACTAGTAGTTTTGAGATATAGCACATCTTCAACAACTGCAAACATAACTTTGTCTTTCATAGAAATACTATGAAAACCAAAGTTTAAATAACTGCTGTCAAAAATATTGGGATATTTTCGCTAGGCGGAAGTAAGTGGACCCCGAATTCAGTCTAGATTCAATTCAATAATCTTCTGAATAAACTCTCCCTCTATTACTTAGTCAGACAGCGCAAAAATGATAATAACATAAGGAAACTTGTGGTCTGTCAATGAACTGGGACACGATAAGATGCTAACAAGTAAAGTTCAAGATAAAGAAAAGTATTAAAATTCTCGATGCATTCGACCAAATGAACCAAGTTTTTACAGGTCTCCGAATCGGAGAGGCGTGGAGTCGATATATTATATTTTATGTAAGAAAATTGTCTGTTTCAAAATATTTTTTTTCCATTCATAACAAACGTGTACAGTTTAAATCGTAAATTGTACAGGATATTTAAAACATTTAAATATTTTCTTATATAATAAAAATAGTACGTCATTTAAAATAAAATTAGAAAAATATATAAATTTCAAGATTTTCTTATAAATAGGTAAATCAGTATTAAAATGGTATATTCAAAACTTTGACACAGTTCGTGATAAGAAGTCCTCGATTTGATGCTCGATAGTAATTGGATATTTCAAAGTCATCTCTATTCCTCTTTTGTTATTGGGTGAAGGAACCTCGCCGAGAATAAGACCACCTACTGAACTTACTTCTGATTAGGTTTATTTTTTTCACTTTGTTCCTTTTTATTATTCTCTTTATCCGTTAATAAGGTATTATGTCACCTGCTGTTCATACGCTTAGATTTTAGCTGAGCAGAGAATTTGTGAGGATAAAAACGGGAAATAGCGGTATAAGCGGGGTTTTATTTTCATAAAATTCCATTTCGTCACAATAAGATACTTTAAGAATTCCTGGTGTGGTGGAGTTTTCAGGGCACCACAGTACTGCATAGCGACGATACACGGCGGAACATCGCAATTAGCGGAAAAGATTGAATGAATTATATATTTTGGCTAAGAAATATTCAAACTGAAGATGTTTGAATATTTTTATGCAGTGGAGGTTGTAAACCTAAAAGGTAAGAGTACATAGGTCTGTCGTGTTCAGTGTTGAGATCAGATATGTATTTATTTACATTAAGACATTGGGGGTTAGTCAGATGTATCAGCTATAGAAAAACTACTATGCAATATAATATTTGCTACCATACCGGCCACTGACATAAAGCAGTAGGTGACTGAACCTCAAAACTTGACTGTCGAAACAAAACTTAAAATTTTACTCCATTAGCAAAGGCGGTTGACTAAAACATGAACACTTACGCCGTGAGTACAACAATGCATTCGCATGGGGCATCGATACGTCTAAACAGTACCGACAAGGATACCACTACCACATCTAGCTATGTTTCTATTTCGAGACATAGCATATGCGAATTTTGCAGGCCTCATGCGTATGTGTTGGTCTACTAACGGCGTTATTAACAAAATTGTTAGTTGGCTACTTGTATATGGTAAGCCATTCAAAATAATCAAAAGTTTCAATATTTGTTCAAATTAAATAAAGAGAAACATTCTGAGTAGTTTTTTTTTTATTAATTTCGCTTTGTATTATCACAGAATATATGTATGTTGTAACAATAGCAGACTACATGCTTTATGGTCGGTAACATTTCGCTATCTCCGCTACCGCTTGTGTCTCGCCTCTCCTCTATTCGAGTTAATATCATCGTCGCACTGAGCTGGATGTAACTGCAATTATTGCTACATCCTATAAACTGGCTAAGTGCCGCGCTAAATGTGCGTTACATTTAATTGCACTTGCCTATTATAGTTGCCACTTTTCTTTCCCCTTGTCTTTCGTTTTTATCCGTACGGAATTCTGGGATCGCGGATTCTACCCGTATTGCCTTTGTTAACGTATATGTACTTAATATATTTACTCCATATTTAAAAAAAATGACTAGTATTCTTACTTTTAAATAATGATGGCTTTATATTCTTTGGTGTTTATTTTTATGGTTGATTTAATTATATCTAATCATCATAGTACTGCCGCACAATACGGACTTTCCTTATTATTTTTCACACTGAACCGTTATCGTAAGCGGTCTGCATCCAGGGCAAACCCAGTTTTCATTAAAACCACAGTAATCATTTTTAAAAACAAGCAAAGTGGGTAGTTCATAAGCATGTTCCTTGTCATAAGCTTTTGTAGAACAAATCCAACAGCATCGCCTACGTTTTAGACGAAAATAACTGCAAGAACATCGATAACCCATGGGCGTACACCACTGTCTGCCGTAAGTTATGTCCGTAGTGTTAATTTCGCGACTTGCCTGACAAATTCGCCGGAGGGGGGCGCTTACACGTTTTTAATGGTGCTCGAGCGGCGCCATGCTCAGACAATCAGTTTGTAATCGCTGCTGAGACGCCCACAGACGTATTATGTCCTGCGATCATCATTACTATGGTATTTATGCAGTAAAAATTTTCAAGTGTTTTTATAGCCGAAATCTTGTAAAAAATCTATATTGTGGGGCACGTCATACGTCTACTGCCACTTGATGCTTACATACGTAAAGAATAAGACATCTTCGTCCACTAAGAATCCTCGCGTTTGCTTATCTCGAGTTATGCAGACACTCAAAATGCATCCACGTTGGTCAAAGTCCCTATTCAAGAATCACTAAACTCATACTCATATAAACGTCTACTCAAACCAAATTGAGACAATAGTGACGCCGCCGTACCACATTAATGTACATATAACTGCTTAATAGACCGTATCTAACAGACAGCATTAACATATTCATACCCTTATGCAATTTCGGATCGACCGTAACTCAGCGTGCCTTTGTTCTGAAATAAAATATTAAGAGCGGTCGCATGTTTAAAGATGCTCCGTAGACTATCCATCGAGATAGTTTACACGACGCCCGCTTTCATGGGTCTTAAAAATGTTTTGTGTCTTTTATTAATTACCTTAAGTCTTTATTATTAAGGTTTTAATTCCTGTGCTGAGGGCTGTTACATGGTACGGGTATTTTTAAGACTCGGAATGGTTGCGTGCCCGCGTGGCGTAGTAACCGTAGCACTGAATAAGTAAACGGGGAGTATAAATCAAGTTAATTGCGCCGGAGCACCTCCTTGTATGAGCCAGCAGCCCTATAGTTCGATGGAAGAGTTGTATCGCTTCCGGAACCTCTCTGTCTTGGGCCCTCTTACGCCATTCGTTCTTTGTGTCCAATAACTATCCTTATTGCTCTATGGGAGAATGGAGAGTAATTTGAAAGACATTTGAAATATTGACTATTGCAAACAAGGTTTCAGTATACAGGCTGGAATTTTTAATGTCGCCTGGAAGTAAAGACACCAAATACTAAAGATAGAAAGTTTTTTCTGAAATGATACATTTTTTTTAATGTAAATAAGAACTGCATTCAAAGTATTTCAATATTTACATATCGTTGATAATAAAGTCATTATTATCTACAGAGTAGAAATATTTTTACTAAATCATACACATAACGTATGACAATCATGTTTTTTCTCATCGCATTTCATCTGAACAACAAAAATCAAAATTGAACCCAAATTGAGATCAAAGATCGTTAGAAGGGCAACGCAGCCATAGACAAACATCAAAACAACTCTTTCGTAATACAGAACTGTGATTAAAAGTTTAAATTAGCCGCAAACCGGAGTCCCGATAAAAAGCCGTGGTACAGAATCGATCTGACTAATTTAAACGAATAGCGATGTGCCGCTCATTTGCCAAGAACTCGCAATCACAATTGGTTGGATAAAAAATCACAAAAAGTTTCACTGTTAAGTTTGTGGTGGTACCTCCTACCTACTAAAACCTTACATTATACTAGATAGGTTGTGCCTACATTAATTGAGTTTTACACATTTTTCTGGTCAAGCCGCGTAGTTAAGTTATTCAATAATCGAAATTAATTTATTTAGTTAAAGGCTAGTTTTTAAATAGTTAGATAAAAAATTGTTACTGATAAAATATAACGTTACACATTTCAAATATAAATTTCCGTAAATATAGTTATGACATTTTCAAATCACTGTATTTAAAAATCAGCCCTTACACAAATGCCAATTATGAAACATTGTGCACGGCCCCGACTATTTTAATTTATTTTTGTTAAAATCATATTAAAATATTCTGGAAAGGCATGTTTGTAGGTATCCAGCGCCACGAAATACGGTTCCTTTCTCAGAATTTCTCAATGTAGATTTACTATGGTCTCGATCCGAACCTATAGCAACATGGTACACCACTACTCCACAGTGAGGCGAAGCCGAAAATCCTAAACTTGTAAGTTGAAAACTAATAATGTAACTTATAACAACTAAACAGCTTGGAGTCGAGAACAAAAACTGTTCTCCCTAAACTACGCCGGACTGCATTCCTTTGTGAAGACGAATGGTATTGGGCGCTTGAAATTAAGCTTTATGAGAAAATAGATTTATGACACAGTTTTAATAGGCTCGGCTGTAGTCTACATTAGTGAAATAGTTGACTACCAGCTTTACTTAATAGTTTGTTAGTGTTAGTCATATTACGAAATATACGAAATTTTCGATAAAAGTACCTAATTTAATGAGACTCAGAAATACGGGTTTTGTATAAAAGATATCCTTATGCTATCCCTACATAATGGTATCAATCCTAAATAGAGTCCGTTTCAATAAGTTTACATTGTGTTGGAATAATTAGGTTGTAGGTACTTCTTTGACAACGCTTTGTCAGTCGCCGAGTACTGGTCCTCAAAAATATAACGCCAGAGTCGACACGAAAAGAAGAAGAAGAAGTTATTCTTAATAATGTAACATGTATCGTTTACTACTTTAATAGTAAATATACGCCAGACACACTAATTGTCTGGTTTCGAAGTGAGGAATATTCTTCCTTGTGTTACGAAGTACCAGACAAAGATTATGACCGGGGCATCTCCCATAAATATTTAAATACATATAAAATCTATGACCTAGGTACAAGAACTCGTGCTCATCACACAAACATTTGCTCCTAGCGGGATTCAAACCCGGGACCGCTAGTTCAGTAGTCAGGAGCGCTAACAATTTCACCAAACGTGTTGTCGAAACTTAATTTCAATACGTAGTACAAACTTGATTATGTATTCTGTTATTGTAAACAAAGTCTGATTTGGATAATTCAAACGTCCATTTACTGTGCACTCATCGACAACATCAAATCTGCACTATGTTTGCGGCCGCCCGCAATCAGTTGGCGTCTGATGAATTTTAGACAATATTTTACGTTCATTAGGCACTGATAGATACGAGTACCTAGTAATATGCAAAATTGTTGCAGTTCACGGATGGACAAAAAAGTGATCCTATAAGGGTTCCGTTTTTTCCTTTCGCGACACGGAACCCTAAAATTTAAAAACTACTTTACCGTGTAAAGATCACTCAGTTTGCTACAATAGTAATCATGCTACTTGTATTCTAATACAATGCTGGCTCTCACAAAAACGCATACTGACCCCAAAAAAAAATCTGGATCCGAGTTGTGGAACAGCAAAAAAAATTATGAGACGAATGAGAGCAAAACACAAGTTGATTTTAATGTATGTGTTCGCAAGGATAGCAATCCTACCGCTTAAAAATGCTGGCGCCTGGCACGCTCTCCGAAGCTTGAAATTACATGCACAAGAAATATATTCTACACTAGCGACTCCCTACGGCTTCCCTCACGTAAATATTGTATCACTAATATCATTATAAACTGTGTGTATATTATACTACTACAGTGTATACTACATTAATGTTAAGTTTCATCAAAATCCATTTAGTAGTTTTTGCATAAAGGACTAACAAGCAATAAGAATGAATTATTTCGACATAATATTACCATAGAACCCATTCATATCGAGATATCTCTGAGAAACATAAACACATATTTACTTATCACAAGACGAAAACGTATTCATATAAGGTACTCATTTTACGAGCACTTAACACACCTAACTGGCTGGCACTTCTTTAATCTTCTATATTTTATTTTCCGCTCGTAATTTCTAACTCGCGGTGTTTTTACGACGGTCGTTATACAGAAATTCGCGTTATTTATTACGGCTGCATGACACCCTATGATCTATTGGGCCAATTCATTTAATCTAAACACCGGTGCGATGACAGTTTCGGATTTCACTTTTAGCGGACAGTGTATTCGATCAACGTCGTTTTGCATATTTTGGATAATAATTACTGTAAGCTTGACACAGTTCATAGAATTTTTGGAGGCATATTTTGACAATGGACTTACCTACTTGGTTGTTTTAAACCTAATTTCGTGAAGAGTCAAAAACAATATATATATTCGCCAGACAACACAACAATTGTCTGGTTTCGTGGTAAGGAATTTTATTCCTTGTGTTACGAAGTACCAGACAACGATAATGACCCCCCGTCATACTAACGTCACAATAATATAATAATAATAATATATCCATTTATTTGGCACGGCTAATCATCATTGAAGTACCGCAAATCCCCTTAGATTATTCGTATTTTGATAACATATGCCGATCAGTGGTATTATTATCATAATTTAGATACGTATTGAAAACACTTTCCGCGGAGGTCTCAACCAGTTTTCAGACACAGTTTCACTACCAGATGGCGGATGGTCGATACAGCAAAAAAACACACCATTGAATATTTTATTATTTATTTATTTAAAACTTTATTGCAAAAACAAGAGTGTAAAAAGTTTCATTCTCTCCTAGTCATACGTTTAAGTTAAATGCTAAAAGATTGTAATAGGTACAGGATAATGCTGTAATTTATCGGCAAAACGTCTTATACTGCTTCAGACTGCGGCTGCTGATACTGGCACTGAAAATTAATATGAGACAGATGAAATTAATATAACCTTTCGCTACCTTGGCATTGACTATCGTCACAAATGTCCGTGTATCGAGGTTCAATGGTAAATTAGCCTTTTTATGTACGTACAAAGGGTAAAGGATAAAGGTTATAAAACTTGTAATTGATTGCCCATGTCAACTTTGATTTACTTTCTCTGTTTTAAAAAATGTAAATTCGTTATTGGCTGTTAGTTTAGTATGTAAGATTAGCTTACTTTGTACCAAGAGCTGTGAATTTTGTAAGAATAAAAAAAACTCATCTTAGCTATAACTATGTTAACTGTTTGTTACTGAAATAATAATAGTCCCCCTAGCCGATTTCGACTACAGTGGCCAGCCACAACGACCAACCGACTGCGCGGGACATATTATAGTGCACAAGTGTGTGCACAAACACAGGTGCACTCTCTATTCCTTTCACTCTCATAGCCCGATGGAACAGCAATCTGACACGACCGGAGAGAGATCAGGCGCAGGACCAACGGCTTAACGTGCTTTCCGAGGCACGGGGGTGAAACACCGCCAACTTCCAAACTCCGGGCTACCCTGAGAATTTCTGAACAGAACTATTTACTGAAATAACTATTTTATAAATCCAGTACACTAACATCCAATAGCAATGTTTAATGGTATCAACTGACGAAATATTTCGTCACGTCCACAAATGTACAATACGAATCATACCTATCGACCGAAAAGCGCGCGGAGTCAAACCGCATGCGTTACGCGTCTAACGAAACGTAACAACCACATGCTAAATTAATAATTTAATGCGTACAAGATAATTAGTGCTAATCAAACACACACAACATCAATTATCTCAAAATGGCAAACATTCGTTTAATTACCTATATTGGCATGGAAACCGCGAAATTAAGCGACCAGCCGGCCGTCGTAAATATAGTTCAATAATTATCGAAGCGCACACAGCGGGAAATTGACCATGAATATCCTATCCGTGGGGATGCGTAGGCAAGGATACAAGGTATTTTTGTTTTTGATTTGGTATACTTAACCCACAAAATACATTCACCAGTATATACATTCAGGACCTCGATTCCGCTGATTGAGTCGGCACTGAGTTGTGCATCAGTTGTACTACGAGAGTACAGTTGATATACCTCATAATAATAAATAATATTAATAAATAAATACCTCGCTATTCTGACTACCACGTAAAGCTGCTGACTTTAAGCACACGATGTGTTACAATAGCACTGCTGAATGACTATAGTCTAACAGAAGATGCCGAAAATACGTGAATTGGGGCCCAGTCGTTTTTTTTTCTCATTAGAAACCTTAATAAGTCCACTAAGAAAAAACATTAAAGTCACAAAAAATACCTTGAACAAAGCAGATTTGTTAAATATAATAAAATAATATTAATTTCTTCCCTAAGCTGCGACATAATGAAGAATAGAAATGTAGAGTTCACTTCTTTTGTAGTTGCTAGAAAAACAAAACAAAATGCATTGATGCATTTACAAATTACATAACAGCATTTGTGATGGTTTTATTTACCTAAAAAGAGTTTTGTAAGTATAAGTTTTGTTTTTTTGTTTGCTTTAGATAGTTGTATTAGCTCTTACCTAAGGCCTTACACACGGATGAATTCAGAAGAAAGAGGTAACAGCGGTAGCGGTCGACATGGCGTCAACGTGACGTCGACGTACCATCGTCGAATGCTGCGTATTGCTTATGACTACTACATAAACCCTTACTGGAGTAGCTACTGTATCATTTGCAATTTCTCCGTATTCCTTAAACATAACAATCAAACGATTAGCCGACTCTTCCATAACTTAATTTCCCAGTATACTTTCAGTGATTCTTGAATGATAGCAGCTTTTCATTTGTTTAATACGGTATGACGTCACACCAGTATAAGTGCCGTACCCAGAGTAGCTACTGTATCATTTGCGATTGTTCCAGTTAAGGTCGCGGGACAGATAACAGCGCTCGACCGCGTATTCCTTCAACAATAAGATCAGACGTTAAGGCGACCCTCCCATTGTTTCGAGCTCACTTAAACGCGACCGAGGTAATGGGCTGGGGTGGATTCATTCTGTTTGTACTTTCTGTACAAGTACGTATTATCTGCGCGGTGTGGTCTTTGAATTCATGTTTTAACACTTTAGTAAACTCGGAATAACCAATCAAGCTTAAATAAAAGCGGTGATCCAACATCACTGATAACTGAGAACTGGGTGTTCTAATAGAGTCACCTTAAACTACATGAATATCTATTTCACCGTCTTTTTTGATGATGAACCTAAAATAAAATAAATAAATTTTAGCTGATGGATGCTTGACCCAATTAGATGTGTTACCGCGATGATAATGTATGAAGAGCAATATCATTTATTGATTATCCTAAAGTTTAGTTAGGTCAACCTACGAGTACAATTAAAATCATCCATGTGAGTGTGTATCAGTAAATATATTATTAACTTCCAAAATCACGAGTAAAGTCATTCAAAATTCGCACAAATCGATCGTAAAGAAATTCCAATAAGCTTACAGTTCCAATATTTTATGGTCCATTAAATTGAATTAATTTCAGCGCTCGCAGAAAAACATCCGCGGGAGATAACAGTGACATGGTTATCAATTAACTCAAACATGTGTGTTGTCATTTGGGATTGTCGTTTAAAATAACAACATTAACTTTAAAATGCTGCGGTTGATTTTTCAACGGTCAGTCTACAGTTTTTGCGGCCTTTATGTGGTAGTTAAATTTGATAGTTACAGTTTGTTTCATTTGATTCCTTTGCCTTAACCTATGTAATAGGCATCATCATAATTATTAGCTGAAGGACGTCCACTGCTGAACATAGTCCCCCACGACTTTCCACAACGACCGGTTGTGAGCGGTCTGCATCCAGTGCAATCAAGCGATCTTTACAAGGTCGTCTGTCCATCTAGTCGGTGGACGTCCTACGCTGCGCCTTTGGTCGAAGGGTCTCCAATCTAGAACTTTTCTGCCCCAACGGCAATCAGTTCTACGCGCTATGTGTATCTAATAGGCAGTTGTGTCAAAAGATACATAAGAGATAAACCTGCATTCAGATTTTAAAGTCACTACAAAAGTAGCACTCTCTCCGTAAGAAGGCTGTAGCTGTTACTGGCCACACCACATTGAGCTTATATAGGTATTTTAAGGTAAATGTAGGTAATTCAAAAGTAACTGTGCTATTGTTGGTTACTACTATTTGCATAAAATTCTTTTCTGAATCAATATATTTATTAAACTTTTTACGCATTGACTAACAGTAGTAGACAGCTTAACCGCAAAATTGCATTTATGTAGTTTACAACAAAACTCATAAATGCTATTACGCTTGGTTAAATAACTAGCAGCGGTTATTTAACTTTACCACACACACAAGCGTTGAATTCCTTATGAACTGTGTGGTATAAGAAACACATGGGGAATCCGAGACCGCAAGAGTGGTTTACCAGTCGTCGCCCATGGTTTTTGTCAACACGAAGCCGAGCCGAAAAACGAAGGAAGCCACAATGCCGCAAACGTGGTCGAAAATGCGGAGGTGTGAATTTGCCTGGTCGCGATTTAGGGTTTAACAGGCTGTAATGAAAAAGAAAAAAATGTTTGTGGGTTTTATGATCTTGTTTTCGAACTTAATTGATATCATTTTCAAAGGCGCTTGATTTGTAGAGTAGGAGGTATGATTATGTTTACACATTTTTGTTACACCAAGTATTCAAGTTGACATATGTTCTCGACGAAAATGGGCAGCGATTTTGTATGAATGAGTACTAAAATGTATAAACAATGCATGATGAAGAATCTGGATCTGAAATCTGAATTCAATTTTACTTAGCTCGGTGTAGAGTTAGCGCGTTATTCATTATTTAGAATATTCTAAAAACGAGCACCCTAACAAATAGACAACTAAAGCAACTGACTGAAAGCAATAAACCATCGCTGAAGCAATTATTATCCGCCGTTGCTTGCTAAAAATTGTCTCGACACCGCAACCGTTCCCGAAAGAGTTGGCTTAATCATAAGAACGGGCTGCAAATATCGCTCGAGCGCCAACGAGGCCCTTGGGACGGCACGCGATCGGCTCCATTTTAGGGGACTACTCTATGAAACCGCGTTTAAGAAGAAAACTAGTCGAAAATTTGTTGGAAGCGACTGATCAGCCTACGGTTGTCTAAAAAAACTATCAGGAAATTCTAGAAATTTAGAAGAATAGAGAATATCTAGAAAATAAGAGGCTCTGATGACATTTTGTCTACATAAATGTGCAAAATAAGGTAAGATGTGAGACGATTATTTGTGTTAGCAATAAGTTTTGAGTGTCTTTGTACTAGTCGTTATCCAGTAAAACTTATTTAAAATCCGTACCTTACGTTGTTAAGATACGTATGTCATCACTGGTAACACACACTGGTTGAAGACATTCGACTTCAGACACTGAGGTAATTGAGATGAGAAGACACTCTTGCGCAATTTTCGAACGCTGCCCAGCCGAGTTTGATTCTTCGAAAGATGGACCTACCTAAATGAATTACTTGTCCCAGGTATACACGTGCTCGTCAACAACTTCGAGAATATTATCTATGTCTCTAACATATTATATTCTTTATTGCACTTATAAGATGTACAGAAAAGACAAAAAGTCACAATGTGAACAAAGGTGGGCTTATCCCTAAAAGAGATCTCTTCCAGCCAACCCATAGGTGTTGGAAATGAAATAGCGCGGATATCGGCAGTGATAGATTAATAATACCGAAAAAAGTTATAATTTATTTATATTTTTCAAATAATAATAATAAACTAAATACTATAAATAATCTTACATAACCAAACAATAATAAAATATATAAATAATAATAATATATATCAATATACCTCGTATACTCTACGATGAAGAGGGTATTTGAGAGAGTAGATGTTCTTTAACTCTTTTTGAATATTTGTATATTGGAGCTTTCTTGCAGTTCTAGAGGCAGACATATCTAGATGTGATAGCTGGATCCTTCCGATCCTGGATCGATCATCGCTGCCACATGCTAATGCGTGGGTTTACTAACGGCGTAGAACGTCGTTTGTTTACTCGATCCTAGCCTGTGACCCTTTGCTACCATTCTCAATAACAAATCATCCCATCATGATTGATTAGTGACAGTGGTAACAAGAGCCCCGAATACAAAAACCGTATAACAAAGTAGGACCGCTTGTTTCTCCGCTCATTTTGCCATTGCTCAAACAAAACCGAGAGTACGAGACGTTCGGTTTGCGATACACGATTGGAACAATGCACACCGTGATTGAATACGTGAAAATATAAAATCAAACGCTTCGTTTTTCTAAGTTTTGTTTTTTTATTTTTCGATTTAAAGTAATTTCATGTGTGTCATGTTAGCTAGCAGATATTTTCTAAGCTTATTATTAATCAATGCAAACTGAAACATTGTTCATATGGCGGACTTAATGCCAAGAGCATTCTCTAACAATCAAAAATATGTTCTAAGGCAAAAATAATGAACATAATAAATTAATATAACTTAATAGTTTTCTTTTGTAATTTATGTACATGTAGACTCAGGTGCTACTTAATAATTTCAAATTGAACTTTTAAATGTTCTCCGTATCAACAACGATTTCGCCAAGAACTTCGAGCAGCTTACATGCTGTTGCATTTTTTAAGCTGCGAACTCCTGGAATTCGTCGCGCCCCAGTTTCAAACAAGCTATCGGCTGACTTTGCTGTGTAGTGGAAATTAAATCTCGCCCTCCACTATAATGAAATAAGACCTTCTTTTGTTTTGCCGAAATTATTCGCTACGAACAGCTTTACAAAATTAAAATTGATTACCTACATTTGGAAGTTGGCGACTTGCCAAAAAATATTTTGTTTAAGAAACGTTAAGTAAGTCTTAACTTTTTTTACAAAAGTCGTGGTAGCAACTTTTTACAGAAGATTCAGATGGCCAAATATTAAATTCAGATACTTAATTGTTAAGGAGTGGCACCATGAACATCAATTTGATTGGATTTTAAACATAAATTCGATTAATTGTATCGAGGTGTCGAGGGTTACATTGTTTACTGACAAAGCTACGAAGTACATGTATTTAATTTATAGAATTGATGTCAGTCATCATTAGGATCTTGTTACATACGACACCAAACAAATAGGTGTTCATTTAATAATGATAGAATGCTTATAAAATGACTTAACCAACTCCATTTGGTGAGTGTAAAATTCGACTCTATGCTGTAAGCTTAAAGTTGACTTTTGAATGTGGATTTTTGGAAAATTTGATACGGTAAATACAAGTCTAAGGGAGCAGGGTATTAACGCTGGCTTATGGCACTGTATTAATTTTGAACCGTAGTAACTTAGGCGGTGACAGAACTAAGACACCAACACATAATTCACTTGGTAACGCAAATGAAACTGCGTTTAATTTACTGTGATAATTTAGCGAATTCCTTTAGCCACAGTGTCGCGGTGGGCTCGCAGCGGTGCTTGTACTATTGCTATTGATCTTCGCGGTTAAAACGTATGAGCAATGAGACTTTAGTTAATTGTAAACACGTGAATAGTTTGGTTTATATAATTACAAATTTGGTACTTACATCTAGGTAATATACCTCGTGAGAGTACTGATATCAACAGGACAGACAGTAATACCAATGCATATTCATATTGCAACAAATTAATAAACTATCATTTCACTTTTAAATATAGGTTACACATTTAAATATCCTTTTCTTAATATGGGAAGTGTTAAAGAAGACGATTTCATTCAAGTAACATTATTTATGTAACTTACAGTTTGGGAATAATAAATGTGAAAATTCAAAACGAATAAAGCTTATAGAACAACGTATTTTGCCTAACTCATTCTCATTCCAAGTTCTAAAGTAGTTTCGATTCCATAATACACTAAACAAAAATGGGCACCAGCACGTGAAATTGCTAGCAAAAAGAGAGAAGAAAATCGCTCGACGCAACAACACGGGCCGACTCGGTTCGCGAACTACATTACAGTTTACATAAAAACATCGTGTTGAACGACAACGGGGCATCAACTTTCCCAGCGAAGACATAAGCGAAATTGAATTACACATATTGAAAAAGAAATGTGTAGCTTCTTAGTAGGCGTGGTTTGGTTCAAGACTCCTCCTACAGAGCGATTCGCGCATGGATCGCGAAGGCATCGCTTGCTGTAGCGTCGGGGTTCCTGGCCGTACCGCACTCAGTGCGAAGCCAGCCGTGTAGAGGATCTGTGTTCGCGCCCTTCGCAACTTTCGAACCGACTACGAGCGGCGTTACAGAACTTTTGTGACTTTCCACCACCTAAATAACACTTTTTCAAAGCGAAATGGGGACTGATGATGACGCTTACTGAAAATTTTCTCGCTCCGAAGGAGTTTTCAGTGAAAAACTTGTTCAGTGTTGTGGAGATGTGTACATTGGATTTGTTTGTTGTTTAGAACGATGTGTTTATAGCTTTCAGGTGTTTTTTTTTACTTGTGAAGGTAAGTTTAAATATTCAATGTGCCTTTTATTTTTTCGAATCATAAAAGTAATAAATACTTTATGTTATAGACGAATGCAATAAAGAATTTGAACTAAAAATATATATAAAGTTAATAAAGTTAAGCAATTAGCAATTGTTGATAAAGTGGTATAAAACACAGAAAAGTTAAATAAACCTTTATTTAACTATTTTGTGGTATAACCATTAAGGTTTATTTGTCAACATTCATCATATTAAATTATGAATGTGTAGTTTAGATAACATAAATGGTCTACTACTACGTACTATGTAGGTTTACCTTTACTAACTTAACGCGATAAAATGTATTGAAATTCATGACATCCTACTACTATTATAAAGGCGAAAGTTTGTAAGTATGGATGTATGGATGTATGGATGTTTGTTACTCTTTCACGTAAAAACTACTGAATGGATTTGAATGAAACTTTACCACAATATAGCTTATACATCAGAATAACATATAGGCTACAATTTTTGAGGTTTCTAATGTGAGGTCGTAAAAAAACAAATTTTTTGCGCTACTAGACGGGACGAACCTGAAGTCCACGCGAACGAAGTCGCGGGCAAAAGCTAGTCAATTATATTTAAACAACATTAAAAAGGACACACTACAAACCAAAAGTCACAAATCACATTTAATTTTCAAATAAAGATCAAAGTTATGATACAAAAGTAATTTGAGATAATAATTACACTGACCTTTTCGTTTTAGAGATTTATTATAGAAAACAAGGTGATTTTATTTGTAATAACCATAATTTGCCAGAGCTTGTGAAAATGAGATCAATTACTCCAATCAAATACTCGGATATGAAACTAAATATCATTTCATTCCAATCTAAACTTTGTTGTAAAATGAAACTTCGGAACTAATTTTATCGTATTTATTACCTACTTCAATAAGATAATAATTAAGATTGGTAAACATTATTCCTACTTAATATTAGAGGTATAATCGTGGAAGTTTGGGAGGAGGGATGTATGTTTGTTACTCCTTCACGCAAAAACTACTGAATACATTTTGATGAAACTTTACAATAATATAGTTCATACACTGAAATAACACATGGGCTGTAATTCACAATGATATTTAAGGAGATGCAATATTTTCATAGGTAAAGCCGCTGCTTATTTTAAATAAATATAACCTTATTAACATAAAAATAATAATTCTACAGACGTCCCATGTAGGTCATTGACAATACAAATTACTTAGATGTTTTTTGTTATAGTAATACTTAAATAACATGAAAATTAACAGTCTTAGAGGTCTCCTTTTTAAGGCTGTGCAAAAAAAAGCCTTATCAAATCACACAAGTGGTTTAGATACAATGTTTCATTTATGATAAGTACCCTAACAAATAATGTTTCTTTGGGTAATCGATGAGTTTATAATTTAATATCACCTAGCAACTACTAATATAATACAAATTATACTAAAAATACGAAATATACTTACCATAAAAATTTAAGAAAAACAATCACATGTTTAAGATAAGATTAAGTTGAACTACAAAACTCAAATACTAAAATTAGATCTACGCAGAAATTTTGTTTAATTAAATTAAATGTAACTCTGATTTTTGCTTTTCAACGCTTGCGTGAAGGCTGAATTAATTTCGAAACAATTGTAACTAACACCATTTAGCATCAAATGTACTTCAAAAGTCAAAAGTCAAGTACAAGGTGCAAGTCTCGACGCTGTTTCTAAGACTCGGTGTCGAAGAACCAGTGGAGCAAAAATCGCGTATTGTTATTTATTGATTGAGAAGATTTTTTTAATCATCATCTAATTTAAGAGCTAAGCTCTTGTCGGTGAAGTTTTTTCCATTCTGTACGCTCTTCCGCCATTTTCTTGACGTCTTCATACGACGCAACATTCAACTTTTGCTTAATTTAATGCATATAGCTTATTCTTGGTCTTCCTCTCTTCCTTCTATTCTTCCCTTATATAATGTATTTTTTATAAAGCTTAAAAAAATCATTTATGTTTTACAATTTGTAAAAATAAGTTAAAAGTTAAAATTATATTTGTTGCAGCAGAAAATCAGAAAATATAACTTATCTAAGCTAAATGTAAAAAAAAAAACTTTTCTTGTGCCTCAGACTGTGACCCACAGCTGTCGCGTCAGTGCAGACTTCAATATTTCGTATAAACAATATTTTCCTAATGGTCAACACTGACTTTTGGGGTATGGACTCTGTGTAAATCAACCTTAACATCGAATCTTCCTTCGATCATCTTCAAAGGTCACGTAGAGATATAATCGAATTAGATCTTCCCGGCTGACATGTCACATGCCTGTATTGCCAACATAATTAGAGTTCTGCACAATATCACTCTAAAACTGGATGTGGAGTTGCAGTTTCAGCGGTCAGAAATAGTTGCTATCAGTGATGTGCTTTACATTAGCGATTGGGATTGTCGGTATCGAATACGGTTTTTGAACTAACCATTCGGATATTTAAGGGCCTTAGAATTTGCACTATGGAGCAGGCTCCATAGTGAAAAAAATAAGAGTTTTTAAATGATGGCCACGACTGAAAGTTTTGAAAATCAATAAATCATATAAATATAAATCAAAAGTATACATTGATAAAACATCGTAAAGTGTCAAGTTTTATAATTATAAGCCGCAAAAGATGTTTATGACTAAACATGACGGTTAATGAGATTTAAAACATTGTAAGGATTTTTTTTTCAAGATTTTATCGATACCGACTTTCTAACATACTAATTAAAAAGGTGGACCGAAAAGTGAGGCAAAAGTCCCATACGCCTTGGAAAATATAATCCGTTTCCTTTTAAACCTAGGTATAACCTAGGTTGGTGTGTAAAGTTACTCTCAAAGATATTATAGACAAAATGGTTTAAATTGTAAGCATACGTCACGACTCACGATGACTAAATAGCGCTGCTCGCACAGCACTTTGGAAGTTGCAAATCTGGTATTTTAATATTGGTTTCGACTTTCGATGTTCTTCGAGTTCTTGATAGCTTTACTACCTACCATCACCTTGCGTATTTACTTATTTTCTAATATATGTGTTGAGTACATTCATAAATTTCATTATAAGCATTATAGGTAGTCCGCGAAAATGAGACCTCGCCTGCGGGGCACAGAAGTGCGGGGGGAGACGAAAGCGCGGTTAGTGAGCGGTGCGGAGGGGGGGGGGGGGATTTCGCGCCGCCCGCATCCCTCGCATGACCTCCCCCCGCGCCCCTGTGCCCCGCAGGTGAAGTCTCAATGAAGCGGTTTACCTATAGTACCTAGTACACCTAAGTAAGCATTTTCCAGATTTGAGATAAGAGGCTGTTAGTAAGTAAAGCCATCCGATGTCACATCATCTTTTCTTCAAGTGAGATCGTTGCCAAATATCGGGCTTTTTATTTAATAAAAACAACAGTGATAATTAATGATTAAACGAACTTACCTGTACGTGAAGTTCTATCATAATTATACGAGTGTTTTCGTCCGAAGAGATTGGCATAAGACATTGTAGTACCGCCCAGGTTTTCGCCACTTTTGAGAGGGTATAACTTTTTTTTTTTTTTTTTTTGCTGGTAGTAAACAAAACTTACTCGTCACCGGCCGGTATGACCGATCTTCATTACGTTTAGAGCTTATTTATAAATTTGGGGGAGGATGGGAGGGATGCCAATCTCTTCGGACGAAAACACTCGTATAATTATGATAGAACTTCACGTACAGGTAAGTTCGTTTAATCATTAATTATACTTATGTTTTCGTCCTCGAGATTGGCATAAGACAGTGTAGATATTGAGAAAAGGTTAACAATAATAGCCAAATTTTTAAAGGCAAATGAACATAGTTGACTATATACCAGTTATTCGGTAATTCAAAATATTAAAAGGTGAAATAATGTGATCCTTTTATTAAATATTTTACAAGTTAATACATAAACCAGAGTAATTATTTAATGACAAACAATTAAGTAGTACATAAATAATCGTGAAAATTATTAAGGTAAACATAGTATATTTTACTCAATTATTATCAGTAGCATCATTAACTGAGCTTGACAAAATCACCATACCAAATTCATTGTTATCAGTAAGCTCGTTGTCAACCGCAATCCTATTATAGTATTTGCCAAAAACCTGCGAGCTGCCAGACCAGCCAGCAGTCTTTCTTATTAGATCTAAATTAGCGCCAAGTTTACGAGCCTTTGACGTCGCAGCATGCCGTGTGCTATGCGCCGTAAATATTGAGACATCTATGCCACATTTTTCTAATACAGACTTTGTCCATCGGCTTAGGGTTTGCGGACCAACCGCGCAGTAGGGCTTTCTAAAACTTATAAAAAGGTTACTCTGATTGCCACGTATATTTTTAGACCGTTCTATATAATCAGTCAAGGTTTTGCAAGGACACAGGGCTGGGTTCTGACAAAAAAATGGCAATGTAAGAGTTGGCTGTAAAGATCCGTTTCGAGATGTCTTGATCAGGTCTGGTATCTTAATTACAATGTTAGCAGAGTGTTTCTCAATGTTGAAAATATTTATCTTAGATAAAGTTTGCATTCGATGCGCTGTAACTAAAGCCAATAACGTAATTAATTTTTTAGTTAAATTTTCGAACGTTATTTCCAAATTAGGGTACCAATAACATAAAAAATTTAAAACTACCGATGTATCCCATGTATAACTATATTTGGGCAGCGATGGACGTAGTCTATAAACACCTTTAAAAAAGCGCTTAATGCGATCATCATTACCAATTTGATTTCCTGAAATGAGTGATAATGCAGACCTGCAACTATTCAGAGTCCCATATTGAGCACCTTCATTAAATAAACGTGTTAGAAATAATATTAAGTTTGGCACAGATGTCTCAAATAAATCAATATTATTCACATTACAATAATCAAACCACTTTTTGAAACAAGAATCATATTGGCGCAACGAATTTTCAGACAATGAGGCCATCATTATATTTAGAGAAGACGGTGGTATTCTTCTCCTCAGTAATGCCGTGCGGATAATAAAGCGGCAACCAGGGTAGTTTGTTGGTGTACGAACCGGTTGCTGGAATGAGATAAAATTAAGTTCTCATTTTGTGAAAACACAATTTTTTGACCAACTATTAAGCTATTAAATAACGGATACCACGGTTGTGTGGGCCATAAAGGAACTACTAGTATACCGGACGCTTTTTCTGCTATAATTTTTCTTATGATCTTTAAAATTATGGAAAACGGAGGAAACGCATAAAAGAATAATTCCGACCAGGATATTGTAAATGCGTTAATTGCATATGCGTCAGGATCTTTATGCCATGAAACATATCTGTCGCATTTTTTATTGACACGGCTTGCAAATAAATCTATCTCAGGTTGCCCGAAACGCAGTACAATGTCCTGAAATGCATAACCCGCGAGCTCCCACTCGATGTCTGGGTGTACGCGGCGCGACTCGGCGTCCGCCACACAGTTATCCGCTGAGCGGATGTAAGATGCGAATACATGAATTGACCGAGACTCGCACCACTGCCATAAGTCTTTCGTTACACGTGTCAAGTGTGGAAATTGCACACCACCCATCCTATTAATGTATGAGATGGCGGTAGTATTATCAATTCGCAGAAGGATATCACAATTGCGTTTGTCTTTTGCAAATGTTTTCAGAGCTAAAAATGCTGCTAATATCTCTAAATAATTAATATGATTTTTTTGTTCCCTTACGCTCCACAATCCGCTAGCTTTGTTATTACCGCACGCGGCCCCCCAACCAGTCGTTGAGGCATCGGAAAAAATTTCTAAACAGTAACAATCTGTCTTAATTTTACTGCCGGTATTACGAGTGACAGCTTCATACCACCATTTTAGGTCGCTCGCTATAGAATCAGGCAAGATCATACACTTCTCGTAATTATCGTCATTTAACAAATTTAAATATTTAATACGTTCAACCTCCTTCGTATACAATCGTCCATATTCAATAGCATTGCAAGCAGAATTTAATAAACCTACCAAATGAGCAAAGTCCCTTACTTTACAGTTCTTTAATCTTTGAAATCTTAATAATTCATTCTTTATTTTTATTACTTTGTCTTCTGGGAGATAAATACGCAGTTTTATAGAATCAATTATGAAACCTAGAAATTTGCAAGAGTTCTTAGGCTGTAGATTGCTCTTTTCTTTATTAATTATAAATCCCAAAGCTTCAAGGAGGCGAGTCGTGTCAAAAATATTATGTATACATGAGTCATAATCAAATCCGACTAAAAAATAATCATCTAAATATACAGTTGACAAATGACCCCTACATCGTAACAATTTAATGACCGGTTTCATAACTTTGGTAAAAATAAATGGTGCCGTACATAAACCAAAAGCTAATACATTAAATTCATACAATTCATTATTGTATATAAATCGTAAATATTTTTTTTTTTGACTCTGGATGTATTTTAACCAAAAAGTAGGCGTCTTTTAGATCAACTGTACTCATAAAGCAATTCTTAGAAATCAATTTTAAAGCAGTTCTCAGATCCTCAATCTTAAAATGAGAAGTGTCAATAAATGTATTTAATTTTTTTTAAATTTAACACAAATCTATCTTTGCCATTAGGTTTAGGGACCAAAAAATAACTGGAAAGAAATTGGCCTTTACAAGGGACACATTTTGAAACAGCCCCAATAGAAATTAGTTTATTAATGGCTTCAGTCATTCTGAACTTTTCAGTACTAGAAAGTACAATATTTTTAGGTACAGAGGGTTGGGAAACAGGTTCAGAAAAAACAATCTTATAACCTTGAATCCAAGAAAGCACTTGTGCGTCATCAGTAATTTTAGCCATTTAGAGTAAAATGCAGAAAGCCTACCGGCATATTTTACCTTTTCTAGCGCCAACTCCGACCTTGGCTCTACTGCGACGACTTCCTCGATGATCTGGCGGGCTGACTCTTGTGAGTAGCAGGCTCCTTCGTCCTCTGAGTCCCCATTGGCCTGCGACCCAGGGGGGGAGCCTTCCAGTTTAAATGCTGGGACGTTGATGGAAAACTCTTTCTAGGTGGTCCAGATGATCCAGGTGGTCCAAGCTTTTTAGGTTGTGATACGTTCTTTGGAGCACTAGATTTAAGTTCGGCTCCTGACTTAGTAATTGCCTTCGCAGTCTTTAAATTATCAGCGAAATTGTGTCCAAACAGATAACTATCCACTTTAGTGCCTTGTATTTGGTCTTTCAAGTCCTTTTTTAGATTATTCAGTAAAAGGCCCCTCCTTATAGATGTATGTTTATATTGAATATCGCAAAGCATGCGAGCAGCATCCATCAATAACTGAAGTTGGCCAGGGTTATTATTTTTGTTAGACATCAAAGGTGAAATAGCTTCGGTCACACAGCCGATAGCTGTTGCTAGTTGTTTTTGCTTACCTTCAATACTTTGATCTCTCTTTAAAACAGATTCCGTAATGGCCGCTTTCACCTCGGGGTTCAGAGTCAGTGCCCCAATCAGAGGACAGTTTGTCGGCACTGCATATTTACTTAAAAGGTCTTTTCTTAACTCGCTAGTTAGTCCAGGAGTTGCAATATGTTCTAACCTTACCGCTAGGGCAGGTAATATTTCCTTACCCGTCACTTTTGGTGCAGTCGGATCATCGCCAAGAATATCTAAAATAGCGCTATCAAGTTGTGGCTCTGATGATTGGACGTCTATATTAGACGGCCCTGGTACTGGATCCGGCGCTGGCTGGGACGTCAGGGCTGGCGGCGGCGCAGGCGCCGGGCTAGGCACTCGTGTCAGAGATGGTTCCCGCATCGGTTCGGTCGTGATTTCAGGTGCCACTTTGGCAGTACTTGGTAATGGATACGATTGCCATTCATCGTCGCTATTCCCTTCCGATTCTATTGTGAATCCTGAAAATATCGTATAAGTGAAGTTATCAAATGTAAATTCACTTCTTACTTCGTACTATATATCATAAAGCAGGTGGTATATTAACGTCATACTATACGTTGAGGTAAGAATATTTTTTAATAAATTCATAGCATAATAAACTGCCTACCCCAGAGGGGAAACAGACTGTGTAGGTTTATTGCCTACAAATATGCCAAATAGTATTTAAAATAATGTCATACTTATTATGACAAACCTCTTAATTATAGTCAACAGTCCCTACGCCTGTTGAAAAACGCTACTTCGTTAAAAAGTAGGTTATCGTGATTATCGACAGAGTGACAGTCCTTCCGCAACTGCCCGCATCTTCGATATCACGAACAAGAGGAATAGCAAATTGTAGGCATCTCAGTTGCATATACCTTTGTTTTTTTATTCATCCTGAACAAAACTATCATAGGAACTTTTAGACGAAATAGAAGAACGACGTTCCTTGCGCCGAGCCTTTTTCAATTTGCGTTCGATTTTCCTTAGTTTTCTCGCAAGGTTATCGTAGTCATCTTTATCACAATTTCTTCGTTTTGGCATTGTTTTTTCCACTACACTGCACAAAGCACTGTACTCAAAACAAATAATTACGCAAATAATAATTTGTACACATAAATATAAGCGGAGTGACGAAGTGGCGAAGCACTGGAACGCGAATGAAGATCGGTCATACCGGCCGGTGACGAGTAAGTTTTGTTTACTACCAGCAAAAAAAAAAAAAAAAGTTATACCCTCTCAAAAGTGGCGAAAACCTGGGCGGTACTACAATGTCTTATGCCAATCTCGAGGACGAAAACATAAGTATAATTACCATAAGTCAATACATTGTTTGCTAGTAGATCTCCAAAATCTATTAAACGACACTAAATATCGATTACCTTAAACTTGAAATCGTAACATTCAAACTGTGAGCGATAAAATTGCAAAAGCCTAGACTGTAGTGACACTGTAACTTCCCCAGGATCTAGTTTGAAAGTCAAATCGGATCGAACGTTTTGAGAATCACACTGCCTTCTCAGTTCTTTATTTATATCTCTCAGCTTTAGCCGGTTGAATGTGGGTATACATTTTCTTAACATCTTTTCTTTGCGCAGACAAATAAAAACTTTCTCAACGCCTTTTCTTCTGGATATTTCAAATGTTTTGTAAAGTTCTCGCACCTACCAGAAAAAGTTAATAAATATACGATCTTTATTTCTGTTTGTGGTTTTGTCTAAATGAACACAAAAATGGTGATAAGTGAATAGGTGTGCTGGTAACTCATGCGATTTTAAAACTCACTGTTTCGGTGATTTAATACTTAAAAACCTTTTTTGTATCGGATAATGTTTAAAAATCTAATTGAATAATACAATTTGGCTACAGATGTAGCTCAGTGATATACTCGTACATTTTGAAGTGGAGTACCCACGAAAATGTATGCGATGAAGTCATTGTTCGGGCTGTTTTTTTTAATTTGCTGTAATTTTTGCAATGCAAATGGTTTTCTTTGCTGTTGATTCCTTCGAAATTGTCTTCCATCGTCCTTCACACGCTACTACCATAGCTACAAATACCTTAATTTATTAAATACTATTTACATTTTAATTGTATTGATTATATGATGTGGTTACTAAAGTTTATTCACAGATCATTAAAAGTGTCTTGTCAAAAAAATGGAGTACTCCTGAATCTTTCAAGTCAAAGTCATCTGGATAAGGAAACACGCCGCGAGACGGTTAAGAAATTACCCTAGCAATTTCCTATCATGCCAATCTCAGTGCTGAGACATTTTAATAAACTGGATAAAATCTAGAGAGCCAACTGCAACGGTTAGCATAATTGACACGGTCTCAGTCCAGCGCAATAAAAATAGTCTTAGCCACTCAATAGAGAGATGTAGCGTTTTAAAATCTCATTTAAGCAGCTATAAGCAGATTAAGCAGAGTGAAAATATTTTTCCATTCAATGAGGCAATGAATGTACGAAGGTCTTTTACAAAATTTACCTATTATGAATGCAGAATAACATACAAAAACATACCAAACTAATAAACTATAAAGTATTTTTATCTAAACTATTAATGACTATAAGTTTTCATCAGAATAACGAAGCAACTATTGAAATATCCAGAGTTCTTATTGCAATACACTAGAACAGATTTGTTGCGGCTAAGTTTCATTTGTAGATATGACTAATTTGGTAGGTAAATTTACAATAGCTGATCCAACTGAAAAAAATGCACTGGCAACTATGTTTACGCAATTTGATTCCCACTCGTACAGTAAGCCCAATAATAATTACTTTCTTTGTTAACTACTTCAATCATAACACTGAAAGAAAGATTTGGCATAAAGTCAATAGATATTTTTATAAGTTGTTCATTAACTTAAAAGCTCCTTGAAAGCTTAACAAGAAGCTTCGTCAGTTTTACAAAATGCGGGCCAACATAATTTAATATTCTATTCATTTTCTGTATGAATTTCTGTGTACGGAATTTTTGTAAAAGCTTTGATAAAAAGCTCTACGCCTCTTATTACTTTGCCTTATTTGAAGATTATTACTCGTGTCTTACATAACATATCACTTTATCTTAATACCACATTTATGGAACACGATAAAAATGGTTGATTGAGTCAAAAATCTTGTTGAACAAGTCATGTGTTACACACATGTGTTATTATGGATTCTACATTGGTATTGCAATCCTCGCGCCCTCGAGGACCCGATAAAATATATCAAACTTTTTCAACAAAAACATTGTAGGCCGGAAAACTAGTGAGATATAGTTATTGCATCTTGACCGACATTTTTCACGTCCCTAAACCTAAGTTAACACGAGTCGGAAGTGATAAAAACCAATTACACCTTTTAACGTGATGAAGGTGATTTTTATGCAGAGCTTATCTTAATAGTGTGAGAAATAGTAAATGGATTCGCGGTTTAAGCGAAGGGCTTGTTTCCTTGAGAGATGTTCCGAGAAAATGAAACTCGTAGATTTGCAATCGATATATACATCGAGATAAATAACTCGAACGATATTACAATCATCAGTTAATCACATCATCATCATTATAGGCAAAAGGACGTCCACTGCTGAACAAAGGCCTCCCATAGTTTTATTAATATCAGTACCGTAATAGAATAATTAATTAAATCGATCCCCAGTTGTCTAAAGAGTAATTTCTTACACCTTTGAAAAGTACCCATGAGAGCATAAAAATCTGATTGGTACCTAGAATCAAGTCAGAGAACTATACTCGAGAATTACGAGTGCTCAGGAAAATCGATTGGCTAGTGGCCCAGCACTACTTCCTTGGGGTTAATTTAAAGACGACTGATATCTGCGGACGCATTCATTACCCTACAACGGGTTAGAAGTGTACCATAAATTATTAGCGGAATACTTATTCGCTGATTTATATTGAGCTGTAAATTTCCGATTGCGTATGAAGCAGCCGCTAGCTCGTGAATAATTCCGATGGTACGTCTGCTATAATTTTAACGATGCTTTGTTGTGAGCCGTATAGATGAATATATTGAAAGTCATCGACACAAAATAGACTCACACTAAGAGCGCTTTTGCTGACCGTATCCGATTCGAATTCGATTCGTATCCGAATTTGATCTGGATTGGCTAGCATAGTATTGATACGAGTATGAATATGAAGGCTTACTTGTTATATCCTATTATAAAATATAATTACTGTAAGTTTTATCAGATACGGAGAAGTGTGAAAACACGCTCAGACTAAGCTTTAGGTTTGAAACTTGTTTTACCTTTGGGCCCGCGCTCACAATAGCGCATGTTGTAGGTCAAATTTTTGCCCAGCTGTAAGATCTTGTATTTTATTCCTTATAATTATTATAGTTATTAGGATATAGTGATTATTAAAACTGTAAATCTTCCTAAGAATAAATGAATAAATGAATGAATGAATAAATATAAACTTTCATTGTTCTACAAGCGATATCTACCAGGTACATGCACATGACTTTAATCAATCAATGTTGAGTTTTGCAGTCAGCGCTATATCAAATCTCTAGGGGCCTGCTCGATTGAGAGTTATTGCACTAAAATTTTACCAGTTTTTCAATGCCAAGCAATTTCATTATAGTTGAAATATCGAGTTTAGTTTGGATTGTGTTTGCCCTTCTTATTTCGTTATTAATTAGGGTGTATGGTGAATATCTGAATAAAAATAGGTTTGAAGAATTCCTAAGTTCACTTTGTTAGATTATCTTCTACCGTCGTATTATTTATATTGAAATCATAATTTACTGTTTTTTATCAATCGAGAAGAACCTTTAAAATTAAAACACCCACTTGCCTTTATAGTTGACTCGCCGCAAAAATAAATTTGCACCGTCAGGCCGGCGGGTGAAAATCAATAGCTGGCCAATATGTGCCTATCATTTTGACATCTAGAGTTTCGTCCACCGGTTAGGCTAGTCTCACACGAGGGCACTCGAGTATTTCATATTAGGCGGCTAAAATATCGATTACAGTGATGAAAATTCTGATGTGGCTGTGGAAATATGTTTTAGATGGTCAAAAGTTGAGTGCTGAATAAAGAGCGATTTTAGTTATGACTCTTAGGCTTATATGGTAGGAAAGCAGCTGTCTCGTTCTATGAAGACGTCGTTATCACAGAAGGAGGCTGCGGTGTATGAGAGAAAATGACTCTCAGGCTGACCCGCTCCATAGAAAACGTTGCGATCCTTCGTCGTCCCACTTAGCGGTCTCTGTCTCAGTAGGTTTTGATCCGACTTAAAAAAACAAGTTATCATATTGGGAATACTTTTATTATTATTATTGAGTTGTTGGGCCCTATTGTAGCCTGCTCGACCAGTTATGATCTATTGTGGCAGCCCTTATGCTTTAAAGTTCACTGCTTAGTCCCGCTGAGTCTATAAATTGCCAGATTCTTTGGAGCGTGATATCTGTTATCTCATCCGGGTGCACGATGTGCCGCCCAAGATGGATACTTCTTTTGCTCATAAGCGGACCGCAAGAGCAGAGGATATGCATGGCCGTTTCTTCTTCTGTATTACAGAATCTGCACTGAGCGTCTTCGGTCATGTTCATTTTGGACAAATATTTGTTCAGTTTGCAGTGACCGGTTAGTATTCTGGTCACTGCACAAGCTTTGTATCTTTCGAACTTTAATAGTTCTTTAGTTACTTTGTTGTTGTAACCTTGAATGAGTGCTTTTGAGTGTGTTTGTCCTGGTGCAGACTTCCACAACTCAATAGCCTCTTGTTTACAGAGGGTGGTTAGAAGCGTAGTGGCGCGTTGTTTGGAGATGCCACAGAACGGTTCTACGCCAATTTGAGGGTTATCGGCTCCTTTTCTAGCGAGTTCATCTGCTATTTCGTTTCCTTCAACATTAGAATGCCCTGGTACCCATGTAAGTGTGACTTTGTTGGTGTTTCCCAGATCATTCAATTTCTCAGTGCATGTTTGCACCAGTTTTGACATTTGTTCGAAGGATTTTAACGCCAGCAATGCGGCTTGGCTGTCGGAGTTGATGTAGATGTGTTGATTCCGGAGCTTCCTCTCAAGGTTTATCTCTGCACATTTGTTAATGGCAAAGACCTCGGCTTGGAAGATCGAGGATTCAGTCCCCATGTTTACACTAACTTTGAGCTTAGGCCTCTCTCCATAGATCCCACAACCTACATCATTTCCCTTTTTGGATCCGCTACTTACCATGGAAACCCACATGGCACGGTATGCATGGAGCTATATCAAATGTTATTTCTATACATATTCGAATTTGCTCGCCAAGTGATGTACACCTCGCCTTACCCAAGCAGGGCTATCTGCGATATTCGCCTCGTGTTATATGACCGGCCAGTTTTTGCGAGCCGTACACCCTATTCATTAGCCACACTGTACATGTCCGTATTAATTACAGGATGCCCTCGACGCAAACACCGGACAACGTACACGCAGATTCCGAAACTCTTGTTGCACGACTGACGAGTGGAAAATTTGAAACGTGTTTCAAAAATTCAGTGATAGCAATCAACCAAAAGGAATAAGGGCTTGTTGCGTCATGGACAAATAAGCAATAACCAACTAATAATTCAAATTTAGAACCTTTTGTATGAGATATTGTACAGATAACCCTAATGGGAACTTCTTCATTGAAAAACAGGCCGTTGAAGTTGATTTTAATGAAAAAATATTTGATGCGGATTTAAATACTAGAACTGGATTAGTTATCAGACTTAATGCATGTTACTCTAATTTGACCATGTTTACAATGAGGTTCTCTTAGCGCAGTGATGGCAGTGCTTTGATTATAAAAAAAGTTAAGTTTAGCTTGTAAGCATCCCACTGCTGGGCAAAGGCCTTACCTTAAATGTGAGGCAGTATGAGCCATACTCCACCACGCGGGCTCAGTGCGGATTAGCGGAGGGGTGTTTGCAAGGCAAGCGACCAACCTTGTTGTCAGATTTTATCTCTGACTAGGCTTAACGACTAATATTAAACAATATTAGCCGGGACCAACTGCTTAACGTGCCTTCCGAAGCACGGAGATGCTCGTGATATACGTCACTTATATGGTCGGAATGGTCACCCATCCAAACACCGACCGCGCCGTAAGTTGCTTCACTTCGGTATCACTACCAAAGCGCTGCCACCACTGCGCTACGAGCACCTCGCTTTGATTGTAATACCGAAATTTAGTGTTCGAGTGGGTGACCATTCCGACCATATAGATTTTCATAAAATTTTCAAAGTCAGAGTGAACAAGCTTTTCCAGCGTGAGCTCGCTCCATCGTCGTCTCTGTCTATGCCACGTTTGGTCTAGTCTGGAGACAAGAGCAAACCCAATTCATCATCATCATAATCATTTTCAGCCACCGGACGTCCACTGCTGAACATAGGCCTTTCCCACAGCTTTCCACATCGACCGATCACAAGCGGTCTGCATCCAGTGTGATCTTGCTTTTTTTAAACCAATTCAAATAAAAAATATACATATAAAACCGGTTAAGTGCGTGTCGGAACGAAAACATCACAATATATTTTGACAGCATAAATAACTTTGTTTTTCATAGTGTTTGTATGAAAGACGAAGTTATATTTGCGGTTGATAAAAATGTGCAATATCTCAAAAACTACTGGTTCGATCACCTTCAAACTAATTTTTGTTGCAAGTTTTTGTTGAGATCTACATCATATATTTTTTTCAAAATTTTCACTTTCTTAGTTCAAAAGTTAGATGGGGGGGAACGCCCATTTTACCACTTTGGAAGCGTCTATATCTCAAACCTTACACTTTTAGAAATAAACCGGTTAAGTGCGTGTCGGACCCGCGCACTGAGGGTTCCGTGCCACCCTTAACTGAATTCAGGGTCCACTTACTTTCACTTAACGAAAACATCACAATATATTGCGACAGCAAAAATAACTTTGTTTTTCATAGTAATTGTATGAAAGACAAAGTTATATTTGCGGTTGATAAAAATAGGCAATATCTCAAAAACTACTTGTTCGATCTCCTTCAAACCAATTTTCGTTGCAAGTTTTTGTTGAGATCTACATATACATTTTTTTCAAAATTTTCACTTTCTTAGTTCAAAAGTTAGATGGGGGGGGACGCCCATTTTACCACTTTGGAAGCGTCTATATCTCAAACCTTACACTTTTAGAAAAAATGGTTTTAGAAACCTCAACATCATTTTAAAAGACCTATCCATAGACACCCCACACGCATAGGTTTGAGTAAAAAAAAATTTTTAGGTTTTAGTTTCATGTATGGGAGCCCCCACTTAAATATTATTTTTTCTTACCTTTTGTATCTGAATCGGAAAGCGGTGAACAAAATACACCTACCTACCAAGTCTCAGCTACGTGATACTTATAGTTTCAGAATAAAGTGGCTGTGACATACGGACGGACAGACAGACAGACAGACAGACAGACAGACAGACAGACAGACAGACAGACAGACAGACAGACAGACAGACAGACTTGACGAAACTATAAGGGTTCCGTTTTTTGCCATTCGGCTACGGAACCCTAAAAATGACGTATATATCACGATCGAGCATCTCCGTACTTCGAAAGGCACGTTAAGCAGTTGGTCCTGGCTAATATTGGTCGATATTAGTAGTCAAATTTTGTCAGAGGTACTATGGGCGGTTGATAAATCTGACAGCAAGGTTACGCTTGACTTGAAAACCTCTCTTCGCCAATCCGCACTGAGCCCGCTTAGTGCAGTATGGCTAATACTAACTCATACTTGAGGTAAGGCATTCGCCCAGCAGTGGAATGTTAACTTGACTTTTTTTTTACACTTGATTATCTACAAACTAAATCGATTCTGCTTAGTCAAGAAGGCATGCCTAGAAGATATTTGAATACTTTTTTGTTTCAACCAGCCTTTTGTTTTTCTAACATTCTAAAATATGCATCCTCTAATATGAGTCACTAATGCCACTGAAATACTAATCACTTGATTGCGCCGCATTGGACCGGCGACCACACTCGGTCGCAGTCTGATTACACTGGTTTATAATTGCTGCCCTTACAAATGAGCCAACTGCCAATTCGTCCATGTTTTCAGTTGATCGTTCATTAATTTGAGTATATTGTGTCAGTTTCGACATTTCCCTGATTAAATCGGAGTTCATCTGCTTTGTCTGCAATAAGTGCTGGTTCGTTTAGCGTAATGGTAGTGATTGCGATTGTATCGATTATGACTTGTGCTGCTTTTGTCGAAACTTTTTCTTTTGCATGTTTACATATGTCGAGGTTTAGCATTTCTTAAAATTCCAGTTTGTTTATTAGGCAATAAAGTTGTAGGACGAGGTTAGAAATATGTAATTTTATTTATTTTATTTTATTAATCATAGCACACAAAACCGATATCAATCATTTGGTGTGTTATCTGGCGTTAATTTTGAAAAATTCTAAATATTGAATATTTAATGAAGGGTCTCATTCAACAGGATTTAAATCAGCACATCATGCGTGTCGAACCTAAAATCCGTTCCAAATAATGAAGAGAATCTTAATAAGAAACCCATGCGAGCGTCACACTCGTTTAGTGAAACATTTCCCTTCTAAAAGCTAGTCGTGCGTGACATCCCTAAAAACTTCATTCCAACTATTTTCTGCTATTTACAATTTGAAATAATTTACCATGGCTCTCTACATAACTCTGAGCGTAACTTATGAGTGGTCAGGCTACTCTTAGAGTAAGAACTGCAATTTTCGAAAAGGAATGCTGAATGCGCTTTGTTAACTTGTTACGAACAAAATAACTCGCGCGATTCAGCTTTTATTTTGATATTCGAAGTTGTTCCGTTTTCTGTAAATCGAGATATTATAATTTTTCTACCATCAAATCATAGTAACTCGCCATCGTTTTGATTATATTTCCGTGGTTTATATGACTGTATCAATAAATGTTTATTTTTACTTATATTTATTTTCTCTCTTCTCCGCCATTCTCTTGACCTCTTGATATGAAGCGTTATAAAACATTTGTTTTATTAGATAAGCTGATTCTTGGTCTTCTCCTTCTCGTTCTACCTTATCTTCCCTTTATTTTGCTGCTGATGTATCTGACATGTCTTATCAAGTGTCTCAACATTCGCCCTTTTCTATATCTTTAAGTATATTCCTCTTCAATAGCGTAAAGAATGGACAATACTCCAGCGACAGTAGCATATGTTTTCAATTTGATGATGATATATTCTCGCATAGTCATATTTATTTATGCTTCAGTTTATAAAGTCTAGCAACTTGTACTTATTATTTATTTCAACGAAAAAATAGCTCGAACCAAGGTGATGTATTAGCCTTTATTTAATTCCTGCTGCTAAAAGGAAATGCATGCGCGTTCGGGTGATTAATTTACAACTTCCGATGGCGATTGTATTGAATCTGGTTTCCGCGTTTGCATTCCACCTTAATTGTGCATATGTTGGGAGCTTTTAGATGCCTCAAATATTATGTGCAAATGTATGTTTCTGTAAGTATCCTTGCACAGTAAAGGGAACCTATTTTAAAGTGTTTTTCTTATCTAGGATTTAATGCAATGTAGTTGTAGCAAAATACAACAATATAATAAAGTAGTTAAAACTTATGCATTCAAAGAGATGTATTAGACTATAAAGAAAGATGTATACTTATTTAAACCGTGAATTTCTGGTTCAGGTCAGTCTTTTGAGTCCCTAATTTACCTACTCGCCGATCTATCTATAACTCTAATTACTAAATTGACAAACAATGTTAGCAGAGGTGCCGTATTATATCAGTCTTATTTCTTTACCCCACCCTTCGTAAAAGTACCCTAAAGCTCATCATCACTGGTCGCACCCAAAAAATGTACGGGAAATCGTGTGGTATTATGAAAAAAGTCGACCATTAGCAAAACGCGGACCTTAATGCACATTATATTTCATGGCAACGAGAGGCCAAAAGACACCACTGTATCCATTTGTGATAATATGTTACGTAGCCCACTTTGATGATATACGACTTACTAGACGTGACATGTGAAAAGAAATCTACTCTAACACCTAACTGTTGGTACCTAATTAATATGAAAATGATAATTATCTTAAATTTTTGTCAGTCAACGAGATGTATAAATAAATAAAATTATTTATTCAAAGCCCACTTATGTTAACAGTTTTGTATTACATAGTAGATTAATAAATACAATATGATCACCGGATAGAGATGAGTTTTGACTGCGTAGTGTAGTGGTATAGCTAGTTTAACTTGTTTAAGTCGACACTATTTTCTGTATTGGTAAACCGCTTCATTGAGACTTTGCCTGCGGGGTACAGGGGCGCGGGGGGAGGTGAGAGCGGGTTGCGTGAGAAGTGCGGGAGGCACGAATACACCCGCCCACGCCACTCACGCTAACCGCTCTCACCTCCCCCCGCGCCCCTGTGCCCCGCAGGCGAGGTCTCAATTTCGCGGTCTACCTATAGCTTTTGTGTGATATTATAATTGAAATTAGTCTTCAGATTATAACAATACAGGTCCATAGTATAAATACCTTATAGTCTAATACATCTAATACCTAGTAAAAGTATTTTACACGTAGCCCCGAGTGTGATATTTACCCTCAACATGCAAAAGTGATATATTTGCAAACATTTAACAATTAGATAAGGTAAAGTTTAACAATATATAACGTATTTTAACCCTAGAGGTAAATGTCTGTTCTATGAAATTGAATCATTGTATTAGCGGCGGGCGCAGAGGGCAGCCCGTGCCCGGTATATCCCGAGAGCGAATCTTTGATATCAAATTCTTTTAGAACCGACCGCACGTAGCCAACCCCACATTTACTCATATTTTAGATAACGTTCGACTGTTCCAACGCTCTGCAAACGGAATGTGAATAAAAATACGAATATTTCCAAAGTTACCACTCACGGAGATACTGCAATTTATTGTGTGAAGAACCTTTGTTTGTAGCGTGAAGACGGTGACAAAGGAAATGGTTCAGATACACTAGCGTTGTATTGTCATAAAATCCAAGTACAAAACTAGAAATGTTCTTCTTACTATAAAAATACTTAATCGTTAAATCCTTCATAGCATAAAAGACGCTGTTATGTGATAGCAGAAGATCTTTCTTTTAGATAAAGTACAAATTACCTATTGGTAGCAATAGGTAATTTGCATTTTTTTTGTTTGTCTCCTAATAAATAACACTCAGGTCTACTCTTAAAACTCTCAAATATCAAAACTAACCACATCCATTTCTTTCACAGATCACCAATAGACTATGTTCTCTCGATAACCACAATCAAGTAAGATGAGGAGATCAAGACGGGGTTTAACTGAGCAGAGCGGCGATAGATGGCAGCACCGAGCAGTGACGCGCTGAAACAAGATGGCGGCGGGCGCGCAGCCGCGAGGAGGCGGGCCTCTTGCGCGGCTACTTGTCTTGGCTATTTTACACGTCAATTTTATTGGTAAGTGATGTTGTGTTAAATCGATAAACGATCACGTACAATGGAGAGATCAAGATGAGGTTCAACTTTACGGACCGGTGGTAGATGGCAGCACCGAGCAGTGACGTACTGTAACAAAATGGCGGCGGACATCCAAGCGTCTTGGCTATTTTACATGTCAGATTTATGGTTAGGCCAGATACTTTTGTGTGCTTTTGTTTACTAGCAATCTATTATAAAGGGATTGAGATACTACAGAGTTCATATCCATATACATACTGAAGATATCGCAAACACACACTCATACCTATCGCATGCAATGTTCTGAAAATGTATGGCAGCAGACCAAATGCAAATGCATATTAACCCTTAGGCTACATTTACTAGTCACCTTCGTACGTGTTCCTGTTGTTCTCTTTTTATTAAGCTTTTTTAGATGCGGAACTCATCAAAGAAACGTTTGCGCCTCCTCTTAACGATGGCAACCACGTCTGCTTGAAAGAGGATGAAAATGTAACACACTGACACTGTATCTCTTTGTTCTGTATAGGTTTTAAAACGATCTCTATCTGTATTGGAAGAGGCAAACCAATTTCATTCTTGATAGAATTTTCGTCAACGCACTAATAATATACGAATTATATCGCTCAACTCAGCGTTATATTCCTCATGGGTACATACGCCTATAAAGCTAAACAAAAAGATATAATTTACTTCATTGCATACCTACCTTTTTTGATGGCTGGTAAGCCATTAACGCGATATTAGGTAACACGGCTTTAAAGAATCTGTTTGACTAGGACGGGCTTACGGCACACAACAAACCGCAGATGCGAAACATTTGGCCAACCCCGTTTTGTTTCGCAGTCGCTCTCATTTCATGAAGTGCAAGCTTTTGCGTACACTTTTTTCACGACACTAAACTATTCAGACTCGTTGTTGACTAACATAAATGCGGCCATATTAATTTCGCGATTTTAAACTACCTACGCATTATGCTGCGTTTTTGTGCTATTTAGTTATGATAAATATTTTCACAAACTGTACAGTCACGAGTGTTTAAAAGGTCGATTTATGTCAAATCTACTAACAATAACATAAGACATATTTCTGTTCTTTGCATAATGTGTTATATGAACTAATTTATTTCATACCTATAGGTACAAACAAGCGCAAGTATATATTTTCCACATTTTTTTTTATTTTTAGCGCTCAGAGAATGCTATTTTGACGTTAAACTGTAGGCAGTGGGGTTTATTATTTACAAGGAGAAAAGTTTATCTTGATAAGAAGATTGAAGCAATACTTATCAAATCATATAAGAATACCAATTCTCAGTAACAAGACGACGATAAAAACATCAAACGTTTATTATAATCTTACAACGTATGGGTGTCTACCACAGATACCGTTTCAAGTTCAAAGAGAAATTTGCAAATGGATTTACCGTAGTCGCATTCGGAACGATTCATTCTGCGTTGATAAAAACATAAAGCGGCTAAGAGTAATACGGATAACCCTTTCAGAGCCTTCTCATCGAAAAACGGGCCTGGTGTCAAAATGCCACCGCGCGCTCATGAAAGACACACTGTTGCAGTTATGATTAAATAGACTTACGGCCTGTTTCACAACGTCGTAATAAGTTCTGGTTAGCGTTATCCGTCTAATACTTTATTCGAAATGTTTTTTTTATTAGTCATTTGTTAGCGCTTATTATGTTGTCAGTAGTAAAACAGGCCCATAAACTATAAAACTAGTATTACCAGATAACCTAAAATCTATTATATTCGGCACAAAATTTTTCCTTTGAATACCGTTCGATATGGAAAACTGCGTAGCTTGTAGACGCATAAATTATGCAGATAACGTGTCTTACAGATTTATGAAAACTGCACTAGTAAACAATGCTATAATGTGATAGTAAAATTCATAATATTTCATAGCGTTTGGGGGAAAAGTTTATTTGACTTCTATTAACTCAAGGTAGTAGTGACCTATGTCCACTTTCGCAGGTTAGACTTGTCAACTCATCCAAGTTAAAGTGGCAAAGTGTATTAGTCTTTGTCACATAGAAACAGACACTAATCAGGCGCCCGAGAGGATCCATAATGTCCGTCTGCAGATTATTACTTAAATTGGAACACCTTTTGTACATAATGGGGCATTATAATATTGTATTAAGTCAATACAAACCATGCCATTGGCCCTAACTAAATAGTAACATAATATTTGGTGCTGGCTTCCACGCTGACAATCCTTTTTTCAAACTCTTATCAAACTTAAAAACCGTACCAAACTTTAAAAGCAACTTTACACTGTCCGTGTCTGAGTGTTAATACTATTATTTTACGCTTTTATGTTCCTCCGTTACCCCTCTCTACACATTTAAGGCTCGCTATTGTTGATGAAACAAAACATTTTTATGAGAGTATCCATCGGCGCGGATAGGCCAGCCGTCAACGCTGCGCCGTCAAACATGACGTATTGCGTCGTTATGTCCCCCGATCACTTTGACAGCCAGTCAGTCGGATGATCCGGAAAATAATGAAAATCGGAATTTAATTACTCAAGTTTAAACCTGTCGTAAAGTTGTTTTGCAACTTTTGTATGTTATTTATAACGAATACAGAGCTGAACATGATTTTGCGCCGCGCAGCAATTGTTTTAATCAAAACACAGTAAATAAAATAAACCGCTAACAAAAGTGGTGAGTGGACATAATAATACTTAAATTTATCATATTTTTATGAAATTATTCTCACATAGAAATAGTACCTAGTTATCTGCTTTCAATCAAAACATAAACTCAGAAATGTAAATATGGCTTAAATTAATAAAGAGTTACTTACTCGCAATACTTCTTCAACTAATGCAATTTACAGAATTTCCCAATTAACTGAAGTATGAGTTAGCACGTATTGTACGTAATACGATTTGGAAATTGCGTAAAATCCTAGAATCCTTTTACGAGTCGTTTTACTTTTCAAGATATGCAATGGATACTTCGATTGCCTTGCTTTAACTAACCAGATTTGTTACATTGCCCCTAGAACTGTACATCGTCGGATATGCCGAATAAATAAACTGTTTTTTATTAAGTCTTGCAGAACTAATGCTGGCAAAAGATCGCCATTGCGCAGACTGGTAGATATTTATAATAATCATTTTGAAAATATAGATATATTTGCGGTTTCGGCACATAAGTTTAAGGAATTAGTTTACAGTAGTTTATAGACACACCAATTTTTGTCTCTTCTATAAGACAGTGCAATGTACTGTATGTATTGATTTATTGCCTAGTCTGATATTGTTTTTTTATTTTTCTTATAACTTCTGTATATGTTGCAACACCTAGCGACTTTATGTGAATTCTGTTACCTAATCTGTGAATAACGTAGTGGGTTATACATTTAATAATTTACTTGTTGGCACTTTTTTTTTTATAACATGTAATGTGTAACTGTTTGTTATTCCATAATAAATGAAAATAAAATAAAATAGATAGTTGATAGATTTGTAGAGATTATACTGAATACTATACTGAAACCCAAAAAAAACTGAACATTTAGATCTAACATCACTTCATCTATCCGCAGCACTTTAGAGCACTTAGGCTAAGAACCCACGTGCGCCCGCCGGAATGAAATTAATCACGGCGTAAAATTTTCAGTTGCTACCTTATCTCGCGTCGTATTGTCGTTTTATTGTGCTAGCCATGGAACCATTAGCGAAATGTCACAGTGGAGCATTGTAATCGTGCCCGCGGCTCGCCGTACATTGTGACGGGCCGCTGACCCCGGTGTATAACCCCCTTTACGTTTGCGCCGTCATACAAATTCGAAATTATTTAACAAATGATGATACGGCTCGCTTTTGAGCGGGTTTTTGGAATAAACGTTGCATTATTTTAATAAGAAATGACGCTTTAAACAGCAATTAGGTCATCTTATCAATTATATCTCATATATGACATTGATATTAGAATATGCCTATACAAATATTTCATTGTACCTATTCGTTTTCATATAGGCACACGTAATGTTATCTTCGGTTGAAAGAGTATGTACCTAAATAAAGTTTAAATTTTCCAAAATATGTTAGTTATGCTTGTCTGAAAACCACCATTATTATGTTCCGTGAATAAGTGAAATGCTAGACAAATTCTTTTATCGTAATTGTAATACCCTAACTTTGTAACCAACTATAATTAATACTACAACTCAATTATACAAGATTAGAACTTGACTCATTAGCTTCGGCTGTGAACATGGTTTTTGTGTGATTCGGCAACGGACCAGGCTCAAAAAATTGCTCTCTTTGTAGGGTTCCGTAGCCAAATGGCAAAACGGAACCTTTAAAGTTTCGTCAAGTCTGTCTGTCTGTCTGTCTGTCCGTCCGTATGTCACACTTTATTCTAAAACTGTTAACATTACACAGTTGAAGCTTGGTAAGCAGATTTGTTTTTTTTAACCGCTTTTCGATTTTCATAGAAAAATAAAAAATAATAAACGAAACTAAAACCTAAAAAAATAAATATTGTCAAACCTATTCGTGTGGGATGTCTATAAATAGGTCTTTTAAAATAACATCTAGGTTTCTCAAACCATTTTCTCTAAAAGTCTGTCGTTTTGGAGACAGACGCTTCCAAAGTCGTAAAATGGGCGTCAATCTTTTGAACTAAGCGAGTGTAAGTTTTGAAAAAATACGTGATGTAGATCTTAACAAATACTTTCAACAAAAATTGGTTTGAACGAGATCGAACTAGTAGTTTTGGAGATATGGCACATTTTTAACAACCGCAAACATAACTTTGTTCTTCATGCAAACACTATGATAAACAAAGTTATATTTGCTGTCAACAAACAATTGAGTATTTTGGCTAAGTGGAAGTAAGAATCCCTAATTCAGTTAAAGTTGGCACGGAACCCTCGGTGCGCGAGTCCGACTCGCACTTGGCCGGTTTTTCATATGAAATTTACTTCCTACCTTATTTTTTAAACACAAGTCATTTATTTCTATCAAGACTTGTAACAAAGATTTTAGTTGAAAACATATTCACTATATAGATTGAACTCATGAAGTATTGAACTATAAAACAGGTAGCTATTTATCTCAAACTTAAAAATTAATCGCTTATTAAATGTGTTGCTAGCGCGAAACTTAAAATACCCTCGACCGATTCAACGAATTTCATTTTCTTAGAAAGGTTCTTAGGGACAAAAAGTCCTTACCTAACAAAAACATTACAAGGAAAATAGGAAAAATAACACTTTCCTTTTCTTATACAAATCACATCTTTAACGTAACGAAAAT
Source organism: Pyrausta aurata (assembly GCA_963584085.1). Lineage (NCBI taxonomy): Eukaryota > Metazoa > Arthropoda > Insecta > Lepidoptera > Crambidae > Pyrausta > Pyrausta aurata. The sequence goes on from OY757252.1 coordinate 7,213,793, forward strand.
ACGTGAAAAAAAATTTTTGATCTTGATGAATTTTCCTAACTGAAAAAAGAAACAGTATCTAAACTAGTTGCTAGGTTAAAAAATATATCAGTTCCTAACAAATAACAATCGGATAACGCACAAAACAAACCCGCTTATCAAAGACGAAGAAGCAGACAGAAGTGTCACGTCGCAAAGAACAGAGTAAGTGGCGTTCTCAAAATAGTAAACACTCAAGTCCATAACAACGGGAACACGCGGCAATAAAACCTAACCCGGACACATGAATGAGTAAACAGTTTCGCGATTGTCGTGTACACTTCAGAGGGAGCAGTTGCGTGTTAAAGTGGGTTTAAAGTGTACGAAGAAATAGCTAGAGTTACGACAAAATATTATTTCTTGGTGCTGGCAGTGTAAGCTGAAAGTTTTTTTTTCAGAACAGACCGGTTCTTTCAATTGTATGTGTGTGCTGCGTCATGCATTATATACTTATATCGGTTTTAACGTTGCTTACAAGAAACGTTTATCTATGCTCGCATTTTGATTACAACATCAAACCAGATAATGTATATCCCTACTTAGACACTTATTATTGTACATACAAATCAGTGTACGTATTTGTATTCCGGTTTTTTGCTTGAATGGCTGATCGGATTTTAATAAACTGCAATTCAGCTGCGATTCAGCTAAATAGTTTTAGAGACTGAAGACTAAGATAGTTTTGATCTCAGAAATATTCGAATGGATGAAAATGTGATTAGTTTGCACACAAAATCCGGCCCAACAGCACTCGCCTTGACGTATCACATTTACGTATATATTTTTTAAATATATATATGCTCCAAATAATTATTAACTTTTTTGCACTCTATTTTGACACGTGGTCATAGAATGAGCATCGTCTGGTGTAAGTCGACCCTAGTAAATCTCGCGCGATCATTCCTCTCACGTTGCGTCAGAGTGGCCGACAAAGGGAAGAGGGCTTGCATACCTTATTACCACCTTTCTAAATCCCTACTTATGTGAACACGACACGGTTGTACTCGTAGTAATGACAACTACGTGCGGGGAGCAGTGATGGACTGTGGGCAATGATTTTTTGGTACATATTCCTCTGATTTCAGCTAGTAGATCTTTTTTGTGTGAGTGAATCATGAGGTTTAATTTGTATATACCCAAAAAGATTTGTATTAAAAAGAGAATTCATTTTTCAAGGCGATTTTAGTAGAATCGTACGCTAATATGACATTTGTAGGTAGTTAAGTACTTAAAACGAATGACACCGTTGTCGTTACAAAATATACATTCTTAAGAAACTGTACACTTTGAAAGACAGAGCTTACCATAATACTACTTGTTAACTCCATAAAAACGATGTTTATCAGTAGCAAAGGCTTGAGATAACTTCAGTGAAAATAACAATTAATATCCAGGTAACGGCCGGCTCTCACCAACCTTTTAAGATTTTAATATTTTCTTTTTCAGCAAATTGTCAGTCCGCGCGAAAAATGTCGACACAAAATTACTTAGTTATTTTTGTTGTTTCTTAAATATTGTTTTGCATTAGAATGTCGCCGCGGCTTTCCCTGCAATTAATCAGAGAGTCAATGAGCCGTGCTGTTTGGACAACGGGAATGAGTAATCCTTCCCTAGTGACTTACCAACAGCGACTAATAAAATACGCCTTGCGTAATAAGCTACGGAAATATTAGGTAAATTAAAAGGCGACGGTCATTTTGTTACGCGGTAAAAATATTTGTTTCTGTAAAACGATTTTCATTTACGTTACAATCTTGTGGCGCTGGTGTTGATGTAAAGGTCAAATCCCTATCAAAAATAAGTACAAGTGTGCAAATTATTTAATGAGATTTAGGTAACTACGTACTTGACAAAAATAAGTAGTGTTATTACTGTGAGTATGAACCTACCTAGTAGTCGTGTATAGTATCGTTTTAAATAGCTTTTTATAAATAGGTACACCAACATATTACACGATTACACGAAAGTATCTGTAAACAAAAATATTTAGATTGGACATACGATAACGAAGGAATGCAAACTTCCCAAATCTCACATTCAAATGTTAACGAAATTTAATTACATAATTTCAAGGGACGTCGGGTCAGCGAACCCAATAAAACTTCTCAGCATTAAGGAAATTGTGAGGAGCAAAATGCTCGAGGACAAAAATTTTATTTATTGCTGTTATCTTATTTGCATACAATTCTATATCGTCTACGGCGTAGACTGTACCCATACAGAGCGCACCAACTTGTTCATAGAATATTTTCTCATAAACATGCAGATTGCGGATGGGACGCGTTTTTATGTAAAATTGGGGGAAAGGGGAAGCTATTTTATTTATTACCCTCTTGAGTTGGCGTGGCGTCACTCCTGCCGTAGAGAGATTTCTGGGCAATATGTGCCGTTGATTTAAAGTGCTTCTACCGCTATATTTTATTGCATGGGGCGCTCCTTACTTCCAATACAATAAATTTAACCGTTGACCGCTTCGTAGATGCTTAACGCTAACGTTTTCTTTTTGAAATGAAATCACATATTTTCACCTTAAATGTAAGATAAGCAATACATGTAAACTTCATAACGGCCATTCATGATTTAAAATCTGTACTTAATATTATGGAGCTAAAGAGTTTGTTTGAACTCGCAAATTTCAGGAACTCCGGAACCGTTTTTTTTTGTTTGATAGCTTATTTATCGGGGAAAGCCTTAGGCTGTAAAACATCATGCTGCGACGGGAGGAGGGGGAGTAAACTCAAACAAACAAACCCGCAACAGTCGCGGGGTACCACTAGTATTTAATATTCCATTCCTTAACCAATACTACTCTAGTAAAGCACGCACAAATGCACAATGCCATTAAATGAAATTCCAACCATATATCTAAATATTAATATAATAAATTCAAACAAACAAATTGATATACCTTCAAAGTACTACGCCTTAGTTTCATAAGGGTAACAAGTTATAAGTGGAAAATTCTTTGATTAATGAAATCGTCGATCTACTACGAGCATGTCCAATGAGGATTAACTTGCTGAACTAATCGGCTTAATACTTGGCGGTTCCCTTGGAAGAGCGAATTTCGTAAAGTGATTGAAGTTAGCTCATACGATATTTTACTTAGTTTTGCCGAAAATGTTATTTTATAATTATGTTGATCGGAGTCTTGAAGTCTTTGTTAAGGAATCTGTAGCTTTATTTTAAAATTTAAATGTAGTCATTAACATGATTATGCCATGCAGACCGATACCATGTCTAAGGCTTATTAACTAAGGCTTGGCAGCTGGATCTTGGACATTTGTAAATAATTTTAAGTGATTTTTTTTTCAGCAGCTTTTTTTGTAAAATAAAATAGCTATTAAAATACGTTTGTATGTAGTAGTGTTTAGGTGCACCCAGTTTAACCACACTAAAAGCTGTTTAAACAGTTTTAAAACATTGCACAAAATATTCAGGCTCGCACTTATCTGCTAAGAAATGTAAAAGCTTTTAAAATTTCCAAGCGGTATAACTTCTTTCATAACAACTCCCCGACAGCATAGAAGTTACACAAATAATCTGGAAAATAGTTCCCGCCCCGCTTCATAATAACACGTTCCGCGTCAGTTTTGTTTGATGCTTATTAGGGCTCGCTAAAGGGCCTGTTTTTTTATCCGTAGTAATGATAAAGTTACGTTACTAGCTGTTGAATATTTACGATTGTGTGTGTTTTGAAGAAAAAATACCATTACTAATGGTCTTTAAAATAGCCGTTCTGATATTTATTGGTTAAGGTACTTTTTCTTCAAAACACTTACAATCGTAAATATTCAACCACTGGTTAACCTTACCGTTATATACTACGGATCAAAAAAACTGGCCCTAAGAAAAGTGTTAGGCTGTTTTATTTACTAAAACATTATTATTTGCCACATTAAACCTGTGATGGTGTTTGTGATTTTACTGGTATATTCTATTATTATAGTTTTATTACTCCACTAAAAATCTGACATTGGTGCATAGCCCCTATACTTTTGGGTTGCTTGCAAATAATTAAAAAGGACATACTTTTAGGAACAATTTTTTTTTATCTAAGTTTTGTTTTGTCTCCTTCTTTCTTTGTAATTTTTAATCTTTGTGTGTCAAATAAATAATTATTATATTATATTCTATTCTATTCTACTTCTTGCATCACTTTACATTCAGCATTCACAAACATCTGACAAGTTTCATACGAAATTGATAAAGGGGAATATTTTCAACATAACTAAGTCAACTTTTTATTAATGTAGTCGATTTAACTGTCCAGCTATTTTCTCGCACACCGCAAGTAGAGTACTTAGGAACTTCACGTCTTTCCTTTATATTTTGCTATAAACGACCAGGTATTCTTTAGTAACAATGGCTTTGTGTATTGACTTTCTGTAGAGTGCATGTTACACTTAGATCAGTGATCTTAGTTAAGTATCTCTTAGGTAACTAGTAGGTTTCCTGAATAGTTGTAAGAAAATGCAACTAGTTTCTACTCAGATGCAACCAATTTTTTTTTTAAAGCAAACGACCTAATACCTGTTATATCTTTAAAAAAAACGCTTGAATTCACTTACAGTCTGCCTGCGACAATCGATGCTGTAGGTACCTAAAGTTTTCGAAACGTCGGTTTATTTAAAACATAAGAATAAATGCGCGCGAAATAAATCCGTACAGTGTTTTATTTTTAATCAATGACACTCAACGAGTATCTTTCGCGTAAACTTCAGAACCAATTATGATCACTTTTTTAATACCGCCGCTTATATCAAAATTATAGTAACAAATTGTAACATACTGGTATTACAGGTACAAAGACACTTCCGATCCAATTTTACGTCATCCTTAAATAAATGTTGATAAACTTATAAGTACCTATATCCATTATTGGTCAAGGTAGGTATATTAGTAGGTATATCCTCATGTGATTTCCCGAAGGAGCGAGAACTGTTACTGTAGAAACTGTAATATGGTAGATGTGACTCTTCCTGCTTTCGCTTTATTGGCTAGTTTCCACATTTGTCTTAAATGTCGCAGGCAAATTGTACAATCGGCTATTTAATGAATCGGTGTGCTTAAGGAATCAAATGTGACATACGGAAAAGAAAGAAAATGTCGCCTGTCCCGATGACATTAGTACTCGAAATTAAACCATGTGTAAGTTATTATGATTTTCAAATTCTAGAGCCTACTAACTATTCGTCAAGAGTGAAAGCCAAAAATTGAAATCGATAAACCTTATCTTTTAATTATTACGAATAGGCAACCGAAGTTAAATACTTTGTTACACATTCAATCACTGTTTAGTTTGAATAAAATGTTGCCCGCTTATTGTTACGATCTAGTTAATTATGTTCAATATCTTTTCGAGACTGTAATGCCATGTCATGATTGTACTCTGATGTGTTTCCTATCATAAAATCGTAACAAGAAACGTGCCGCTCGCAATTCTACCGCGCACCCCACACACTCCGAGCAGTAGAATGTTTTTGCAGGCGACCCAAACAGCAATCATTCCGCGTAGTTTTATCACCAATGATAGCGCTCCACGTACTGTTTCACCCCCGTGACAAGCTACGGATGAGGTCAAGTAATTAAAAACGTGACCTTCGTCACATGTCGTCCGGGCCCATAAGGGTTTTATCTACTTCCTGGCACCCACGCGCGGCTTTGTTTATTTATCGGTCCTCACTTATTATGTTTTATTCCTAATTTTCAGTTAATGCGCAAACTTTATCGGCGATCAAGTTTAGAGGCCGTTAAGGATGTGTTGAGATTAATGTCACGTTTTTATTGGCGAGGGGACAAGTGGGGGATGCGTCCAATCTAGTTTGGCGTTTAACTTATATTTTTATTTATGTACTACATAAATGTTTTATAGATAATAGATGTTATCAGAACCTCCCAAAAAGAAGTAGGTTTAAGATAATAGTAGCACAATAGAAAGCTGTTAGATAAATCACAATATTTTCTTTGCGCATTTAAAACTTTTTAAACGCTTCATCGTTTTACATACAATATAACTTCTTGCAACTGGTTAGCGTAAACGCATTTAGTAGCTTGAGCTGAAATAATTCCTTTTAAAATTCCGTGGCTCATTTGTTTTAATATTTAACTTCGCCGAAACTGCTATAACTAGTTACTTAGCATAGAAGACGGCTCACAATTAAGTTACCATTTTCGCCACGCATTCAAGATCTCTCAAACTCGAGAGACAACTGTCTAGGTGTGTTATGAACTTCCAGACTACCGCGAATGGGATATCATGTGACAATTATTAAAGTTAGTCGAAAGTCTTAATTTTGTCTCTGAAGTTATTGATACGATATATTTTAAGTTGAGCTTCGGTTTTTGTTCTGGTAAATTGAAAAACTAGAATGTGAAACATCTCAATCTAAATTTAACCGTTACGAGTTTAATGTTTACTTTAACTGTAACCATGAAATATCCTAATTAACTCGTCAAGTATGTGTGAACGAGACACAATAGAAATTCCATTATTATGCGACTCCCGGCAGTCGTTTGATACCTGACTGATTAATTTGCGAAAAGAAAGACAAACATGGTTATCAGTAAAATATTTTTTGTGATTTTTTCCAAATCCAATTTGAATCAATTATTATCATACGATAAAAAATATAGATTTTATTTTAAGACTTAAAATTTTATGTTGCTTGCGCTGACTAACCCTAAGATAGCAATAGCAAATGATAATAGTTTGCTTTATTTAAATTATGTGTTGTGTACTAGGTTTTATTATTTTACAACTAAATAATCGAATGTACGTGTGGCTAGTGCGAGTAAAGGGGTGTGTGCACAAGCATTATAAGCTTTGTCTAAGTTGCCTCAGCTATTTTACGCATCAAACTTTCCGTTGACGAAATTTATTCATGACGTGATCCCTCGTAAATACATTTGGGAGTTTATTGTCGTAATGAATTTGATATGGCGTATGAAAACAGGCTTATCTACCGCATCCGCTGTTGTTTTGTTAGTTGCTCTTAAACGTTATAAGTTGGATTATGATCCTTTGTTATGATTGTAATTGTAATTTGGTAGTTTACAATCAAAAACTAAATGGTTTTAAATGTGTTCATTAACTTTGTTCTAACTAATTTCATGTTTAAAATATTTTTAGTGCAGGTGTTTTAAAAGTTCAGTTATCTTAATCTTTAATTATCATAATATCTTAATATTACATTATATATATACTTATGGATTAACATAAAAAGTCATTTTTCTTACCAACATGGCCAGTATTTCAATCCCTTTAAAGCTGCAGCGTTGTGGTCTTTCTGAAAAGCATATCAATACGGATATCAACACAAAGCATTGCACAGATTACACAAGACCAATTCACATTGAAATCGAATTAAAAATGTAGTTGAATTCCGTTCCCGGGCGCACAATTCTTTTCTCAAAGACTAATATTTTGTATCGCAACTGCAGCGCTGAGGAAATATCTCGTACTTCCTACCCTGTTTCACCTAGGTGCCTTAAACGAAATTGATACAATAAATTGGAAAGTAACCTACTTGGTGCTCTCGCCATGCAGATCTCAGCCTTTCTTGCTCATGTGGCCGCATTCCCTGATCAAATTGAAAATTCCAATGGGTTATCTATAGGGCACCGGAACGTGCATGAGCACATGAAATTAAATTGTTCCCGAAATTGTTTTCAAACTAGTGCTTTGATATAAATGGCGAGTTGACTTGTAAAGTAACGTGTTAGAAATTAAAATTGACTGATTAGTATAGGAAAAACTATCACTATATAATTTAGCATGTCTTATGCTATTACTATTGGCTATATGCTAGACTGGTTTTTATATAACGAGATCTGTCATTGTTATACCCCAAAGTTATGTATCTTAAAATTATACACCTACTACTTTTCAAAGCTTCCATTTATTTGTTTATAAATAGTGTACGCGTAGGTCCATATGAAATATTTCAACACTTGCTTGGTTCATTAAAACCCTGAAAATACGTTTTAAGATTAAAGCTTCGGGCAATATTCCCGAAGAGTATCTTGGTCGATTTTCAATTCGCAAAGTAATGCATCGCCGCTCCATAAATTGGTAATAAATAAACCTTTTAAAACTTTTAATATGTGGAAAGAAATTTATTCACGGAGAACATGTCCTATCAAAATATCTCGGCCCACACGTTATGTCGGCGCATTCTTCTCCTAAATTGAAATTCTCGTAGTCTCCCTTTGCGATGGGTGGGGCACGGGCAAAGACAAATACTTACAGCGTTCGATTAATGCCATGAAATATCATTTTTCTTTGCAAGTGTACTCTCACTTGAACGCGCCGCGAATGTTTTTTTTGTAAAGATATAGTATTGTTCAGCTAAAATTGCTACTGTTAACATTTATTAAACCAAAGAAACATGCAAGAATGCAATAATAAACGGCCGAACAGATTTTCATGAAACATGAATAAGAATACACGGGATAAAGTTATCTGTGGCACATACAAAAATAAACTGAAACCTATGTAATCAAAAACAAAAACGTTTTCTAGGCAAGGCAATAAGGTGATAAATAGAATAGATTAATTTATTTGCATTTGAATAGGGTACAATGAAATTCTTACAAATTAAAGAAAGTTTTGCACACTCATTCCAATTTCATTTGGAATTTAGTATAATAAAATTTATTAACTACATTAGGTATATCACATGCCACAATACATTATTTTCAAATTAATAATGTCAAAGATGACGCTAGGTATACTTATAATTAAAAACAGAGATATGAAAACAAAATATTATTCTTTGAGGCTCTTCTTTTAATTGTTAAAATTATGAAAATAATTTAATTTAATATAAATAATAAATGTATGTCGAAAAATATGTCAAACGTCATTTAACATCATTTTACCTCTATATCTGTTATCGCAAAATTTTGTAAAGTCACTAAAATGTATTAAAACAACGACTGCCAAGAACTGACTGCACAAAAAAAAAACATGTTTGCTTTCCACCCGATCCTTTACGTTTTCCTCACTATTAGAGATACATTTCATTTATAGCATGGGCGAACGTGAAATAAAGTAAAAATCTATTCAGTAGTGAAATCGATATGCTATCAAAATGCACCCGTGCACTCAAAGGCGAGACCGCCTCAAAGGATGCTGGTACGGGCAGCGGAGGTAGTTTGATATGTTACCCTTATGCTTCAGTAATAGAGTTTAGAATATGTTGGCTTTGCCGTAAGCTGTGTGCTACTGTGAGCTCAGTGCAGGACCGCTACGGCTGGCTATCGCGAACACTTGCTTTAGTTATAAACCCGTTCTTTTCTTTTCAGCCAGCGTTTATCTCTAACTCCTTGTGACGATCCGTGTATTGTAGAGGCATTTGTCTTTGGTCGAAGGGTCTCAATTAAAGAACTTTTTGCCGCAACGATGGTCTTGTTAAGTTCGTAGGATCATACTAGATGCAGACCGTTTGCGGGTGGTTGCTGTGGAAAACCGTGGGGAGGTCTATGTTCAGCAATGGACGTCGATGACTAAGGCTGTTAATGATAATGATAATGATGACATGGGACATTTATTGTGACAAAATCAAGTTTTTGTACCAATACTAAATATGAGCTGTATCAGATAAACCTTGTTTTCAACACCTTATTTTTAACAAAATCTTAATCAAAGTAGGTATACAAATCCGTAACAGCAAAGAGAACAAATTGCATATCATTCTAGATGTTTTATTCCGCGACACAAGTCGCTTTGCATAATCTTCACACAAAAATCTAATATCCCTTCTCGTTTTATTCAAGGGGACGTTAATCCGCCTAAGAGCAAATAGTCAAATCGTATAAACTCTCCCTCTATCATAACTTTGCCCGGGACTTACTTCAGACATTTTCTTCCATCTCGCTGTTTTGAATAAAAATTAAGATGAAACCAAACGGAAAGCGCATAATAAATAATACGATAGTTTCCGCAGAACATTTTGAACTTAAGTTAAAAATAGAGACTCCGATAGTAAATAACGTAGCTCAACTCGTTTGAATAAATTTTCATATTTTATTTATAAGCTGGACTCTCTCGGTTTGTGCACTCTATTGTTTACAAATCATTGAACTTTCAATATTTACCTATCAATGTTTATTTTTATTCTGTTTTGAAAGTTTAGTGGAATACAAAGTAAGTGTTGAATTTGCTTTACATGATACGAGTATACTTGTATTATTTCAAAATCGAAATTAATCTTTCTTCTACTTTCTCATAAATAAATCAGTGTCAAATTTCAAAAGTGTTAGCGTAACTTTAGTCAAGCCGTAGTCAAATAAAGCTCGGCACTCGTATAAAGTAAATTGCGAATAAGGAGATGAAGCAATTATTTAGCTTAGTCATGCATTGTATTTCCGCTCATTAGGTGTATATTTATTTAATTTACAACGGCTGGGGGCCGGCGATAAGCTGTGGGGCGTGCGCGCCTCCGACTTCGCCGACTGAATAACAATGCAGGCGGACCGCTAAAACGACGCTCCCAAATGCTTCACGTTCATTCGCACGCAAGCAACTAATGAAACAATTCTCCTTCATTTTTCCCAGTAAACGCTCCGACAAAGAAACGCAGCAGCATTTTAGCGCTCCCATTTTCCATGTACCTTGTCAAGAGTGACGCGTAATGTAGTGAAGCTAAGGCCCAGTTTTTTCATCGATAGTAATGGTAAAGTTTCGTTACCAGCGGTTGAATATTTTAGATTGTGTGTGTTTTGAAAATAAACTACGTTAACCAAATGTTAGAATAGCTATTTTAATGACCATTGGTTATGTTTTTTTAAACACACAATCGTAAATATTCAACCGCTGGTAACGAAACTTTACCATTACTACGGATCAAAAAACTGGCCCTAAGGCGTGACAAGGCCCAGTTTTTTCATAGATAGTAATGGTAAAGTTTCGTTACCAGCGGTTGAATATTTTAGATTGTGTGTGTTTTCAAGAAAAAATAACATAATCAATGGTCAATAACATAGCTATTCTTACATTGGGTTAGGGTAGTTTATTTTCAAAACACACACATACATATATTCTGTGCCATTACTACGGATCAAAAAACTGGCCCTTAAAGCTAAACTCAAGAAAGGGGCTGGCTCGTTGGTAACCCTATAGCGGCTCCGTTGCCACTATTGCAGGATGCAAACTGCAAATGTAATTTAATCTTTTATTCGCGGTGCAGTTAGCTGCAGCATTTAAAAGAGTTGCGCGAGATGAATAGCTATGACTCTGTTAAGCTATTCTTATACAGTTAAACGCGATAAGAGTTATTCTGTAGCTCTAGTCTAATTTCAAGGAAATTGAATACTCGCTGCACTTTCTGCACGTACAGTGGATCTAATTAGTTGAGATAAGAGACTTATTTAACTTGAATTTCATTTATATTTCTAATTAATGTCTTTCAAAATCCTTTTCAATAAAGCTTCTAAATATTTTCGTCAAACGAATAGTTCATTTCATTTCCAACACCTATGGGTTGGCTGGAAGAGATCTCTTTTAGGGACAAGCCCTTCTTTGTTCACATTGTGATTTCTTGTATTTTCTGTACATCTTTTAAGTGCAATAAAGAATATATATAAAGAATATATAGTCTTAATTCGCATGTTTTAATTTAGTCTTATAGCATAGTTTTGGAAGTAAAAACACGGCGAAGCATTGTCACGCGTGATCATTGGACATAAACTTGGTCTTCCACATACGTCGGGCTCACTCGCCTAAATTACATTTTGCTGAAAACACGGGGAGACAAAAGATTCTGTACAATAGCACAAAACATGATATCTCTAATTTTACCTGACTTGAAAAACAAAGACAGGGGCGGCAATCACGTCCCGTGGCAAATACAATTAACTCAAATTAAAAGGGCTCTGTTATTAAACAGAAATGTACAGCGTAATCTGCGGAACTGGCGACAATTTTTCCATCATTTTAATAACGTGTAAAATGGCTTGGCAGATTGGAAGAACTTTTTTCTACCTTTTACGATTTTGATTTTGTATATGGTATCGTTAGGATTTATATCCGAATTTAATCAAAAGTATGTAGTAAAGCAATTACTTATGCTTATGTCTAGAAAACCTTCTTGTGTAACAAGCTTATGATGTGTTACTCAATTAAAACCATAGCACGTTTATTTTACCTTGATAACACCGATCCAAAGTAAGTTACCTATTACTAAAATCGATTTGCCGTTGGATGTAACCAAAAGGATACATTTGAACAGTGCTACAATAGTCGCTTAAAGAGTACCCAGCAGCTGACATAACATAGTCCCCCGCGAACGGATTGTAAGTCCACTTTTATTCAACCCAAACTTCAAAGCGCACGATTCAATAACCCCTAAACCGTCCGAGAATCCGCAAGACAACACCCCTAAAAAGTGTTTGAAATCGTTCTCGCCCGTGTACAACATGTGGAAGTTGACCCACGTCAGTGGAAGCGCAAAGTGCTCCGATAACGGGATACCGCGGCCTATCGCTTTTTGATAGCATCACTTTGGCCAACTTGCCATCTGTCGGCCATTAGGTCCGGGATATTGAAAAAGTGAGACAGACCGATAGCCGCATATAGGGCACGCATATACTGTTGCTATGGTAACGTTTTCTTATGTAAAATTTATTTTATACTATTACGTTGAATTGTTATCAATATGATTTCATTAATTAAAAAATAAAAGGAACGTAACATTATGTTAAAAAAGCACATTTTATATTAATTTGTCAAAATTTACATAAGTGCTTGGGGCAAGTTTAATTGCCTTTACATGCAGTCAATTTCATAAACAACGTGGATTTTTACGATAACTTGCAAACAACCACTACAATTGTCTGACCCCACATAGAAACTTACTTTTATTTACGCAAGAAACCAGTAACACAATAACCCCAGCAAATTGGTTGGATATCAGCAAATATGTACCAAACACGAATCACGTAGCCACTTGGCACGCCGGTCGCCTCGCGGAAATCTCTGTTATTAATTTGTGAGGGATAATGATTTCGCGCTCACCACTCGTGGGGTTAAGTGCGCCGTTTATTACTATGAGTTAACAATGATACCCAATCAATAATGGACGTTTATTAATCACAATCGTTTTATATTTCAAATAATTATAACATCGAATACAATTTTCACCAGATTTTATTGAAATAATAAACTTTGATGTAAAACTTATACCTACACGAATTCACAAGTAAAAGACACAAGTATGAATTCACAATAATAAAAATGCTCTATAAACTTAAATAACATTTATTCTGAAAGCCACAAGGTTTATGAAAAAAAAAACAAGAATCATTCCATAAAGATATAGCAAACAATAGTTTTTGCAATAAGCGGAAACAATAAGCATTTACTAAGGCATAATAAACTTTGAATCAGTTATTAATATACAAAAACCCAAAACTGGCGATGAAACTAAAACACAACTAAAATTGCGGTTGTCCGAGTAAACATTGTCGAGGCACTTTGCGATTTCATCTCCCTTTAATTGTTATTTGGTCTCGCCCCGCCGGCAGTTTCTTTTATTTATCCGCCGAGATAATTCGTTTAGCCGTGAGAATAGTTTTAACGCGTGCCTCGCGTCGACGAATTGACTGTAATGGACTTTGTGTCCGCAAGATGTGCTCCGCCGGGCAACTATTTGTTTTGCTGCGGACGCGTACAGGTGAGGGGTTTACGAGTACAAGTTCATAGAGTCGCTACTGCTAAGTTTTTTTATATCACACGTTACATATTTGACTGGATTTGGTACATCACTAACTTATCTATAGAAGGTGTTAAATCCAGTTTTTAATGTTTCACTTGGTTTATACTTTTCCATTTCCACTTATTAGCTGGTAAGAAATCGTCCATGTCCAGCATTTTTTTTACTTAAGTTATAAAAAGTTGATATAGTTTTATTTAAACTATTTTCTGAATTTTTTCGTTCATATTTTTATGGAAAACCGTAGGCCTATGTTCGTCAGTAGATGTCCTTTAGCTGATAATGGTGTTGACGATAATTATAAGTATAATGATAACAACCCTTTGCAATAGAACTATCTAAATGTTTGTTCACATTGCATTACATTCAAGCGAATAATAACCCTAGAAATTGCAATAAATATGGCAGCTATTCTGTGAAATTCAAGAGCAAAACGACATTCTCTTCAAAAGTAAGGTATGCAATGAACTCAACACCGCCCATGACAGGCGCAACAACAATAAAAACTTGCGACATTAATTTTCTCGGGGGTAAGTTTACGACGCAGAATAAGAGGTACGAATCTGTTCACATTTCAGAACTTACCAGACGACCGACCTCAGCAATTAAGTCACTCGAAATATTTAATGAACAGTGCTAGTTCCGCCACGGAAATGACACTTAATCGGCTTAACTTCGCCTCAAACTTACCCGAAGAGCCCCGCCATGGTTTTCTGTTCCGAATATAAGGGTAAGGTTACATCGCGGGACAGTAGAGATAAGAATATAACTAGTGCTTATGATACCCTTATACGGGAAACAAACGTTGGCTTGAACTATGATTAGCTTAGATATTCGTGAAAATAAAATACCTAGCTTTCTAGTGACAAACCACTGCTGATGTTGTTGACAAAATGATCATGAAGACTAGAAAGTTTTTCGAATGAATGAGTGAAATTTTATTTGCCTTAAACACTGTATTACATTAGGTGGCCTTAAAAGTAAACATTGTTTCATCGACTTTCTATCAACATAAAAAGTATACTGTTTTAATGATGCAACTTAACTCAAATAGGTATATTATCTCCTCTGTCAAGTACTGTCTCTTTTAATACCAATACAGCCAGTGTAAACGTATCCTTATACACCCTTTCCAAAATACCTAAGCTGCATCAAAGAAGTTGGAGAATGTGCAATTATGAGATTGTTTTAATTTAGAAACAATGTTGTTGAAGAATTTCCTTGCTGCGAGTGAACTCAGAAACCTCAAACCAGAATTCTTGGTTTCGCTCAACATTGTTCCTCTTTTATTGCTTGCATTCGATATTCTTTTTTCTATAAACGATAGCTTCTCTTGTCTGTTATTATAAATTCCAACGTTCTTGTTAAATGCCTAACCAATAATATTGTTTTATTAAAATGTTACCTTTTACATGTTATGAATCATTTCTGTACCTATCAAGATCAAAGCTTTATAAGACTGTATCATTTTACCTATTTTCTTTTACATTCTTTTTTCTCCTTTATTTTTTGGTTGGACGTAATAAACTTACAGACATATTCGAAAGTCTACTTGAACCTAACAAGGGTCATCTCAAAATTCTGTCCATCTGCAGTAAAGTTCGTCCAACATTTAACTAGTTGACGAAAACAAGCCGAGAACTAGACCGGGTGAAGTGTGGAGGGTATTTCCATGTTGCTGGAACTACTCATAACTTCATCTATTCTTAGACGAATACTAGCTTTTGCCCGCGACTTCATTCGCGTGGACTTCAGGTTCGTCCCGTCTAGTAGCGCAAAAAATGAGTTTTTTTACGACCTCATATTAGAAACCTCAAAAATTGTAGCCTATATGTTATTCTGATGTATAAGCTATATTGTGGTAAAGTTTCATTCAAATCCATTCAGTAGTTTTTACGTGAAAGAGTAACAAACATCCATACATCCATACATCCATACATCCATACTTACAAACTTTCGCCTTTATAATAGTAGTAGGATAACGATGCAGTGTGCGAAGTTATGTGCTTATCTGATAAGCAGGATTTTGCAGTACGCTTACCTTGGTATGAAAATGCGAAAGGAAAAAAAAACTGAAGTAGTACTAGCTAGGTAGTTACTTACGAGTTTATATAATCTACAGTTTAATTAAAATATTTTTTCTTTGGATTTTTCATAATGTTTATTTTATTTTATATTAATAATAATGTTGAAAGTAATAATGCCTATTATGTTTGTTAGAAAATGTGACGTTAATATATTACAATAGTCATAAATCAATGTTAGTAGTTAAGGCACCGACTCAAATGCCCATACCTTGGAACTGCATAAATTCACCCCATGCTGACCAAAGCCCTTGAGCCTTGGTCAGCATTCGGTGAATTTAGTGACCAAATGAAATCATCGGACCTAACACAAACAAGACTCACCGATTTCACAACACTCTGCACCATACCGAGTTTTCTAAGTTATTTTTGGTCATTTATTTTATTTTTGAACTATTTATAAGAATAATCTTTCAAATTATAGTAACACTTATAAAACAAACAAAAAAACTAATGAATATTCTCTTCTCCATTTCAACAGTAGCTCTTGAAATAACTAAATCGCCAAGCCAATCGCCAACCAATGTCACTTAGTAGTTCAGTACTCTTGTATTACTACCAATGGATCCACTTAGGTTAATTGGACAAAACACAAGGCTGTAAGCTTCCCAACCTGCAGCCCAATGGGAATTTTGCCTTTGACAGTTTATGGATAGATTTCTTGATTGGGAAATTGGGATTCCTACATGGGTTACTGGGTACTATTGGTATAACACAGGATAATCATTTTTACAGTGAATAAGGAACTCACAACAATTGATGAGCTCCTACTACGCTTGTCAACATTGTAGATAGATATGAGGAGCATGAACGATGCATGTATGGTATGGAAAGCATGTAGAATGTATATGCTATTCTATATGTTTTTCATAGGTATAAAAAACAACAACAAACAAACAATAAAAATTGTAAACTTGAGTTTTTGAAAAGAGCGTTTCTCTTTTCCAATATTTATTGACTTGAATCAGAGTACCGGATAACTTCTCTTCTATCACACAGACTAACACAGACATTGTCTGTAACAGACAGTGTATTTTAAATTGTGTCGCGCACTCTACGATCCTATATTCTCTGTTAACATTTCAATTTTCAGGTTAGGTTTAAAGATATTTATTCTCATAAAAGACAATATACAGTCACTTACAACCTTGGATGAATAAACCACTGGATATGAAACGCAAGAGCGAATGTATGAAAACATCATCAACCAATTTTTGCGGGGCGGGGGGAGTTTGTCTTGTCACTAATTGACATTTAGTGCGTGGAAGTGTCGATATTATTCTATCGATATGTGTTGAACGAATGAATGAACGAATCTTATGCAAAATGTTTTTATTTTATTTTTATTACCAAAACAATAATTATGGGCATGTTTAAATAAGCACAAACCATTAAACGAATAATTGAAACATAGAATATGTTTATAAACGGTCTGGTAAGTAACACTAACTAGAACTTCCTAAGACATTGTGAAACAGGCCGTAAGTCCTTCAATGGTATAATAAAATCCTCCAATGGTATAATCTAGCAGTAGATGAGCTTACACTTCAAACTAAACTTCACAATTTTACGGGATTTTATGCAACTTTCACTTGTTTAAAAGGTAAAAATGGTATTTACCTTCCCACCCATAAAATACCATTTTTACCTTTTAAACAAGTGAAAGTTGCATAAAATCCCGTGAAATTGTGAAGTTTAGTTTAAAAATGCTAAAAAGTTTAAAATCTTATAGAGCTTACACTTTGGTATGATACTAAGAATGTATAAATAATAGGAGGGACTTAGTTATAGGCATAGTGAAATAAATTGAAATTTTCATTAAACGAATTTGTAACTTAGAAAGAAAGAAAGAAAGAAAAAGTATTTAATGGCATAACATCACAAACACACACATACACAATATAACAAATAAATTACAGGCAAAGACAAAATTATAGATAACACAAAAAGTTAAAACGAGAGGAAACAAAACAAAACAAAAAAAAAACACTAGGATAACTGCGAAATCCCATTCTTATCTATGTGGTGTGAAATAAAAAGTTATCTTATCTTAAAATGTATTTATTGTATAGATTAATAGAATCACTTTTTATCGAATAACAAGACATTTGTTAGAAAACACTTTCCACAGCGCCATAGTAAATAATAAAAACTGGTTCCACCTGCCTTAACCTTACTCCACTCAGCCCTACGACCTAAGTCTTGGGTTCGGGTTTCAGCCACTGAGCAGAAAGTAGGTAATAGAAGGTAACGGAATAACATAAATCGCCTAACTTCAAGAATATGATACTGTGAGTGTTTCATTCTAAACCATCGACTAACTAAATTAAAACTATTATGATTCGAACCCTCATTAAAGTGTTCCTATAGGTTCTGTTATAAGAACAGTAGAACAGAACGGACTTCTGAAGGTCGGGTCCCAATCCCAACTGATGACCAAAAATATAAATATTGTAATAAAATATGAAGTTTAAAATATTAATGAAAACTGTTGTATTTTTAGGATCACTTTAATCTACTTTAAAGTTAATCATTTTACAGATGTATTATTTTATTTTATATTATAAATTTATTAGTACGTTTATCGATATGATTATCGACAATTGTCAAGCACAATTAAAACTAAATTGACAAGGGAACGAATGATGAACGTACGATAATCCTACCAAATGAAGTATGCGTCATCTTGTTGATTTTGCAGTAATTGACCACAACTTTTTTAATTAGCAATGTAACTGTTCGGGCGTGTAGTGGTAGGATGTAGATGAAATAATAACGCGGACTGTATAAATATGACAAAATGAATTTACTCCATAGGTAAGTACATCGGTCGTAGGAAAGAGATATGGATGGACGCGAGTGTCGTGCGTGCCGCTTGGTAGCAAAGTGATGGAGGGGGCCTTAGATGCCCTCCTCGCTGCTCGCCGCGCCGCTAGCCGCCTCGCCGGTTGCCCCCGCGTCCCGGGCGTGGACATCCTCCCGCCCCTTGACCTCTTCTAAGGGAAGAGGACAAATGTTGTTGAACCCTCTTGTAAAAGTCCCTCTCCTTGTCTTCACTTCCGCCACCCTCGTGACGCCGTCCGGTCCAGGATAGGTGCGCACCACGCGTCCCAACGCCCAAACAAGCGGTGGTAGCGCCTTGTCCCGAAGAAGCACGAGCATTCCCTCAGTGAGATGGCCGGAAGACGTGGACCACTTGGTTCTCTGTTGAAGTAAGGAGACGTACTCATGTGAGAATCTGTGCCAGAAGTGCTGTCGTATGCATTCAATTCGTTTGAAGCGGTCGAAGCAGCTGATGTCTCTCTCCGGAATCTGCGGACACGGTACAGACGTAAGTGGTCGTCCAATTATGAAATGGGAAGGAGTGAGAGCAGAAAAGTCGGAAGGATCAGAGGAAAGAGGTGTCAAAGGACGAGAATTTAAAACGGCTTCAATTTGACACAGACAGGTTGCTAACTCTTCATAGGTGAAGTTGGTAAGACTTAGCAACCGCCTCAGGTGATGTTTGGTAGAGCGAACGGCGGCTTCAGCCAAAGCGTTAAAATGAGGTGAATATGGAGGTGAAAATGAAAATGTAATGCCCTCACGCGACATCTCACATGCAACATCAGAAGATGAGTCGGACAAGAATCTTTGAAGATCGCTGTTGGCTCCGACAAAGTTCGTGCCATTATCGGATAAGATGCTTTGCGGTTTACCACGACGAGAAATAAAGCGATAGAGCGCCGCAAGGAAGCCCTCTTTAGTGAGGTCGGTGACGGGCTCTAGATGCACCGCTCTGGTAGCGTGACAAACAAAGATGCACAGGTACGATTTTGTGAGCTTACAGCCCCGACCCTTACGGTCGGCTATGAGTACTGGACCTGCGTAGTCAACACTACAATTCAAAAATGGATATTCTAAGGAAGTTCTAGATGTAGGTAACTGCCCCATAATGGGTTGTATATTTTGACATTTGAATCTAAAACATTTGATACATTGCCTGACTGTTGATTTAGCAAGATTCCTGCCGCCCAGTGCCCAATAATTAAGTCGCAAATGTGCGAGTAAAAGTTGAGGACCTGCATGTAGCATTTTTAAATGTTGCATATGAAACAAGATTTTAGTAAGATGGTGTTTACTACAGAGCAAAATCGGATATTTCGTATCATAATCATACGGAGAGTTATCGAGTCTACCACCTACACGTATGATATTTTCAGAATCTAGAAAAGGTGTTAATGAAATTAGCCTGTTTTTTCGCGGTAGAGACCTTCCCGACTCCAAAAGCTTTAATTCATCCGGAAACATCTCTCGTTGTGCGCTGCGTAGTAAACACATCAATGAAGCATTTAACTCATCACTAGAAAGAGCGCCTTGTAATTTAGAATTAGGATTTTTGAAATTGTAAATAAATCTTTTAATGTAGGCTAAGACTCTTTGTAAGCGATTAAAATTTGAATGATAATGAATTAATGATTGTATGATATTTGATGATTGATTTGTGTGATAAGATGATTGATTTGTATGTTTAGAAGATTGATTTGTATGATTTAATGATTGATCATTGTGAATAAAATGAGAAATCACTTCAGGTAGATCCTGTTTCACGCTATTCGAAGGCATAGTAGGCCAGTTATGTTCATTATTTTGTAAAAAGTTAGGGCCTGACCACCATAGGTCATTATCACCGATAGAATCGGCCTTCACCCCGCGCGAAACAAGGTCCGCCGGATTGTCTTTCGACGGTACGTACCTCCACGTGTGACAGGTAGAGTTCTCGAGGATCTCATTGACTCGATTTCGTACAAATGGCTTGAGTTGACATGAAGGAGTGTTCAACCACCCGAGCACGATCATCGAATCGCACCAAAAGAAGCATTTATTAATTGGCAGAGTTAATGACTCGAGAACGGTTGTACACAGTTTTGAACCTAATAACGCTGCACATAGTTCAAGCCGTGGAATCGTGACTGATTTTATAGGTGCTACACGGTTTTTGGACAGGAGAAGACAAACCCTAATAGAGCCTGTATGACTTATGGATCGGACATACACACATGCGCCATAAGCCTTCTCTGACGCATCACTAAACACGTGAATTTCTTGCGTGACTGGCGAATCTAAACAAACCCATCGAGGAATTTTTAGGTAGTTGAGATAGGGAAGTGTAGAGACGAATGCCGACCAAGTAGCAACAATGTCCTGAGAAACCTCATCGTCCCACTCACATTTATGAACCCATAGTTGTTGCATGACTATTTTTGCTTCGACAATGCAAGGGCCTACTAAGCCTAGAGGGTCAAATATTTGACTGATGACCGATAGTATGTGTCGTTTTGTGACCTTTTCTACTGGGTCAATATTAATTGAAAAAGACAACGAGTCAGATGCGTATAACCAATTGAGACCTAGGGTTTTAGAAGACGTGTTGTGGTCTGAAAGATTTAATGAAGTGGAATTGTCGTGGTCATTTGAATCGCCTGCAATGGCATTCAGAATTTCAGGGCTGTTGGATTGCCACTTTCTTAAATGTAAATGTGCCGAAGAAAGTATCTGAGTGACCTCTTTCACGAGTGAAATTGTGTCAGAAATTGTAGAGCCCCCTCCTAAATAGTCATCAACATAAAAGTCTCTAGATATGGCTGACTTGACATCATCAGTAGAGGCTGCGTCTGCCAGGCTAACCAGACATTTGGTGGCCAAGTAAGGAGCCGACGCAGTTCCATACGTGACTGTGTTGAGAGTGTAGGTCTTGAGAGGCATTTCTGGGTCACTACGAAAGATAATTTGAAGTAGAGGTCGTTGCGAGGGTGCTATTTCAATGCAGCGATACATCTTCTCCACGTCTCCGGAGACGACGTATTTATGCTGCCGAAAACGTATTAAAATTGACAGGAGGTCATCTTGGACTTTAGGACCTACCAGCTGAAGGTCGTTGAGTGAGAGACCTGAAGAAGATGGCGCTGATGCATCGAAGACACTCCTCAGCTTTGTTGTGGTACTCGACTCTCTTATTACTCCATGGTGTGGTATGAAGTATTCGACGTGACCTGGATGAGGTGCAGAGTTGTTGACAT
This sequence comes from Pyrausta aurata, assembly GCA_963584085.1. Lineage (NCBI taxonomy): Eukaryota > Metazoa > Arthropoda > Insecta > Lepidoptera > Crambidae > Pyrausta > Pyrausta aurata. The sequence goes on from OY757252.1 coordinate 7,235,669, forward strand.
TTTCAGTCATGTGACCTAGGCGTTCGTACTCACCCATAAAGTCAACATACTTAGCCTTGAAGTCAGGATCACGTTGAAAACGGCGTTCCAAAGATAAAAAACGCTGCTTTGCAATGGAGTATGAGTCCCCTAAGACCGAAGGGTCAGCCTTTAAGGGCATTGTAACAACGAACTTGCCTTCCTCGTTCCTGTATGTATTTTGAGTGAAACTCAACTCGCATGCTTTTTCCTCCTGAGATAAAGAGTGTTTAGAAGAAATAGAGTCAAGCTCCCAAAACTTGGTAAGATCAGGCTTCTCAATAGAGTTGGCAAAGTTACAAAAATGTGAGTGATGGGAAGAGGGTGAATTTCCTTTGTATACTGGGCCGGAAACGATCCACCCGAATTTAGTCTCACATAACTTAGGCATTTGTTTACCTAAGTCGATAGAAGCGGAGCCTACGACACTCCAAAATATTTCAGCCCCAAGTAGAATGTCAACAATAGACGGAATATTAAATGTAGGGTCAGCTAAGTAAATGCTTGACGGAATAGGAATATTCTCTAAATTGACAAAAGAAGTGGGCAAGGTTTTTGTTATTTCTGGCAAAATCTGACAGTCCAAATTAACCGTATAGTCACCGTTAGAAGACTCAATGTTGAGCTGGCAAGACTGTGTACTATAGGAAGACTGCCGATTAATACCTGTCACAGTGGAGGTTGAATGCCGACGAGACAAACCCAGTTTGGTGCAGAGGCTCTCCGTTATGAAGTTCGCCGTGCTGCCATTGTCGAGCAGAACCCGAGCGTTGAGCTTGTCACCGTTGCGGTTGACCACCTTCACAATCGCTGTGGACAGTAAAACACTAGGTGTAGTAGTAGACTGTCTAGAAGTATCTGCAGATAAAGCAACACTAGTAGAATTAGATGGCATGGGGTCTAGATGAGTCTGCTCAGTCGGTTCAGTGTGCAAAAGCGTATTATGTCTGGCCTTGCAATATTTACAACCTGACAATCTGCATTTATTGGTCGTATGATTGGACCGCAAACAATTAAGACAGACTTTGAACTCCTTAGCCTTTTGTAAACGTGTTTCTACAGAAAAAGCTCTAAATGACTCGCAAGTATAAAGCAAATGATCATTAGAACATAACGGACATCTACTAGTTAGTTTTTTATTTTGGTTATTGTTTTGTAAATAGTTGTTTTTATTCTGTACATTGTTAGTTGATAAGTTTCTATTTTGTAAATTATTATTTGAATTTTCCCCAGTGTTAGTTGTAGTTATAAAGCTTTTTTGTTTATTATTTTGATTATGCGTGTTTAATTTAGTTTGATTATTTTCCAAAGTTTCTAATAAATCTGCCCTGTTAGATATAAAGGTAGAAAACTGAGTTAGTGAAGGAGAACTAGGCAAAGTATTACGAAACTCCTCCCAATGCCTGCTAGTAGTAGCATCTAGTTTCCTAGAAATCATGAAAATGATCAGAGTATCCCAATGCTCCGTCGGCTCTTTTAATGTTTTAAGTGCCCGTATATTTTTATTAATGGAATCAATAAGCCGTCGTAACGATAAAGACGATTCCCTAATAACCGGTTCTACATCAAATAAAGCCTGTACATGGTTATTTACTAAGAGGCGATTGTTATTGTATCGCTCACACAGCAAGTCCCAAGCCATTGCGTAATTATCGCCTTTAAAATCTATATTTTTAATTATCTCTGAGGCTTGGCCTTTAAGTGACGCACGGAGGTAGTGGAACTTGTTGATGTCGTCGATACAAGCACTACTATGGATTAATGATAGGAAGGTGTCTCTAAATTCAAGCCAATACTCATAGCTACCATTGAAGTGAGGCAAATCAATTTTAGGTAAGCGCACAAAATTATTTTTAAACGATGCACCTGATTTGGAGCCCGCATCAGAGCCCACCTCCGAGCCAGCACGCTCAGCAGCGCACGCGGCTAGTGCCGCGCGCGCCTGCGCCAGCAGGGGATAGTATCGCTCCTCGAACTGGAACCGCTCCGCATACTCGACATCGGGGGCCTCCGAAGCCGACTCAATCTCCATCTGCAACGCGTCATATGTCTCGAATAAGGCTTCAAATGTTTTTAAACGAGCTTCTAAATCTATTTGTTGCAAATGCGAAAGCTTTTCAGAAGAAATATGCAATTTTAAATAATTTTCAAAATGTGTAAGTCTAGCTTTTATGCCACTACGCTTTTTAATTAATTTATCTGAGCTCATTTTGAAGGAATTTAATTGAAATGTAAGCTACAAAAAATACACAAAGGATGAAAAGAGATCAATAAAATTGTAGCAATAAAGTAATAAAAGATGAATAGCCTATTAACGAATCAATGCACAGCTGGGCGATAAGAAGGAACCGTTGCAATAAAAGTGCATGCGTAGGCACTGGCAAGACGGGTCGTTGGCCGAGCGATTACGTGAGCAGGTGCGTAAAGATGAATAGGCATAGAATGAAATTATTACGATAATAAATATGAATTGCTAGCAATACAAACTATCTGGTCAAATTAAATGCGTAGAATGCGATAGTATGGAAAGTGAGATTGGAAAAAAATACTATTAAACACTATTTAGGATTTAAAAATTTAGAAAAAGCACTGGATGGAAGAAGGAAATAATTGGAACGAACTCACGGAAGTCTAACCGTCCTTTTTCGGTTTCTTCAGCACGATGAGTACGTGACTTGCAGATTTCAACAAGCGGTCGACACGTCGAAGTCCAAAGTCCAACCGAGGTGACACGATGACTTTAGTTTTCTGGATCGCTTCTTGACGGGTTGATGGACCAACTGTTCGGGCGTGTAGTGGTAGGATGTAGATGAAATAATAACGCGGACTGTATAAATATGACAAAATGAATTTACTCCATAGGTAAGTACATCGGTCGTAGGAAAGAGATATGGATGGACGCGAGTGTCGTGCGTGCCGCTTGGTAGCAAAGTGATGGAGGGGGCCTTAGATGCCCTCCTCGCTGCTCGCCGCGCCGCTAGCCGCCTCGCCGGTTGCCCCCGCGTCCCGCGCGTGGACAGTAACTTTTCTCTAGAAAAACACATTTCGCTATTTTAAGAAAAAATCACAGCTTTATTGGGATACAAAGTTACTTACGAATGAAAAGAAATATTTTTTGTCTTGCCGCTATAATTTTTACACAAAAATACGGCACATTTACCCATTTTTTTCTGCAATGTTTCTCACCGAGTTCTGTCACCGTACTGACAAGACGTCACATGAAATTGAGGCTAAAATGCCCAATTCGTTGCCGAGGGGGAACTAGTGAAATTTACTGTCATTGCGCGTCCAGTGGTTTATTCGTCCAAGCTTACAACAGAACAACGTGTGCTTATAAAATTACATTTGTTTCGTCCGAGCTTCACCAGATAATTAGAGACAAATTAATAAGAAAAAACAGTAAAATCAATCAAAATTTAAAAATACTTTTCGAGGTTACACCGCACATACGTGTTATCTAAAACCTCTTCAGTCGTTACTTAAAATGTAAGTTAACTTCCCAACCCGGAGTACCTCTCCTGAGCAAGCTACCTGCTATTGAGAATCGTCAGAGCCACGAGCCAGAACTTTTAGAAGTGCCAGTGTTGTTCCGTGTAGCTAACTTTCGATCCCACACGAAGTACGGAACCGTGTTGGTTAATTGTTCGTAACCTAAACTAGAAACCTAGACTGGAATAGAACCAATTTTAATAAATGGGATGCTTGTGAAGCCAGATTGATCTGGAAATCAGCGATGCGTGAGGGGAACTAAGATTTATGGAGCACTACGAGTTATGTTTGCTAAAATTTATTAGTGTCCAAAGCTGAAATACACACAATTTTACTGTTTCAGGAAACAAGATAAGTGGAAGGTTCATGTTCAAAATGTAATGTTATAATACCTATTTTGAGCAACACTATTTACTTGGTTACAATTTACATAAGTACCTACTACTTATATGTGTGTGTTGTGTGTGAAATGATATTTCATTACAATTTTGGTTATAGGTAGATTCTTAAGATCTTTCTTAAGATTTTGCTTAAACTGTTATGGTATGTATGTACATAAGTATGCATTGTACGGATGTAATGAGTAGGTATTGACTTTTAAAAAAATGTGAAGTAGTTTACGTAATTTTTTTGCTGGAGTGTCAATGCTACAACCACGGTCAACATGCCCAGCAGTATTTTAAATTCATATATCCGTAGTGACCGGTATATTGGTAGTCGAATCGCTACCACTATACAAATCGTCTATTTACTTTCGAGACAGATGCGGGACACTTGATATTCTATTCAGAGCCAGAAAATCATTTAACTCAGTTGATTCATTGCATATGTATTGTATGAAAACTAAAATGTAGTATTTGTGATAACGTTGAATGAACGAACGAGAGTGAGAGAATGAGAATGAATGATTGAGAGAACATTGTTCAACACAAAGTACATATTATACAAATTAAAAGTTTTTAAATAATAAGCAAAAAAATAAAAATGAAACTTGATACAAATTTATTTAGGTACAATAATGTCGAAAAGGCTCAGCATAATGACAGCGCGAGGCATAAGTACAGTTATTCTGCGGGAACCTCTTCCACCAGTGTAAACTTATAGAACAAATTATTGAAAAAAATTAAAGAGGGATCGTTTATTTTCATGGTTTATTTTTCAATAATCCATTGTACGATTTATCGTATTTTCGTATACGATATTGTAAGTCATCAATGAATGTTGCATTTAAACTGTTTGCAACAGCTTTAAATACGCTTCGATTGATAATTCCTGTAATTTTAACGTGACGCTACATTATAGTTCATTGTGAGGGCGTTAATTTTAGCTACGAAGTATTATTCGGCGTACTTAATCGAATGTAATGCGATGCAATTGCCATTAATTTGTACTAATCAAAACTAAATTGGATACTGCATTACCGGGCTAATGCAAACGATTACACATGCTAACATGTCCAAAATTAAGCATCGACATTTAGCTACGGCCGAAATGGAGTGGGAAAGGCTGTAGACAAAGGGACTGGAACCAAAGAACAGTGTATTTTTATTTTACTGTAGTTATATATATGTTTATGTAATCATTTAAAATATATTTAGATACCTACTCACTTTTATAAACGTAATGGGATTTCAAATTTCAAACTCAATCGTCAACTTTACGTACTATGTGTGCTAAAACGAATGTCTACATCATTACAATATAGAAACATGAGATTAAAATCACACAGGTATTGCGAAAAGAAACATTACAATGAACATTGAGATCCTATCTCTGTCGAAAGGGGCCGCCAGTACCGAAATATCGGTAGGAGAATATAAATCGTATACTACTTGGCACCGCAAAGCCACATCAATGTAAATAATTAGTGCCGTAAATTAAGTTTTATAACGACAAGTCAAGTTTTAATATTGCTAGAACCTTATTGACGGCTCCTAGTCTAGTTGTTTGCAGGTTTCGGCATTTGGCTTGTCGACATTTGTCCCCTGTTAGTTGACCCATTTGGGGTTGCCGCGCGTGGACGCGAATGCATGGGGTGACAATTTTAATGTCACATTTTGTGAAAATGCGTACGTTGTGCGTACAAATATTTTCACTCCATAATTTTTTGAAATAATCTTTCTACTATTTTAGCTTTGAATTTACTTTTTATTGTTATAATCTTAACTTATTGAATGTTCTGAGAGTTACTGTTGAAATGACTGAGTGGGTGTTAAAATGACAACTATGTAGTTACTTCTTGTGTATCTGACCTTCGTCTATTTTTCTATTAAGTCATATCAATTAATAATATTTATTTAATAACAATAAACTCGATTCTTGACTAGGGCAAGAGGAATAAATACGCGCCAATATTTTACCGTTCTTCGCTCTTTCAAGAGCAACTGAATGAACGGAAAATTTATGACGCATTGTAAATAACGAGGCATAACGTCGACTACATCGCAAATAAATAAATCATTGTAATGTATCTGGCCGGTGAAGCGGAAAATGCAGATGTAATCGTGCCCACAGCCCGGTTGTAGAGTACAAATACTCTAGGAATAGTGACGGGATAATTTTGAATCGAATAGTCGAAATCGAGTCATAATTATCAAAGCTAAGCGGGTCTAAAAACAGTTATGTAGACAAGAGGTTATGTCACCAGTCAACAGCACATTCTGAAAATGTCAAAACATTGTCACATCAACAACAACATGTCAACATTTGTATAATTCATACAAACCTATTTAGAAACAGCTCTCTAAATTAGAGTTGCGTAGTTGTAGTGACAAAGAAATAAGTAGCAATAATCATAACGCCTTCCCAACATGCACGTCTCCATACTGTTTATTACGTCGATAAAATAATTTCAATTCCTGAACGACATGCTATGCCACATTTTTTATCTGGTAAGGTAATTCTTATTGCTTTTAAAAACAAATTAATACGTTCAACTTTTTAAATAAGATAAAAAAAGACGTTATACACATCTCAATCTCAACTAAGATTGAGAGTAAATAGCAATAATAAGTACCTGTAGGTAGATACTTTCACATTCAATATTTTTTTGTGTTTAATAATTTTAAAGGTACTAGATACTCTCATTTCTGTTTTATTTAGATAGTCAGATAAAAAATATTCTCGATAACTCGATTGAACATCGAATAGAGACGAGACGACACATCACTAAAGAAGATCGCCATTCTCGAGCAAATAGATAGTTCTCACTTCCGACACGTGTTTCCGCGAGGGCGCTAGTAGGTGGTCACGTAGAATATTGACGCCTCAAGCTATGCTACCCGACAATACCTACTAAAGGAGACATTTTTATGTGGAGATTCGATATAAATCATTCTGCAGGACCGTGGCAGTAAGAAAGAAGACAAACTTTGTAGTTGAAACCCATTATGGGTTGAATAAGAAGGTACAGGGCTTGCGTAACAAAAGTATAAGTATATAATGTGCAAACTAACAAAAACTGATAAAAATGTTCAACTCGTGTCCAGTCTTATGATAGAGACGGTTTTATCATACCTATAGGTACTTTCGCCTTCACTTTTCTTCCGAGGAATGTTGACAGCACTCAAAACTTTCTGATGCATAAAATAAAATCTAGATTTCGGCTCGAATATTTTCGTGACTGCCAAACTTCCCGCTTCTCGCCAAATATGCTAATCGTTGTCGCAGGCGGTGGCGAAAATCACTTATCGCGCAAACCGGCTGATATCAGTGCCGGGACCCTTGTGAATACACAAAAATCGAACCTTTACCGTGGCATACTAAATATTACTGCTTTAACCGGCACGTTTGGGGATCGTTTTATTATCATTTCACACTAAATGTGTGTGTACAGGGTGTGACCTGTAATAGGAGCAAATAATTAAAATGTGGGCCCTTTAAGTGATGAGTAATCCATAATAAATGTTTTTTTTTTAATTGAAAATAAATAAGTGTGAGTACTATTTGAAAGTTCCAAAAGCTATTCAAATATAATATAAAAATTTATTATTTGCTGGGTGTGTAATTATTTGCATTTATTTTATAGTCAATTATTAAGTTTGAGGGTTAATTCAATATGATGGGCTAAATGCGACAAACAAGTATAATACCTATATCAATAATAGATTGAAGCTGATTGAAATTGTAAAAATACTGATTTTTTGGTTAAATAATATATGCTGCACATATTATTTAACCTACACATAGTAAAACTCAACTACCAATTATCATATTTAACTTTTTTCTTCTGATACTTTTAAGAAAATCGCCTTATTTCAATGGCGTGGTCCCACTCCAATGTGCAACGGTATGCTTAGGTGTTCCAAGTAAAGATAGATAGATATCCGAATAGACTTTGTGACATAGCACTCTTGACTAAATGTAACCATACCTCCTATGGATTTGAGTAAAGTGAAACACATCATATCTGGTGCCACCACAAGTCTGCGCCATCGAAGACGACGCCTACGAACGACGACCTATCAAATCGAACCACCATGATACTGACAACAGTCATTTGATGTTCTTAAATTAAAAGACAATACGAGTACACTAGAAAAAAAAACTTTCTTTTGCATAGGTCGTGTAATCTTATTGTTTTCAAACTTTCATTTAACCGTTATTCCATCATAATAAATAGGTAAAAAAAAACAGTTAAAACTAACTATATTCATAATAATAACAGCTTTATTGCGATTTTTGCTTTACAAATCGTCGCTACGTGTTCAATGGTCGCATGGAAAGTGTAAAATAATATCATACCATTAATTTGAACGACCACAACTACGGCACCTTTTTATAGATCGGTCAAACTGTAAAAAAGCTATAAAGTTAATCCATTGGGAGATTCAAAACCTGTCTTCCTGGTATTTTTCACACAAAACAACATTCAGTTTATTTACTGGGACTTTGTAAATATTGAATAATCTGATACTCAATGTGTTAACAGGAATAATATAGTACACAAAAAACTCATAAAAATATTTGTATTCAGAGATTATAATGATAAATTTATGATGCACATAGTACAATATTGACACAAGACACTTAAACATTTTAATGATGCTGTAGAAAGAAAGAAAGAAAGAAAGAAATTTATTTGCTTACTAGCTGTGCCCGCGACTTCGTCCGCGTGGAATAGTGACTTTGGGTAGAATTTTTAACTATTTATGCTTATGATTTTACAAATAAGATACTTAAGTATAAGTACTTATAAGTACGCAAGATATAAAGTATTTATATAAGTTTATTAAAGTACATTTTAGTACTCACTTATCATTAAAATTTGCCATTATTAGCAATTAATTGTAAAAGTTTAGGTTTTATATAAAAAAACATAATAAGTATTTAAGAAAAATAGTGAAACTTCGTAAGACAACCGTGGCTCAACTATACTACTTCCGCCTCCAAGCTTTGCACCAATGTTTGCACCCATCTTCAAGTCACCCTGTGATACTTAACTAAAACTAAAGGGCGATATAGTATGCTTAGTAAGCTTTATTAAACTTATTTTGAAACAAAATCAGTATTTTTATTATTACAACAATAAGAAGCAAGTAGTACATCAAAGGTGATCAATTATTATGCCCATACCGATTATTTGGACGTTCACAATTTGTATTTCGATTAGGAGTTCCTTTGTTTGAGAGGATTATATGGTTACTTTACTTTTTAATTACTACTTACTTTACTAACATATTACTTTGTTGTGTGGAAAAAATTGATCTAAATATATATTTTTTTATGGCACTGTTTTAATATATATTGGCAAGTACCATAAATAAAGTAAAGTACCAAAATTTCATTTAATTTATGCAAACACTACACATAGAATTAAAACACTTTACAGATTCATTTCCCACACATTTATTTAAAATGAAATAAAGGAGGTCCTCACCTTTCTAATTTATTATCAGCATCCGTGGTCTCAGGCAGACCAAGAAACTACCATCGCTCATTAATATTTATTGACGTTCCTAACCACCCAGAAAAAGCTTATTGTGTCTTGAGATCTTGCAGAAGGAAATGTTGCTTAAGTTGGTCTAAACATATGAAGTGGTTCTTTGTTACATAAATAAACATCAATAAATCAGCTATACATATAAATTCTTTAATCTGCATGCCTATACTAATTGTTGATTCAGCGATGTAGGAGATGCCACAGTCACATTCCTGTCTGTACTCTCCTACATCTTGGAGAGGTATGTGATGTGACACTTGAAAGGTGGTAAAAATTGGTTAATCTTCTTGTTCAATTGTAGCTGGTTTGGCACGGGGTATGCAACAACCTTCCTTACATGTTGACGATCAGCAGCCAGGTTTCGGTTATCATTGATGCCCCTTGCTCTCTGAAACAAAATTTTGGTCGTTATAGGTATGTATTGGTGGCATTTCTAAAGACTGTGAGGCTAAGGTTATGATCTGGATAAGAAAAAATATCTGAATTCTCTGATTATGAACTGTATGAGAGTAGATTTTCCAAATTCAACTGAAAGAAACTCTTCAATTCTTTCTCTGGAAGAAGAGCTTTACTTCTCAATAATTACTCTGCAATCCTACCAGTTGAATTTTTGGATGAATAGAGTTTAGATGATTAGGAAAAGCAGTAGGTAACATACTGGTGGATAAAATTTTAAAAGTGACATCTAAGTACATACCGTTTATAAAACTTTGGTGTTACATTATACAGGTGATGGGCTCAGGGCCTAGGGCCCTATCAGCAACAACAGGTGATACTGGAGAGGCCATTGCGACACATCAGTGTCTAATATCACATGTGGCTTAATCCTTCACATGTGGCGTTATTGCTCCGCCTCGAAAATATTATTTACCCACCCAGGCAATCTTCCATGCTTTCTTCTTCTTCTTTTATTTATGGCCGACAGATCAGGGGTCATCGGTTGAACACCTCGCCATAGAATTCCGCCAATAACACGTTTCAATAATTCAATGCTTTGTTTTGTTTATATATTGACTTGACATTTGACAATGACTTTTTAGACATACTTTTTATTCATATAATCTGTTTCGCAATGGTCCGATGGCGACCCATTTCAATAGGTGGGTCGTGATGTGCGCTTTTTAAATTTATTGTTTTTATTAATTTCTGTAGCTTTACCACCTTTAAATAACTCCCCAGAATAGTAGAACGAAAATTAACGCTCCCAAATGCTAAAGGCCGTTCCACTTGACATGAAGACCACAACGTACGCGTAGTTCGCGGACCCAGTGGAATAGGAAAAGGGGCGCTCGTAAGGGCAGCTGTCGCAGTTATCAAGTGGAACGCACCCTATGGTAGATGAAGTGAAACTTGGTGCGTTTTGTTCTACTGAAGATTTTTATTTTACCTATAGTTTAATTTTTTTAACTATCGCACGGAAACTATTTTATTTACAGGTATTGTAAGTATCCTAAATGTTGCCCGATGACTTAAGCTACCACTGTTTAAAATTTCATTTGAATTGGATCAGTCGCTTCGGAGTTTATCCCGAGCAAACAGACAGACAAACAGACAAACAGAGAAATAAGAAATTCGAAAAAAATCTAGATTAGTCCTATTGCACTTCTTACATCCCCCTGACTCGGTTTTAAGCATTTTCTTTTATTGTACAGAAATTCGACCTCTACAATTTTATTATATGTATAGATGAAAAAGTTTACAGTTTAGATCGAATCATTAAGTATTAAGTTCATCTTTTTCAGCCATATAAAGATAGCATGCAAATATTGCATAGGACTCCAATAAAATAAAAATTACATTCTTACTCAGGTCTACGTTATACGACTAATCAATTATCAAGCATCAGAGCAATAATAAGTACAAATAATCAATTCAATGCATAAAATATCAAGTTATGAAACAGTAAATTGTATAAACATGTAATCATTAAAACAAATTAACAATTGAAATTTAAAAATTCATTAACACTATAAAAACAATGATCACTAAGCCAGATAGATACTATTTCTATAATAGATTGTTAAAGATCCCCAGATACTCTTAACGAATTATTTGTTCTTTGATCACTGAACATAGAGCTCACCATACCAACCAAATAGGTAAAAACCAAAAATTGCAAGAACTCATAAAATAAGAAAGAATATGTTTGATTTTGCGCCTGCTACAATCTGGGCCAAGCACTTTTCCCGACAACTCACAAACGCACGTGACGCTTACACTGTGCATTCTCGTTTGCATTTGCAGACTTCACATTTTTCCATTTTGATTTCGATCTCGCTTTCAGAAAGCGGCAGTAATAGTTAAAGCGACACAGGTTGTGATGTAAGACTTTAATTTTGATTTTACGATTTCAATCATATTCTATGTATTTTTAAAGATAAATAAAACTGTAACCAATCTTTATGGTCCTTCCGTACTCGCCGAAATCCGATACGATAATACTCGTATACGAATTGAAAATCATGTACACCATACCTTTCATAACAGATTCGGATGAAAAATCTGCTTCGAGGTAGCCGAGCGAGGTTGAAGATATTGTACAAGAGTTCACGCATCACGTTCGGTATCCACAATCCCGTTACTCACTAAAAATGTTACACAATTTGGTTTTTATATAATATTTTCTTCTTTTTCAGCCCTAGGTCTGGAGCCAGACTTCCTGTACCCACTGGAGAACGTGACAATAGCGCAAGGCCGGGACGCAATGTTCACATGTGTCGTGAATAACCTTGGTGGTTATAGGGTGAGTGGCGACTCCGCCACGGCCAGGGTGTGTATCAAACCGACTCATTACAGCTATCCTAGAGGAGCACTCTCACGCACCTATGGGTTGAGATTTATAATGGTAAACATTGGCCAGACAGAAAAAAAAACAAAAAAAAACGCTAACGTAGTGAATAGAACTTTGCCTCTTTAGATCTGTTTATTCTAATCCATATTTCAATCAGTTCCGAATCCCATTTTAATTGTTATTGTAACTTTTGTTAGCAGTGTAATTACTTTCCTAATTTGATTGCCGAAAGTCACGAATTTTCAAATTTGTTTTCCAAGTCCTGTTGATGGATTTCGACGTAACTGTTAACAAGAACTTATGGTAATGCAAACATCACTAGAACAGTTTTATCTTTGACTTTTACATAGTAGCCTCTATGAAAAGTACTTAAACATTATAGATCTCACCCAATATACTTCTGCACTGACTTCCACACTTCTTAGCACACAACCTCTGATGCACTTCTTCGCACTATTTCTGACTCACAAGCACTTCTAGTACTATCTCTATCTTAGAATAGAGCACACGAAACTAATTTGCACAATAAACTGTAACTTTGTCCACAATAGCAGTAGAGCTAGACACTCGCACTATATACTCGCACTGAACACTAACATAGACTAAAAGCACAGACTAAAGATACGGAATGTTCTTATAGCTGTTTTGTTTTCTCTTCTTAAGTTATTTAATACACGGCACATCTTCCCGTCTAAGAATTCCTTTTTCTAAGTTTATCTGTCAAGTATTCAATTCTGCACTCAACTAGAGAACAGAATGGAGTACATTCGAGCATGTTACTCACTGAAATGCACATTTTCTTTATTATTTACGTGATGAAGGTGAAGTCAATCATTGTCAAACCAAAAACCTTCGGACAAACCACGATTGAGCACCCTCCATCCAAGAAATTTACGTTGCAAAACAGTCACTTTAGGAAATTAAAATAAAGCCGGGCAAACCCCTTGGTCCCCGTTCAATCATTTCGAGAGGCTGCTCTCAAACTGTCCGGAGAGTTAATCTTGTACACTATCTAACGGTCGATATCATAGATGTGTCACGTGGAAGTATAGACATATTGGTCATGCTCTATGTTTGTAAAGATAAAAAAAAAAACAACCACTTTAATTAATTTGGAAAATATAGTGCTACGCATTAGAGTCGTGATGATCTTGATTTTGTTAAGAAAAGCCTTGTAACTATTATTTTACCTAAATCGAATATACAAGTTTGCCATACATTAATAGTTTCACACCACAAAAAAAAATCATCATGAAATACAAATGCTCACGTAAGAATTTCATTTCCAATACAAATACCGAAGAGTTAAACCAACAATTCGTCCATAAATCGGTTTTCGCTACAAACACGAGCGATAATAGTCTCAGTGGGACCGTTAGTTCAGGTCACTCGATTTTCTTACGATACTTCGAATCCCCCGGTCGTCACATATTTGCTCCGCGTCTATCGGAGTAAGTAATTACACAACACTAATAACATCTTACCTATCGATTCCCAGATGGCTAGAAACATTATGATCTGAAGATAATATTTTCAAGTTATCGGAAAAAAACTTAATAACCTACATTATTGCTTAACTGATTTAATTTTCATTATGAACAAAATAACGAAAGCTTTCTAATGCCTTAATTAGGTGCTAACTAAATTAAAGGCTCTTTAATTAATAAGTTGTAAGAAATTTCGAAACAAAGAAGAGGAACCTAATTAATGGACTTCAAAACGCAGTTCTAGAAAAACTGTTAAGTTTAAGTAGTACGAGTAAGAAACAGATAGATTTCTTTCAGAAAGTGTTAGCATGCACAAATACACACTTTTATTTTAGTAAACCACTCACTTCGATATGCACCGCTGGTATGGATGAGTTCAAATTGTGGTAACTATACCTTGTTAAATTATCTTTAGTTCAATGATTTTTTTATTTGTGACGCGATTTCAATTCACATATTGGTAGATATGGAGAAAATAATATGCGTCGACAAACACAAGTTATGTAAGTAGATACAGAAAACAATGATTACCTATGATCATATAAATTGAAATCGTATCACCCTTTTCTTGATTTTACAATCCTTTCAAAGCTCATTTGAATAATCTCGATACTCTAAAGCTGAACAGAAAAAGAAAGGATTGTAATTCCCTTAACTAAACGAAAACATTCAAGTGTTTCTCGTCTCGAAGACGCTTCAGTGTTTTCCTTTTTCTCTGTAGAGTTAATTTTCACTGTAGGCACCCTATTAGCAACTTAACTAGTGTTCTTGCACAAGCACTAACTACTAAACTATTGACTTGTAGATCTGTATGTAACCTTTTGCACCTACACCTCGTAGTGCACTATAATTGCACATTCTCTACAAGTAATTTTAAGATTTAAGCAATCAAACAATTTAAACTGTCTCTGTGAAATCTTATTCGATTGTCTGTCCCAACGAAGTAGTGAATGTTGTTTTTAACAATAAAGTTTTAATACCAGAGTCTGAGCGCACCCCAGAGAAGTATAAACGCCATATTTCTGTTCGTTTTTTGTTACGCGCTATGCAGGAAATTAGCTTCTATTGCGATGTCGACGGTTTCGGTAAAGCGGGTGAAACGAGGGCCGTTTTCGCAGCGCGCCCGCAGCGCGGCTCATAGCGGCGACCAGGCCAAAATGTAATTAAAAATTCCGAGAGCATTTCGCTAGGAGCTCGCAACAAGATAGTGTTGCTGGGCGCCGGAGGATCGTTGTCGTGACTGCCTCTCGGGGGGCATTCGCTTGTAATTAGACTTGTTTGCTCCGAAACTCTTCATCGGCGTTTTTTTCGCGATAAGCGGAGATAACAGTCGTTTATTGCTTTACTAAAAATTGTGTTTGCTCTTTTGCTGTTCGGGCTGCTCCGTGGGCGGTTGGTGGATCAGGTGGCGTGGATCAAAGCGGACACAAAGGCTATTCTGGCGATCCACGAGCATGTGATAACGAACAATGCGCGGCTGAGCGTCACACACAACGACTACAATACTTGGACGCTGAACATCAGAGGGGTCAAGCGCGAGGACAGGGGACAATACATGTGCCAAGTTAACACGGACCCGATGAAAATGCAGGTGCGCTATCATTTTTCCGATCTAGACAGCTTATACAAAAGAGGACTTAAATATACAAAGTTCTGCGTCATACATAGCCGTTTCCTAACGGTGACTTCCCGTATTTTTCAGGTACTCAGTATTCTTATATTCACAACGACATCCCGTTTGCAGCGACACGCAGAAAAACAATACCTGTTTTTTACTGATCCAGCTCTGTTAATAAATTGGACCAGTTCCAGTAGCGTGCTGTGTCCATGTTATTAGCTGCTAAATGCCTTCTCCTTGTAGTACTGTTTTATTACTACGTGACAAAGTCAATGCTATTGAAAGTAGGAAGTCGTTTTATATTACATTAGTTGGTTGCAATAATTTTCTTCCACTCCCCGTTTTACATAACATTTTCAGTCGATAACTAAACTAAACAACTTTGCGAACAACTGAAAATTTCCTAACCCGCACGGGTGGCGTGAACGAAACTTTTATGCTAGTGATTTAAAGACGGCAAAGTTTTGAAGAACATTCAAAAGCCTTTTTTTTACAGACTGCATTTCTAGAGGTGGTTATACCACCCGATATAATATATGAGGAGACGTCAGGGGATATGATGGTACCAGAAGGCGGGTCTGCTAAGCTGGTCTGCAAAGCAAGAGGATATCCTCCCCCTAAAATTGTTTGGAGAAGAGAAGATGGAGGGGACATCATTTCGAGAGGTGGTCCTCAAGGGAAAACTAAAGGTGAGCATATAAAGTAGTATAACCTATATAATCCTGTGACTTCATCTACGCCATCATCTTATTCCCCCCACTAAATTGAAGTTTAACACGTTCCGGGACACTAGTCCAGACACAAAAGAAGTTTTATTGTTCACTGTCCCGGAACGTGTTAAAAGACTTTAGAGCATCATTTTAGCAGACACGATTTTTTATTGTCATGTCAAGTAACAACTCGCCCATCACCCCTAAACTTGCGAAAACGAGGATATGATGCGAGGGCATGATATGATACTCACGTGTTTACCATAAGATGGTAGCCGTTCTTACCATATCATATTCATTGTGCTGACATGAACACGTATGCACCATATTATCATAATCTATCGCTTTATAAAGTAACATGTCCCTGTAGAATTGCGACCTGATTTGGTTACGCATAAATCAGGTTTCAGTCGGAATAGTAGAAATTCGCCCTAATTCTATAATGGGGCGGTAATTAACTAGGGTTGTCAAAAATAGTTATTTATTAAATATATTTAACTTCCTTTGAATTGAAATGAAAAATCATCAGTGAAGTGCTTATAATTTTTTGATTGCGGAAAAAAATTTTTGATTACATTTTTTTTTTTAAAACTGAAACCCAAAATTAGATTTATAAATAAATTCCACGTGATAAAGATAAGCTAAATTAAGTGAATACTTAGTGTAGATATTTGTTTTTTTTTGCGAACATTAAATAATTCCATGTATGTAGGTAAGTAATATTGATAGAATTAGGGTACGTCCTCCAAACTCAGTCCACGTAGAAAGTCCATCAATATAAATCTATCACATCCCTGCACTAAACAGTGGCGTGCTGTGTCCATGTTATTTACTTTAATTACCTACTCTGTAGTCAATTTAACTGTGAAAATTGCGACATAATTTCCCCGATAAAACTTGCATTAGTTAGCATTGTTACGGTTAACTCGCCCTCGTTTAAACTTACCAACTCCAACTTTCGCTGTTTATTTTTATTTATGAACTTTAGGAATAGGGTGGCGTTTATTTTTCACCTTATAAATACTAAAGTTCAGTTCAATATAAATACTACAGTTCTGATAAAGAACATTTTGAAATGGTGTAAAGGGGAAACTTACTTCAACTACTTATTTGTTTATAGATTCGTATTTTTTTATTATTTATATATAAAGATATTAGTGTAATTCATCTATTTAAAAATAAATCAAATCATACTTGGAATATTCTCAGGAATAAAGTAATTATGAATATATAAAAAATTGTCATGGGATCATAATTTATTTTTAATTTTAAATTAAGTAGGTTGTCCAAAATGCAATAAACAAAACAGTTTTAAATCAACTAGCAATGTGCAAAATGGTGAAGTATAGCAACTGGGTCGTTTACCCCGCCCGAGATAGGTCAAGCGCGCCGCAAGTTTTATGAACCTCTGCTGCATACACGGGATGCGGGCTAGTATGATTTTAATTAAAATAAAACGAAGCACATGACTGCATGATACTTAAGACCGGGCAGATTTTGCGATCTTTGTGTTTTGAAGAAGTTGAATAAAGGTTGAAGGTGATCTAACCGTAAAGTTAACAGCACCGTATCAACAACAGGCGTTGAGTATTCTCTATATAAAACTCCATACCTATCAAATTCGTAGCGTAATCAGTTCGGATCGAGATCAAATCGGGACCACGCGTTTACGGCTAGTCGTCTGATGTTCGTCAATTATCCATCCAACCTGTCAAACGTGGATAGATATGTTTCAACCTTAAAGCGTTTAAAAATTTAAGAACTTGAACCTTTACTTAGTAAATGCTTTTGCAATAATCATCTTAATAATATATTCGGTTAACCATATCTTTATCGCTCAGGCAAGCTTTACGGCTCTTGTATATGAAATATTATGGAAGCAATAACAGATCCTAGTCATGAAAACTCCAGCACGATATTTCATTCCATACAAACAAAGAACCTTAGTACAACGGATCCTTAAAACTATGCATTCGCTTCCTTGTTAACAATACATCCAAAGAACTCCAAGAAGTGTACCAGATAAATCAGCTTAAAATATTCACTATTGAATCTTAGCAGTAAATTACACCACAGCCACCCCGGTATTACCATTCGCACCGCCCGCGCCCCTCGTAATCCTACTGGATTACAGCACGACGGACCGGGAATAATCACTTACTCATCTCTGCACTTCATCGTATAAAAGGTTTACAAGATTGAGATAGCCCCAACATGGATACCTACTGTAAGCGAACATGCAAAGCGACGTTTTTTCTGGTGCGTGATGTCTTCTTCTTGGTGTTTTATTTAATACCATATTTGAAATGTGAAAGGAGATAATTATTACCACCTACCGACATAAGATGCGCCTGGGTATTTTAGCTAGAGTCTCATTTCTATTACTCTAACCTACTTATACCAAAATAAAAATGGACTTTTACCGATTTTCGTTAATGGTAGCCCGCCTCAACAGAGATAGGCCAAGTACACAAGATATATTATAGTGCCCAAATGTGTGCGCAAATTGTAATACACAAGTGCATTCTATGTTCCTTTACACTCTTTAATTTGGTGAGATGTCATTCCGAAAAACGATAAGTTAGGATCAAATTCTATACAAATTATTTGCTTTCGCGTTACTGTCAACTAGTTAGTTTGTATAACATCAAGTAGGAAATGTTACCACTAGCTTGATTTTTGCGACTAAAACTTTATACTTTTATCGCAATTGCAGATTATTTAAAGTTATTATATGAAAATCCACAGCATCAGCCTTTTAAAATCTGTACATTCGAACGAATTGACGTCTGATTGCACTTTCATCGTCATCATTAACTCACAATCGAAATGAACAAAATTATACTGGAATTTGTGACAAGTGGCAATTGGGAGCGGCAGTGACAGCGACGATCAATCAGCTGTTTCACTTAACCCGCTGCTGTTCAAACCTTCGTCTGCCATCAGTCAATTCATTAAGCCAACAAAGTACAGGAGTAACGACTACAGAACCCAACACTCGATACAACTTCAGCGGAATTCAATGTAAGCGAGGAAGTGAGCCAAGTCGATAGTGTGTGGAAACCCACACAAGTAAAACACTTGTGAGAGCAAAGATCTTGAGATTCATGATGCTATTCTGGCAAGAAATTAGAAAACTGATAGTGAAAATTTGATTTAAAATTCACAGTACATAGAAAACTTACTCCTATCTCTAGTATTGTCCCAGAATCTTACCGACGGTATTGGCTGTTAACGAAAAAAGATTTGCGGACATAGAAACAGATTACTTCAGCTTTTGGAAATGACTGTCTAAATTCCGAGAACCATAATGAATATTGTTCATTTAGATATTTCTCGTATCAATTTACTCGCAAAAGAGATCATAATTCTCAATTCCCTAGTCTACAATGTGAATTATGATTCGAATTTGATAGTCTGCGATAAATCAGTGAACGTTTCTTGGCAGAACTATACAGGCAGCTCACGTCCGTGCCCTTCGAGTAATAACGTGACGCCGCAATTTCCCAAATTACCCGTAATTGACCGCGTATCAAGGTGAAATTTACCCCCTTTCGAAATTAACTGACACCGAAAACAATCATCAATTTGACTGAAGAAGTCTAATTAAAGAAGCCGTTACAAGTTACCTCCATAAATCTGAGCTGGAAACAATACAGGCTATCCATTACGTAGGCCAATGCTTCTCCGCTTAATATTCCAATGAGGAAAGTTCGAGAGAACCGACTCGACAAATATAGTTTTTTAATGAACAAGCCTCTTTCAAATTTGTTATCCCCAACTTAGTGAGGTAACATAAATCACTTTTAAGTGCAAGACTTGTTTTGCCGCTTCTTTGATAAATGTGTGCGAACTCGGGCAGAAATTAATCAATCATTTTAGAGTCCTTCTGCATATATTGTGGTAACTATAAACGATAAACTTCAGTCAGAAATATGAAATAAATCTTTATTTCAATAACTAAAACAGCTTCAATTTATCAACCTATGGTTGATCCTTCCATATCAATCAATCAATTATCTGTTGCAAGTTTTAAACATTATGCAATGAAACCTTTTTAGCAATAAATAATAAGCTGTATCTATAAAAGGAGCACACATAAAATATATTTTCCAAAAAAGTACCTACTATTCAAAATAAGTTTAGTACTTTTATATCGTAGAAGAGGTACAAGAAAGGAAAGAGACAGCAAGAATGATAATGGCCGCAGACAGTAGTGAACAAAGGGTATTATTCAAAATTCGTCCTTTATTGTTTCGCATAAAACATATTCCGCTGACAACGGCGTGTCGCGTGCCTATTTGTTTCATGTTCTACAGCAAATTATGCAGATAAGCGAATGAATGGCGGAAACTTACTCGTAGTGGCGCGCGGCGAGAAAAGACTATTCATTTTTAAACTTGAAGCGGTCATAATCTTATTTTTGCTGTTAAATATTTATAGTCCTACCAGGCATAAATAAAAAATACATTTAATGACAGTTTATTGTTAGGTAACTCATGCTGGAGCTAACAAGCATAACTGCCACAAAGATACTATTAAACAGTACATAGTCACTATGCTACGACAAGACCGTAGTACACTGGACTACAAATATATCGTAGCATACTTGCACAATCAAAATCGTTGCAGTAGTGAACGCTTCAAAACGCGAATCAATTTTGTAGCACAGAACAAAGATACATCTACTTCTGGCCTACTTTACAACTCTATAATCGAAAATATAGATAACGATAGCCGAAATTATAGGTCAGTAGGATCTCTGTCTTTATGAATCGCGATATTCAAAGTGAATTGTTTGATCTAGTCTGCTCTGTGGCGGTAGACTGATGCAAATTAACTCCGCCATCCTTCTATTCGGCGCTTTTCATCTGCAAAGTTTGAAACAGATACAGCACTACCCGACCCGGCCTTTTAATCCCCATTATCAAATAACTTTAATATTTAATAAGAATTTTTGAGTTCCCAATGAATGTTTGCACGAATCCGTAGAAGGCTTTTCACAACCGACCCAATTACAAGCAAATCCATTAAGACTTATCTATTGCCATGGCTTATTAAATTCGCTTTCACGAGGGTGGCACGAGTATCTTAATAGAAAATAATAATTACCAATTCGTTACAACACTTTTCAAGTTCTTAATTAAAATTATAACTTGAGAACAAAGAGTGATGAGAAAATGTTGCTTTTCCATTCCACTTAAGCACTTCTCGGTATCAGACAGTAGATTTACTCACTTTGACGTAGAACTTAGAATACTTGAAACGAGGTATAATTATTTAATAAGGTAAACCCCTGATATAAAATAAAACAAAATCTTTATTGCTTAAATAGCTTCAACATTTTTTTAATAATTACCTTTAAAACTGTGTTATATCGGGCATCAACCTTTCGTTATGTCCATTAGCGTTCCTACATCTTACGAAAATCTATAGAAAAGTCATAAAATCACTCATGTAAAATTATACATTAATAAAAAAAAAACATAAGTCATATTCCCTGACCTTCATAAACATCACATAATCTGTTTTTAATTATTACTTTAAAAATAAAAATGGTAACACCAACAACTCTATCACCGGAACTTCTTCCCCATATTTCATTTTCCGCCACTATGGCCAAGTCCGAGTGTTCATACATCCTTGTTTCACCACTACAGTCCGCGGGAGCGTCACTTGACTTATGACACATCGACAGGCCAAGTTTATTCAGTGGCCCGACTCGAAGACGGCACAGTAAATGCATGGAGACGCCAGAGACAGTTTGTTATAACTTTTGTATTCGGAATAATATAAAACAACGCTTTAAAAGTTTGGTCGGCATTAACGAACTTCTGGCGTAGCTGGGGGATTTCATGCTATTTTAACTATATTAAAATAGTATATTTCTTAAGATTATAATTTGTTGAAATTGCGTTCGAACTTTCCCTATTTATACACATCATTGTTTTTTGTTGGGTCAATTTAGTTTCAATGCATGTTTAGTAATTATAAACGATTCAATACACGAATCAAACAAAACAGACCATCAGATATGGAGATTTGTTGAAGTTGAGTAATTTTGGTCAGGACGATGTAGAACATTAATTCAAGTATTTTGTTCTCTATTTCCTGGTTTAATCACTGGTTTTGAAGCCGAATGAAAACCGCTATCACATCGAGTGAAAACCCATTTCAATCATATCAGAATGCACTAGAAATCACCAACCAAATTTTGTCATAAAAACCGACACTCGACTCTCCACTCGTCGCTGTCCGCGCATTGTTTGCTAACGAAGCGGCCCGAGCTCGAGGGCTCTACACTTTAAACCATCAACCTTCAGCTCCTTCGGAAAATATTGCCCCAGCTTTTTATCCTCTTGTTTGAATAATGGCTGTAAACGTACTTGGGTGCCATTTGAGCAAGGTGTCAGGAAAACAGCTCGAGTTCAAACCACTAACGGCGGTTGTTTACCGAACCCGTCAACTTTTGCGAATACCTACGAGTGTTTTCTAACACTCGGTGAAATGTAAAGTAAGCACTACAGTGAGTGGTGCAAACGACTTGGTTCGATTTTTGAATTTTGGAAAGGTGCAATTTTAGGGAGACCTTTTTTTTTAAATTGGATAGTATTTATATACTTAACATAAACACGTAAATGTTAATAAAATAGTATACTGCGAAGTATAGAATGTGTCTAGTGATAACGAATTTTATCGATAAATATTTTTATTTTATTGCTTACGCAATTTATTGTTTTAAATTTTCATGGTCACTAACATTAGAATAGATACGGGATTGCTACCATGTACCTTATTAATTATGAGCTTCCGATATTTTGGCACCGATGCAAGCGCCATCATTGCATACGCATTTTTACTTCTATAAAATAAAACTCTGCTGCTAGTGCATAGGTAATTTATTATGAGAGTAGGGACAAGTACCATACCAAGATATGTGAGGTCTTTACCTTTGTGTACTACTAATCAGTGATCTTCTTTTTGTCCACAGTAATATCAATAGAGGGAGAGATCGTAAACCTGACCAAGGTGACGCGGTCTGAGATGGGTGCGTACCTCTGCATCGCCGCCAACGGCGTACCACCTTCAGTGAGCAAGAGGATAATGCTGCATGTGCACTGTGAGTAACAACTTGTCTATTATTTAAGGCTACCTATCTATCAGAAGTAGTTGAAAGTAAAGCCACTGAAAGATACGATTGACATCATGCACCCTTAAGGCCGGCCTGCTTGTAGATGGCCAGCTTCTTGACGCTCATTTAAAAAAAAACGAGCAGGTCAAATAAGGAGCCGGTAGAACCGTTTCAAAAGTAAAACTGTACAATTTGACTGGAAACCTTATACAAAAACTGTTGAGCTTGAATCTATACTAATATTATAAAGCTGAAGAGTTTGTTTGTTTGTTTGTTTGTTTGTTTGAACGCGCTAATCTCCGAAACTACTGGTTCGAATTGAATAATTCTTTTTGTGTTGGATAGTCCAGTTATCGAGGAAGGCTATAGGCTATATAACATCAGGCTACGACCAAAAGGAGCAAAGATATAGTGGTAAACTAATATTATAAAGCTGAAGAGTTTGTTTGTTTGTTTGTTTGTTTGTTTGAACGCGCTAATCTCCGAAACTACTGGTTCGAATTGAATAATTCTTTTTGTGTTGGATAGTCCAGTTATCGAGGAAGGCTATAGGCTATATAACATCAGGCTACGACCAAAAGGAGCAAAGATATAGTGGTAAATGTGTAAAAAACGGGAGAAAGAAGTCACTATTCCACGCGGACGAAGTCGCGGGCAAAAGCTAGTATTTTCTAAAAGTAATTACAATTTTATTTAACAAAATATCAACTGAAGTCTTACAACTCTGTAACTCGAAACCCGTCGTCCGATACTCGTAAATTACTTTTCAGACTTGTATCTGTCTCAATACATCTATAAATTGAAACGCAATAATTAAACCGCCAAAATCAAAGCCGCGAAACCATAAAACATTAAAGTGATCCCAATTAACTTACTTCCCCGAGCGGTGAATAAATTAATGTTATTCTAAATTATGTTTAACGGTAGTCACGGGTATGAAGCATGGAATTTGAATTCAAAACATGAATCAATTGGTCCATCGATAAAGCGTGCTTACCTGCGTGGGGCAAGAAGCGGTGTGACACGACGCGAACTTACTTATCGGCCGATCCCGAGATAAGAGCTGCGGGGTGATTTAGTTTCAAGGTATCGATATCTAGACGCTGATATACTTGAAAATTAATTAGTCAATGCATTTTGTAGAGTAAGTGTAGAATCAAATCAAATCAAATTAATTTATTGTGGAACCCAGGTACATAAGTTCTTTTTAAAAAAAAAGACGTCTCACTGTGACCTGTCTTATCAGACATACAATATTTCAGTACAATAGAATAATAATAGTCATTGTCAATTATTATCCATTCATATTACAATAATAAATAATTAATAAGAATGGTTTATCGTTCGTAATATTACAAGTTAAATTCCATTGAAGTGATAATATTGCTGTTCGGCAGTTCTGTAGGCTTGAACTTTGGCTGGACTTACCGCTAGTATCTACAAAATATGTTTTTTCATTATGACAGATTTTTATGTGCATCTGCAAAAACTTAGTAAGTGAAGGCTGTGGTTAGTAAATAATTTTAAACTCACTTAGTGTTTATAGGTATTTTGCAATAATATATACTTACATCAGTCGTTTTTAAAGATCAAAATCCGTCTTTAGTCTGAACCAGTCTACTAAAGCTACTAAACTAAAGCTTACTATTACGGGGGATAAGCAGATATATCACCACATCCCTACCATCCTAATTTATAAACGGGAGTTATTCAACGCTGGGCCGGGACTCGGCGGCACACGTAAGCAATTGGGAGATTTTCATGTTATCACGTATCATCTTCGGAGCGTGTCGCGAATCCGAATGAGCCCGAATGTTTAGTGAAACTTACCGCTGTTGTTTCAAGTCCGTGTTTAAACTTGAAGTTGGAACTTCGGTCTCGTTTTGTTTGAACGAAAAATTTGAATCCTATAATGCTGGCCTTTGTCAATAGGAATAACTAAGGCTATCGTGGATGCCATTTACACAAAATGTTTTGGATGAATAAATTGAACTGCAGAACCCTTATTGTCATAGCTTTATTTAACATCTTTAGGAACAATAAAGAAGAAGAAAAATAAAAATAAATTGCATAATTGATATTTTATGCAATACATCCTGAATTTCAAACCATCCATATTAGCTAAAACAAAATTAGGTTAGATGCGTGTCCTGCTTGCATATAAGTATGTCTTGATTCAATATTTTGTAAATAACTTTATTACTTAGTCTTAATGTTTTCAGTTTTGTAACAATTTTAAAATCTACTGCCCTCGTACCGACAAAAATAAATAAATAAATAAATAAATATGCGCCAGACAACACACCAATTGTCTGGTTTCGTGGTAAGGAATTTTCTTCCTTGTGTTACAAAGTACCAGACAACGATTATGACGGGGGCGTCTCCCATAAATACTTAAATACATATAACATCCATGACTTAGGTACAAATGTTCGTGCTCATCACACAAACAAATGCCCCTTGCGGGATTTGAACCCACGACGGCCGGCGTAATAGTCAGGAGCGCTAACCACTACACCAAACGCGTCGTCAAAAATATTTAAGTAAAGTCATATAGTATGGAATTAAGTTCTTCCCAACTTTATTTGAAACCAAACTTTGAATACCAGCTACATTTTACATGCAATAGTGATGTAAAGTAAATATCGATATACGCCAGCACGGGGCGCTCTCAAATCTGTGCCCTGGACAGTGTGGACCGCACGTACGTAGTAGCATACATGCTCATTTCCATCTGCATGGATAGCCTCGCACCACTGGGGATCGACGTTGCAACATTTCATGAATTCGAAAACTCCACCGTAACTAATTCCGGAATTTGATTTCTGTGTCGGTGTCCTATAGGAAAAGGCGGCTTGGGATTACACGGTTAGTGAGTAACCTTTGTGAAACAGTTTTATATTATTGGGGTTTGTTTTTATCGACTTCAAAAAAGGAGGTTATTAATATGACTTGTATACCTACATACAATTTATATTAAACATTTCTAATCACATCTTATATTGGCCATAAGAGACATGAGCGTACGAAAATGAATGTGCATAAATGATTTTACTAATATAACAGTAGTATATTCATGAAAAACTTAATAAACCTGAGCTCGTGTCAAAGTTGTTACAAAATAGCAAAACTGAGCATCTAAACAGGTGTAACTATCTTTAAAGAGATTATGTAGTAATTACCAAGAACCGTAATAATTCAGTTCACCGACAGTATATACAGTATGATTATTATTCAAACTTTTTAATTAAGTTTTATTGATTGGCCTTTCCAGCTGTGGGTTCGACTGAACACGAAAGTTTTTCGTAGCTCGCCGACCTCGTAGTCCGCTAGTATTTGCATTCTGTTATTGGCAGTTCGGTGTAAACACTCGTCTGATTGAACAAATATATACAAATCAATCGATGAACGACACATTTAAATGCACATCACTAAATCTCTGTGTGATTTTTGAACGCTGATTAGATGAATGTGTGATGTTTCAAAGCTGGTAGTATTTTAGTTATTTTATGTATAATAGTTGAAAATTCGTAATGTCAAATATATATACACTTTCTTTATTAATCAAAAGTCAATAGCATAGATTTGTCGATGTATTCATACACAAAGAGATTTACGTAAACATCACCTTCAATATTATGATTTAGTCTAAAATAAATATATTTACTATTAACTTTACTTCTTTCAAAGTAGCTTTCTAAATGCATTTAATTAATTTGAATAAAAACATAAGAAGATAAGAATGTTGAATGCGGAGTTTCACCAAGATTTTCCTTAAAAGATCAACAAAAGTAATCGCGGTAGGACAAGTGATTCCGAGTTCATTTCGCCACCCACAAGTGGCTACAAGCAGAAGACACTTATAGCTACGGCCGACGACTTGACGACAAGCGGGAGAAATTCACTTCATAGGAAACGCAATTTCAAGCGAACAAACAAACTACTGCCGCCTGAAACCCTTCCACTCAGTTTAATTACTTCACAAAGAATGCGTCGCGTTCGCTCGATGAGGAGACAAAATTAACGCTCTCAAATATTTAATTTAAATTTCCTCCCCCGAAAACGAATGATAACAGCCGCCGTGCAGACTTGCGGCTGCTCGCGGAATATAAAAAAACACTTTTTTTAGACCCCAGCAAGAGTGAAGCAATTCATTTGTAACTGTAAGTGCTTCGTAACGCGATGAGTTTCTTTTAGTCGATTCACAGGAACCGGAGAGACGGCAAATTGAGTTTAGAGAAAAAGAAACATAGGAAACGAAGTGAACAAATCGCGATCAATTTACACAGAATCCAGCTTGGTGTAATTAATTTTGGGATGCTTTCTTTAATGTTTGTTTTGTGACTTTCGAGTGGATGCGAACGTAAACGGTTTTGTGATTAATACAAGTGCTTTTTGGGTTGGCGTGAAGCGTTAGTCTTGGTAGATAACTAAAGTACGCAGTAGCTGAAAATGCCAAGAAATCCGAAAACGGGCCGAGCGTGTGCACCGCTCGGTTAATCAAACTGTCACTTCAAGAATTCCGCGTGGAATCCTCCCCAAGAAAACTCACCGTAACTTTTGATTGCCGCCGCGGATACCTATCTACTTATACATTTTAGAGATTGCTTAATCACTTTCTTAACTTGTATTTAATAGAAAAGATTCCTCCAATAAAAGGCGTGTAACCAGACAATTTCAATCAGTTGAACATTCCAACGATTCATTATTCCGCCTTATTTAATAAGCAAAAGGTTGCCCTCGCCGGCTCGCTTATTAATTAGAACAAAAATTCTGATCGTTCAGATTTTGTTCGCTAAATTGGCCACTCGAACTCGTAAAAGCCGTCCAAAGGAACTTAACGACGCGGTCAAAGAGAATAACCGCAAATAAGCTCCGATCTAAGCCGAGAAGAAAATTCCGTTTTCCTTAATTCACCCTAAACAGAGTCCGGGGGATGTCGGCACGATTGTTTACATTTGAGAATAATCCATTCTTTTAAGAACGACTTTAAGCGGTAATCCCTTTGATGCATGGCGTGTCAGATTCTATGGTTTAAATATTAATCAACTTGCGGCTGTATGAGCGTTTCCTTGTTACAGTATGTTTTAGTTTGTTTACAACCAAATAAATTAAAAGAGGGGATAACGTTCTATCCGTTTATTATCAATCAACTGCTTATAGGTTACTTGACTTTGTTTGGTCTATAATTAAATAAAAATCTAGACTGCCTAGCATCAATACGATATTATAGTGATAGCGCATAGTACCTACACTAAGCACACGTTACACATTTGCCCGTATACTCACGGTTAATGTGCGCGCAAACATCTGACTGTCGCGGCTGCAAATGCAAGGCGCATCCGAGCAAACAGTGCGCCAACGACGAAAGATCCACTTATGTACTTCTAACTTTCCATAATGTTTATATTCAAACATAAGCGATTTCAACGGCTACGTACATATGGCTCATGGTCATGTCTTGTCATAGTCGTGAGGTGATACCAAGAAGAAAATCTACGAAAAAAAAAAACATAACAAAAGGTAGACATTCAGTGAATGTTTCACGGATTTTCAGAGAACGGAAATCGCCACAAAAATGTAGTTTAATCAAGCAACTGCGCGCTAAAATAGTACGTTCCCGTTTAATTTACAACATCACATTCAGCGCATACTAAGGAACTGCATTTCATACGGCGAAACGACTAAATTTTACTTTGCACAACCGTTGGAAACGGCCTGGAGCTATTACGTATCTTACAATAATTGTAATCAAATCTGTAATTCGCATTGCATCGAAAAAAAAAAAACCTCTTAAATAAAATAAATAATTACCTAATATTCATTGCATACTTAATAGCTTTATTTTCTCTAATTTTGTATCCACATTTTCGTCCAGTTCTCGTTATTTATTGGTTAACATAACACGAATTAGCGATTTTTTTTTAAATTATTGTACAATTCTTGCCATCGCACCGCATCGCATCGATACATAATAACCCCGGCGGGCGTGTTGAAACGTCCGCAGTAAGCATATTACGAGCATTGGTGCGGGGAAATCCGGGAGGCTTTGCTGGCATACTGGGCCGGTGCAAGCAAATACTGGAAATATGCGAAAAGGAAACCGCAGAATGTGACTCGAATAAAACAATTTATGGTCACATTTTTGGAAGTTTATACTGTGTAATGAATTTAGTTGCAGCTAATACGCTGCCAAAACATTTTACAAGTCTGAAAATAGTTTTGGTGAGGTAGATTTTTGCGAATATTTACACAAAATTACAATAATCCACAAGTTTGATTAAATAACTTATAATAAATACATAGCCCTTAAGATATGTTTAGACACCGCTACGAAAATAAGAGTGTTATTATTAAATGTCGTTTGACACTTTGCTAGAGCCACGCTTATGTTTGTTATGTAACTGTTTAGCCGGCCTTACAAGTCTGGTTAAGTGGCCCCTGAAAGTCATATGATTCATAATAATGACTCCTCAATCTTTTGTCTCCAGTCCACCCCCTGGTGCAAGTCCCGAACCAGTTGGTTGGTGCACCAACAGGCACTGACGTCACGCTCCAGTGCCACGTGGAAGCCTCACCCAAAGCCATCAACTATTGGACAAGAGAAAATGGTAAGCCCTGTATTCATAATCATCATTATCAACCGTAGGACGTCGACTATGAGGAGTAGTAACTCAAATTAAGAATCATCAAATCAATGACGACACAAAAGTTAACCTTATTTATTAACTAGCCGATCACGCAATGTCTCAAAAATGCAATTATGTATTTAACAAATCAGGCTATGATAACTGAATAAAACTGAAGCTATCAAGACAGGGCATTTATTACCAATTCTAAATGATTGAGTTTGTTGCGCAGCTTCTTCTCAGCACTAGCCCACAATAAAATATTGAAATTGGCATCATACTGGGAAAAAAATCGTTTGAGTTGTTTTGAAGATTAACTTCTAATACTCGCTTAAAAACATTACCAGCCTCTTTGTGATATACTCGTAAGTGTATGAAATACTAA
Organism: Pyrausta aurata; assembly: GCA_963584085.1. Taxonomy (NCBI): domain Eukaryota; kingdom Metazoa; phylum Arthropoda; class Insecta; order Lepidoptera; family Crambidae; genus Pyrausta; species Pyrausta aurata. The sequence continues at coordinate 7,265,869 of OY757252.1, forward strand.
AACAACCTACTTCTTAATGGAGAATAACTTTTTGGAATATTTATTTTATAACCACTTCTCAGCGTCACAGAAGACTGTTTAGCTCCTATCATTATCAGTTCACGCCTGCCAGTCAACCTTTAATAATTCCAACTTCCCCCTGACCTAAAACACAGGCAGACCACAATGCATCAGGCTTATGATAACCTAGCATACTTCGGTACAATGGAGCCACGTAATTTTATTTAAAAACCCGAGAATTTGCGTACAAAAAATACTGGAAGCACCTATATTCGCCTATGCACAAAAACTTTTTGAGAGCACAAATAATGCCAAATTTTTTGAGCTGTCGATGTAACAGATACTGTAACTTTGAGCTTAAAAATCGTTATGAAAACTCTTCTACTGGTGTAACATAACAATGGAATTTTACATATATGCTAATAATATGCTATGTAAAATATTTGTTGAACTATACAATGATTGAAGAGTTATTTAAGACTCGTATCTTTTGCTCATCGTATCAACCATTCCTCTAACTTTAGTAAATTACAACAGATAAATATTTACGTTGTGTCATAAACTATAGGGCTTATTAAGTCTGAAGCACGAACCTTAAAATGGAATGAGCTACTAATTTAATTATTCATAAAGCATATTGGAAGCGTTAAAGCACTCATTAAACTGACCGTTAATTATAATCCGCATCCTAAACGGCTTCAGCTAGATTATGCTAGCTATTTTTACCGACTTCAAAAAAGGAGGTTATTTACGGTCGTAGTTAAAAGGAGGAATTATGCTGTTATTCCATGTCCGTTTTTCATTTCGCGTAGATTTATTTTGACTTTGATTATACGGCGTCGATGCTACGGCCTATTAACGAGGCCATAATTATCCCGAGATGACAACGTGAAATATAGCCTAAATTAATAAGAGGAAGCAACCGTTATTACTTTAAAAATATTGCGTGTGATAATTCCATAATCCGCCTTTTTAGCACCGAAGAATGCAATAAAAATTCCTAATCAGATTAGCTGAGCTGAAAATAACCGATGAATCAAATAGTGCCTACGTAAGTTATTTTGGCTACCGTGTTTATTAATGTCTAGCTTTTAATATTGTCGTTGAATGAATTCGACAAATATATAACTGACCTGCTTTTGAATACAATATCCTGAAAAAAATTAACCTATTCCGAATAAAATTATCATTTGAATTTAACATAACAGTTATAACGTAGATTCAATTATAAAACCCAATTGAACTGGAGTCAAATGAAAACCACAAAGTGAGCTCAATAAAAACACCTGCTAACTAATACAAATAAGGTTCTTAACCTAACAAAACATCGGAGGGTCGGGAACTTCATTAGTCCTCATTAAAATGGCGCCCTCTGGATAAAAGTTGCTTGTTTAGTGCTTGGGTGACATATGGACCAAAGTCCCCTTTGTGAGCGAAATGAGAGAAAACCTTTATATTTGCATTACCATGTCTCTGTTGTAAAGTTTAAAACACTATTTGGCAGCTGAAACTTACACGTTTTGTCCTAGAAGTGGTTAACTATAACAGTTCAGGGGTTAAAAACATTGAAGCAAAATTTTAACAAACGCTAAACCATAGGTCACAGTGGAATGAAACACACTGGCAGACGGTTGACGAATATGAATTTTTCTTATTTCCGCTGCTGACGCTATCCTAAAAATACATTACACATGAATGCACTTTCATTTAATAGCAACGGATCTATACTAGCTTATCTCATTAGATAAGCTAGTATAGATCCGCTGCTATACCCCACTACATTACATTTTATGTAGTGGGGATAAATAAATGAAACTACTTATAGCGTAAAAGTATAAAAGCTTTTGAAAAAGTTTTTTTTTGTTATGTTAAAAAAATGATTTTATGATGCAGATGCAGAGATGTAGTAGGTTACTAGCATAAAAAATCTATTACTTTTTTCAGAATGAATAATATCTCATCTGGTTCAATATAAAATATTATCCCATTCCCAACCTAAAGTGCAGTATCGCGTTTTTGACTCAAAGCTAGTGTCTTTTGACCAATTTGTTGAGTAAATAAATAGTTTTATATTTGTACACTGCCTACGCGTATTGTGCAATTTACCTGAATCTACCTGTACCTAAGTACCGCATAAGGGTTGAATTCTTGTTATAACACGACAATGAGTTTAACGAAAACGCAGTATTGTTCCAAAGAACACTCGAATGGCAAGGGATAATGCGTTTCAGCGAGCTGCAACGCGCTACTAAACTCGAGTTAGCATGGATTTATAGCGGCCACAGCGCTAGAGATGGCCGAAGATGGGGACAACTGACACATACCTACATTTTGACATTAAATTATCATTGATTTTTATTATTTTATAAGGTGAACCAAAAAGAAGATGATGGACAAACTCTAGTTTTAACTAACATAAAAAACCGGCTAAGTGCGAGTCGGACCCGCGCACTGAGGGTTCCGTGCCACCCTTAACTGAATTCGGGGTCCACTTACTTCCACCTAACGAAAATATCACAATATTATTTGACAGCAACAATAAAATTGTTTTTCATAGAGTTTGTATGAAAGACTATAAAAAAGAGTGATGTTCTCTGTTGTGGTCTGTGGTCAGTTTATGCATTGAAAGCAGATAGATAACCTTAAATTAGCAGTACCTAAGCTTCACAATCGGATTCCATGATTTCCGCGTGACCATCCCATGGACTGTGTTTATGAACTTACTGGAGGTGTGTGTGTGTGTGTGTGAATGACCGATCATTATGGAAAACAAGTAGTAAATACACAAGGTTTGAGTCAAAGTATAATTTAAATTATCAAAAACTTTTAACTAAAACGCAGCATATGCCAAAGTCCGGCCAATACGGTCGGAATGCGTTGCAGCGGGCAGCGGACACTGGGCAGGCGACAACGGCTACTAAACTCGAGTTAGCAATGGATTTACGGCGCCGCGCCCGCGACATGTGTGAGGCTAGCAGCTGCCCGAGGGCGGCAAAACGAACAAAACTTTTTCGCAATGCGGTCTTTAAACTAATATTTTTTGTCGGTCTAATCGAACAGTTTATGCGGTCGAGCTCCGACGCCGGCGACGGAAATTGAGACTGAATCGCGTACACACTCGTATCTGCGGAACGCAGACGGCCACTCGAGAATTGTTTTCGGACGAATAAAATGTTTGATTCACCTCTTTTATTCGAACATGGTTTTGGAGGGTTTTCAGGAAAATTACATAGAAACGCAGCTTTTTTGTTGTTACTTATTTTACAACAACGCACTGTGTGGCATGCCGTTTAGATGTGTAAATGTTTAATGATGGAGTTGCGTCGTTTCGACGTTGCAGCGATGTAACGACCGATTGTACCTAAAATAATGCTAGTTACACTATAATATGTTCAATAAGTGGAAAACCACTAATATTGTTTACAGCCTTTGACAAAGTAAAATAGCGGAAGATAGGTGACGCGCCACTCGAAAGTGGATCGCTAAAATCAGGCCCCCGTCGCCTAATTTCCATTGGACTGCGTGTGCGGGTGACATTTATAAGACGTGTGACGTAAGGAATGTATAGTGCCATTTTTTTGCTGACAATTAGTATGACATGCCGTATCTTCCGCTATTTTACTTTAATCAAAGTTTACAGCACATCACTAGCGGATTATTGGTGTAGCATAACCAGCCGGATACATAGTACAGGCAGATTTAGATGCAGTTACAAAGGCAACCGAGCTCGCCATTACGCGGCTGGAGCGACCGCCCGCGCAAAAAGCGGACCGAATTCTATTACTGGCTGATATGCAACAAAGACCGCCGACCCGCCCGCTCCAAATTGCTTTAGGCCACAGTCACCATATTTACTCGCGTACCTACAACGATAGTGCAAATCAAAATTCAATTTAGGAATTCAATAACGGTCACGGGTTACGATGTGGCTGGTGACCAGTCTTCAATCATTGGCCGCGGCGCGTGGGCCGCATCTGCGTGCGTTAACGAATAGAGGGGCAGACGGCTTGAGCCATAAATTGCGGGAAGTACAAATTAAATTAGGTTATACACAGGCTGACGAGAGGACAAGCGGGCTGGCCGCGGCCGACACGGAATGGGTGGGCCCGCGCTCGCGCCAGAAGGCCTACTTCGAAAAACGAAATCCGTCAATACGATAATCATTTTGCGGATCCGATGCATTTCGTAGTAGGCACTCCATACTAAAAACCTTTTGTATCCAAAAAACGATAATCGTATTGACGGATTTCGTTTTTCGTAGTAGACCTCCAGATCGACGTGTACGCCGAATAATACTTCTTAGCAACCAATAATAAATTCTTATATTGCAATTTAACTCTCAAACGTCTTTCGCAATAAAAACAGAAGTTTAATAAAAACAGCAAATCGCACCGAAACTTGGAACTGTCAAAAAACTTTAATAAACTTTAATGTTTTACGTACTAACAAGTACTGCACTAACTGCGCTTATAATCCAACTAGCGAACAGCTGTATTTCTGCCAACTTCGTAGCGGCAACGCTTCGATGGAATTGGTTGGAATATTGACAATTAATTAATAAACTTGTTGAGTATGAACTCAAGAGTCCACATGCAATATTGAATCAAGATTTATTAATTGGTGGTAGTATTATCTCTATATGTAGTACACACTTTAATCAACCACTTATCTGAAAGCTATGAAAATTTCCTTAAACGCAATACGCATACATAATGTATAAGCAATAAGCTAAACAAATTTCACGGTAATTTTTGTGGTTTTTAAGAAACATGAGTTTTGTCGTTTATTGTTTGTCCAGTATCAAGTAAAAGTAGAGATCCAAGAGTACTTTTCAAAACTAAGGTACTTTTTCAGGATATTGACTTTACGTCAAGACTGTGATCAGATCAAGTACGATGACCTAACGTATAAATCTGGTGGCTGCTGCTACAATTACATAATTCACCATGCAACTGCTGAGTATTCCAAATCGTCGATTAATTAATAAAGTTGTCGGGCAATAAACAAAAGAGGGCGTGTCTGTGGCTTCGGCCATCGAGGTGTCAGCAACAGCGCGCGCCACAGATTTGTGGTTAGGCGCAGGTCAAGCTCCCTTGACCGATCCCGTTGTCTTTGCCTGACCGCGGTTATTAATGAACTTTGAATAACAAATAGACTTGGTCGGTGCTATGAGTGTAACGATGGAACAGCTAAGACTAGATAGCCACAACTCACCCTTGCAAGATATTCATTATCGTGCCACCTTTGAAATGTATTAAGCTCCGTAAATGGAAATGGGGATAATCATCTCATAAAACTATAAACTACTCCAACAAGAAAAACATTGTCTCTACAAGTTTCATCTTCTATATATATACATACATATAATAAGACTGTAAAAGATCGATTTCTGTACATTGAAGATTTTTATGAAAAATTGTTACAGGGGGTCTTAATTACCGTAATAGAAGCCAAAACAACAATTTTTAAAATTTTTGTCTGTCTGTCTGTCTGTCTGTCTGTCTGTCTGTTTGTCCGGGCTAATCTCAGAATCTACTGGACCGATTTTGATGGGGCTTTTTTTATTTGACTCAGCATCACTTGGAGAGTAAACTAGGATAGAAATAATCACGCCAATAGACTTAGGGGGTAGGCAGAAAATATATATATATATAAAAGAAAGTCGTGTTTGTTACAACACTTATAACTTGAGAACGGCTGAACCGATTTGGCTGAAAGTTGGTGGGGTGGTAGCTTAGCATCAGGAAAAGCATATAGGATACTTTTTGTCCCGCTAGACGGGGCCGGGGCTGGGGTAGCACGGGACCGGGACGAAACGGTGGGGAGGTAGCTTAGTACCAGGAGAAGGACATAAGATACTGCATATAGGATACTTTTTGTCCCGCTAGACGGGGCCGGGGCTGGGGTAGCACGGGACCGGGACGAAACGGTGGGGAGGTAGCTTAGTACCAGGAGAAGGACATAGGATACTTTTTATTCCGTTCGATGGGGCCGGGGCTAAGGCGGGACGGGGCCGAGGCGAAACAATTTAAAATAAATGTGGGTGGAAATGAATCTGTAAAGTGTTTTAATTCAATGTGTAGTGTTTCCTCCATATTGGTTTGTATAAATTAAATGAATATTTGGTACTTTATGGTACTTGCCAAAGTATAACAAAACAGTGCCATGAAAAATTTTTTATTTAGATCCATTTTTTCCACACAACAAAGTAAAATGTTAGTAAAGTAGTAGTTTTTTTTGTGGCAAAGTAGTAGTTAAAAGTAAAGTAACCATATTATCCTATCAAACAAAGGAATTCCTAATCGAAATACAAATTGTGAACGTCCAAATAATCGGTATGGTCATAATAATTGATCACCTTTGATGTACCTACTACTTGCTTCTTATTGTTGTAATATGGCCAATTTTAATGATAAGTGAGTACTAAAATGTACTATATAAATACTTTATATCTTGCGTACTTATAAGTACTTATACTTAAGTATCTTATTTGTAAAATCATAAGCCTATAAATTAAAAATTCTATCCAAAGTCACTATTCCACGCGGACGAAGTCGCGGGCACAGCTAGTTCTTAAATAAATCGACTGTTTTTATCGTCAGGTAGTAAAGTTCGTTTAGGTACTTACGTAAGAATAAAAATGGTGACGAGATTCAAATGAATAAATATTGGACACCAATCACCTAATGCCCTGATTTCAAAGTAAGTAGCTAATTAATGCACTTGTGTTATAGAAAATCAACAACAACTGTGGTACCATTTGAACCTTGTCAAAAGGAAAAACATAAATAAAATAACTGTAAGTATTAAAAGGTATTTTTTCCAAGAATGTCTTTCCATTAACGATCAGAAAAATAAACAATACAAATACTGAGATATTCTATTCTAGTAAGAAAATAATGAAGATAGGCTTCAAGACTTCGTGTTCTTTAACAATAAACATAAAAACCGGTTAAGTGCGTGTCGGACCCGCGCATTGAGGGTTCCGTGCCACCTTTAACTGAATTCAGGGTCCACTTACTTTCACTTAACGAAAACATCACAATATATTGCGACAGCAAAAATAACTTTGTTTTTCATAGTGTTTGTATGAAAGACAAAGTTATATTTGCGGTTGATAAAAATGTGCAATATCTCAAAAACTACTGATTCGATCTCCTTCAAACCAATTTTCGTTGCAAGTTTTTGTTGAGATCTACATCATATATTTTTTTCAAAATTTTCACTTTCTTAGTTAAAAAGTTAGATGGGGGGGGACGCCCATTTTACCACTTTGGAAGCGTCTATATCTCAAACCTTACACTTTTAGAAAAAATGGTTTTAGAAACCTCAACATCATTTTCAAAGACCTATCCATAGACACCCCACACGTATAGGTTTGAGTAAAATTATTTTTTTTATTTTAGTTTCATGTATCGGAGCCCCCCCTTAAATATTATTTTTTCTTACTTTTTGTATTTGAATCGGAAAGCGGTGAACAAGATGCATCTATGTACCAAGTTTCAGCTATGTGATGCTTATAGTTTCAGAATAAAGTGGCTGTGACATACGGACGGACAGACAGACAGACAGACGGACAGACAGACAGACAAACAGACTTGACGAAACTATAAGGGTTCCGTTTTTTGCCATTCGGCTACGGAACCCTAAAAATAGTCCTTGTTGATGTACTTGTTATTGTAATTCAATCAAATTTTGATCAATATCTTAATTTGCCTATTTGTAAGCCTAAATAGCTTCACATGAACTAATTGACAATTATGCACACACAATTGATTACACAATGATAAGCTTACATAGTATGATTAATGGTTCTCAAATTACAGATACAAACCTCATACAAACAAACATCTCAAAGACGATCGTAATAATAAATTACCCTCGCATAAATTCCATCTCTCAGTAAAAGTAACAAGAATCCCATAATGAAATACCTATTGCCAAAAAAGTGAAAAATTTCAATTAAATATCTTTGTAACTGAATAAACCATGGTGGCTGGAAAATAAAAAATAAAACTGCTGCCACAAAATAAACGGAGGAAGAAGTATGCAAGCTATTTTTAATGTAGAACGAGCGACGTGACCCATGGCCGCAGTAATAATGTAGCCAACGACGAAAATTCAGGCGACGCCGCGCCCTCTTTAGACATTCAAAACGTTTTCCCGCTAAACTTTTACCATTAGAACCGCAGGCATTATTGGATACACAGAGTAAACATAATCAGCCCTAATTGGGGCGAATCTGTAAAGCGCATTTAGCTTTCTGACTGATAAATTTAACGGTAACAAATAATGTTAACACTTGCTCTCAAAATCAACATTTTGCTGTTGACATTGCAGCATCGGACGGAAATGGGAATATTATTTTAACGGTGCGCCGCGTTGTAGTAGCCTTTAATGTTGGTAATGTAGAAAAGTACATAGCGGCGGCATATATAGCATTGTCCGGGATGCGAAACGCCGAAACAACATATTTCAATTCGATATCGGGCGGACAATGGTCGGAAGTGAGCGAATATGAATGGTCGGAAAGGCTTCTGCCTATCGAGTAAGGGTGCCCAAGCAAATAACTGTATTAACTGACATTGTGAAAGGTAACAACGATTCGACTCAATTCATCTGTGAACGGGGTGTTGCTTTTCAATAGTTATTTTTGTCGTATTTTCAAATGCGAAATGTTTGTGAAAAGGTTTTCAGGAACTAGCGTGTTTCGGTGTATTATTTATTTCAGTGTTCCATGTTATGTTTCGAATTCTGTAGTTACTTTTATTTGAAAATCATGTAGCTTTGATGTTGCCGTTAAAATGTCGTTTCAAGTTTTTTCCAACATTTATGTGTGTTACAGGTGAGATGATAATATCGAATGACAAGTACCAGATGAGCGAGATCAACAGCTCGGCGTACAGTGTGCAGATGCGTCTCATTGTACGCAACATACAGCGCAGCGACCTCGGAGGGTACAAGTGTATATCGAAGAACTCCATAGGGGACGCTGAGGGAAACATTAGACTCTATGGTAAGTGTCCTATGGTTCTTTTCGGAACACGCCTAACTACTGGATTATGTGTATTAAATGGTACTAATGCCTTAACAAACTATTCTAAAGGTAGTGACCATGAAAGTTGAAAACAATATAAAATGTATTACTTTAGTAACCACAAGCACTAATGAGAGTAAAAGAAGCTAAATTGCACGGGGTACCTACAAATTACAGCATTGTCATATTGTGTATCTTTCAAAGTTATGCAGTTGAGCTACCGATGATTAATTTTTAAAGAATTATGCATACAACTAAATTTGAAACGTAGTATCAAAACAAATAATCAGGTAGACTACTGCTCAGCTGATTGCTTAAGTTATACAGATTCGTACTATCGTACCTACTTCTTCTTCTACTTCGAGTCGACTGGTAACAATCATAATATCTTCGCCCAGTGTTGTGCAACGTTGATTGCGTTGGCGTTTGCCTGCTGTAGATCTTGAAGCGTGCATGAGCTAAAGGACATTTGGGGCAGGACAACTAAATTATATTCACTAACGTAGTCCCTATATTTTTATTGTTATTAACAAATTGAACTCATACAGACTCAAATTTTCAAAATTTATAAATTATCATTATATTATTATCCTTGCTATTTTAACCAAACCATGACAACAAATTACCAACGAGATTACACAACAAACATAGCACTGTAATCTCTGAGAGTACAAATGCATATCGAAAGGGTCCCCGGGGACGGCAGGGCAATATCAGGTTGAGTAGTAAGTATCACCAGAGTGTCTTCGGATACTAACCCGTTATGGTCATGGAAGTAAATGTTTTCAGTCATAAATGTACAATGTTATTCTAATAAATGTCTTATGAATTTCACTTGTAAAAAGCGATAAAAAGCAACTGTGTAAGACAAGGAGTCAAACCCTGTGTCTTACGCTATCTGGGCGCATGCCTATACCACTCGGCCATCATCACATTAGCAAGCCTGTTGAATTTTGCAAGGGCTTTCTTTAATGCGTAGGTGGCGTCAATTCATCAATGTTTGAGATTAAACTCTCAACATCTTAAAGAAATAGTTCCACAATTATGACACATTTGGTATTTACAAGTTCAATTTATAATATTCAATACCTTTTTACAGAAAGTTATTTTATTCAAGCTCTACTAAGAAGCTCAGTTCAGGCAATTGATCCAGTATCCTTTTAAACAAAAAAAAAACTGAACTTTGAAACATCCGTACCTCAACTCCAAACTCAATTTGCCGCTAAACGTTGCAATCGAGCGATGCTTTTTCTCTAGCACTGCGTAGGAAAGCTACAATTAGGATCAATTTCACTTGATTGCGCCGCTCACTTCACGGCCCGCTAACGTTTCTGTGCAGAAATGGAGCTGCCTCATCGGAAATCGAGAGACGAAGACGAGCGCGGTAACTCCCTGGAGGAAACAAACGATGTGCGCTCCAGTCTCCAGGGTCCGCTGCGGGAAGGTGGGCCACGCGGTGAGGACGCGGGGTTCTTCGGTGGGGCACCCCCCACGGCGGCTTCAGCCCGCGTCGTGCCCCACACAATCTTTTTAATATCGGCTGTTGTCTACGCCGCGTAAACTTTGCCCTTAAACCGTGCGAAGTTAGTGAGAACACAGTTTGGGTAGAACAGTCAACTTATTTCAGAATAATTCGGTTTTAATAAAGGTGTAACAATACTTATAAAGTAGCCTACTCAAAATCATACATTATTTGTAACTATAAAACTAATTGCTTCCCAGGACAGGTAAAACTGCCATAACATTTGATATGACATATGAGCTTCTATTTGTGTTTCAAAGATTTGAGCGTACAATATGCTATACACAACCATTACTGAAACATTTTACAATTATTCAAGCCTACCCAAGTGTGACATTTACCTGAGGGTCACCTCTGTGTGTTTTAGCAAAATACATATAATAATGACTGCGACGGAGAAACTGCCACATTATTTCCTTCTTAAAATCCGCATTGGGCTGTCTGCTTACTCCAAACTATGGATGCGTCTAACATCATGTAACATATTTTATTATTGTTCTTCCAAGTTCAGACATGATTTTCTCGTTTCGTCGAGTGAATATTGTCCGTGCATATGTGTATAACTCAATGTTAGCTTTCGACGGTGCGCCTGAATTATGTACAGTAATATCCTGTGTAATCTATAATCGAGAATCGGACTGGCATATAGTATTGACTAGCTGGTTAAACTAATGTAGTTAATGTCCAGTGGAGGAATAAATTGACGGTATGTAATTAATAATAATAATATTTATGAACCAAGCTTCAGTCGGATGATTGTAAATGCGTATTGTAGTACTTGGTGACACATGATATCCATTTGTGAAATAAAATGTTTTAAAAAGTTACGTTACTGTAAAAATCATTTGTTATTATTTTAATCCGAATTATATTTTCTTACAATTCGTCTGGAAATCATTACAAGTCAGACTGTAAATAATCATTATTCATTACAATTTTGTTACCTTGGACGTCGTGAAAATAATGGAACTAATCTTCACTTTATATATTATTCGTTGAAGTTTGGTTAGTATTCAAATAGCATTATAAAATAAGTAACAATGATTATAAAAATGCGAAAGTTTACTGAATGTCGTAACAATGTATATTAAAGTATGAAGCGTTAAATTGTATATGTACATAATTATAGTCGTAGATATAACGCCGAATTTGCTTGTTTTACTCCGCAAAAATCCTTGGAATTGTTTATTTTTTGTTTCTCTTGATGTGCGATGTAATCAAATTCCTAGCACATTTTCGTTTACCATTATAAAATTAAATCGATGTACATTCTAAAACTACGTTTAAACAAATAGGGTATTTGTAAATTGTTAACGTTTTAATATTGTTGAATTTTATGATCAATTATTTGTAAACTAAATAATATGCCCGTTGAGTAGATGTTTAGTTACGAACGAGGTAATTATAAGAAATAATTTTCAAAAATACAATACGTGAGTATGTAGATTTCTAATACCTACCCAGTTAAGACTTTTTGTTATAGAAATGTAACGGTCTGTAATAACTCAGTCAGTTTTTATATAACGGCCTTATATAAATGTATGATATTGCCTGCAACACAAATATAAACGAAGTAACGTCCAAGCTGTCTTTTTACTTTCCAACCCTTATTGATATAATAAAAAAATAACATATATAGTACATTTTCTTTAAAAAATAAAGTATGTTTTCCTAACCCTAAAAAGTTTATCTTTTAATAATATTACGCACTCTCCAGTAGTAAAAGTAAGCCCGATTATTTCATATTTTACACCTGACATTAACAATACATTGAAGCACCTAACCTTTGTTCGCCGCATCATCAGCGTCGCTCAAACTCTAAACATGTCCAAATTACTGGCAAGATTCTCATAAGATCTTGTACCTTAATTTTACACTTAGTCGGAATAGTCAATTTTGCAAGGGTCTGACAATGTACCGTGTGTCGACCCTCTTAATAGTACCTTCGGACGAGCCGAGTAAGTGCGATCTAGATGGCGTGTAACCACTTGCATTAGCGAAATTACCCGAGGCATTATTATTTTCAGTGAGACAGACTTAGCTCAGAGTTTGGGTGCCAAAGGATCTGAATACAGATAGTCTAGATTTAAGCACGGCGCGGGCCGCTGCATTAATTACTTAAGTGTTAGTTAAGCACTTTGCTTCTAGGCTGTATATATTATCGTCACGCGCCTGTCAAGTCTTTTAATTATCAGTTGGTGAAAGTCTGCTGTTTAACTACTGAGTCGTGTTTGATACTTAAATAGATAAGTTTTAATAGTACAATATCGAACTCTACCAAAATGTACCTTCCTGTCAATTAAATACCAAAGATTAAAAGACAGCAAGCAAAATCTCTGCAATAAGATTGTCAATAGCGTGTTAAATGTGTATGTTTTATGTGTAAAACATTGTGCTATTTATTCACTGCAATAAGGAATTCCAAGAAAAATATTTTATATCTTATTTTTTCAACTAGTCTCTAACCGTCGGGGTCTGTTGCGCCTAACCACCTTATGAGCCAAAATTGCTTGCACCTCTCGTCGTCTTTGTTTGAAGTTACATTCAATTTGTGTCGTGTATGCGACCGCTTTTGTTGAAAATTAGTTAGACGCGCGAGAGACCTCGACCATACTTAATAATAACTTACTATCAATATAATAATAAAGAGGAAAAGAAAATATTTCATTTATTTCCATGAAAAGAGACACACGATTAGACAAACGCAGATTCAGAAAGCTAAACAATTACGAGGCAAAGCGAAATGTTTTCCCAGCTTACATTTCAAGCGCAATTTAGCCGGCTTCAAACAACCATTGCAGCTGCTTAGTTCCCCGCAATTTCTTGTCAAAAACGTTGCTAGTATTGTTCTAGACGAGACAAGCGGCTCTTTGATGCACTATAGCGAATACTAGGAGACTGTGAGTTAGTATACTCGTAAGTATTTAATACGGTCTTTGAGTTGTTCTTTTTTTAAATAAGGACTTACATATCACATTACATACTTATGTTAGATAAATTACCTATTTAGGTAATATGAAAATAAGATAAATCTTGTTAGGTAATTTATTCAAATCTTATTAAAAAGTATGGACATGAAGTATGGAGATGGATTTTTAGATATGACAATGAAAGCAATGCGTACCAAACTCAATGGCTATTTTCCAGTATCAGTTTGGCACGCTCTTTACGTGACATCCTGTATAAAAAAGTTTTATTTATTTGTGTTTTTCAATGGACCTAAATGTAATGATTTTATAACTAACATCACAAACCCACCGTAGAATAATTTTTTTTTTTTTCAATGCATTCTATCTCGATCTAAATTTGGTATCAAATCTCCAATCCCTGTCTAGTTCCCACAAAGAGGCAGAGGTCTGGCGTCTAAGGAATAGCTAGCGGCTGGAGTATAACGCTAACCCAATAGACGTGCGTACACTCCCTTAAATCCTGTGGGAAACGTTACGCTATCGCAGTTTGCATCTTAACTAACCATCGATATACATTCAAAACTATGACACACTCGTATGTCCAACTAGGTGATACCAGCAACTTGTTAAAATTTGTAGGAATAATTAATTCGCTTTAAGTTAAAAAAAAACTAATTGTACAATATTTTTTGTCTCTTTTAAGAAAGAAGTATGACAATATGCTATAGACCAATTACTAAACCTAGTTTTATAAAATCTTCGACATTAAATTTTGACATTTAACTTGCAAAGTTATGAGAAATTGAATTTTAGTTCTCAAAGACTACTAACATTTTTGCAACCTTTGTAAAAAAATATCAGATTACAGTTTGTTTTATGTACTTCAAAGGTTCTGAAAGTGACTTTAAGCTAAATGAGACACTGCAAACAAACTATTTGAAGGTACTCAGTTTCAAATTAGTTTCAGCGTACCAGTGATAGAGAGCAATGTCAATGTTAACAATCGAAAGTGCCGTAGTAAAGATACTACTTACAAGCCTTGTAAAATATACAGCATAGCGTATTGCGACCTTTTTTTAACGAATATCAAGCCAAGCAAAGTGGCAGATATATCTTTCTTTATATGTATGATCACCTAACTAAACACTATAATTTTTAAATTGGCGTACTCTCGGAGAAGAAGTGATCATAGATTTAAATTTCAAAGAATCAACAAATATTCTATAGCAATTCGTTTGTATTTGCTAGGAAGACCAACAAATGGAATCATGGTTTTAGAATGTTTTTAAACACTCACAGTGTCATATTTATATTCTTAAAGATGAAATAAGAAACCAAAAATTGCGCACGGGCGGGATTCGAACCAGCATCTTTCTGGCTTACCGGGCCAACTGCTCTTCCAATTGAGCAACCGTGCTGTCGGTCCGACAGCGCGAAATTCTTGGTCTCTTAGTATAAGTCATTGACAGCGCGAAATTCTTAAGAGACCAAGAATTTCGCGCTGTCGGACCGACAGCACGGTAGCTCAATTGGAAGAGCAGTTGGCCCGGTAAGCCAGAAAGATGCTGGTTCGAATCCCGCCCGTGCGCAATTTTTGGTTTCTTATTTCATCTTTAAGAAATGGAATCATGTCAGTATCTACACTGAGGCCCACTTGCGAAAGTCAGAATTGGTAAAGTTCTGGATATTAAGTCTGGGCCCACTATGACGTATCATACCATGACCGAGCAAGGACCGTATCAGACACAAAAACAATACGATACGTAGAGTGTATCGTATTCTTCTTCTTCTTCGAGTCGACTGGTAACAAATCATAGTATTTTCGCCCAGTGTTGTGCAACGTTGATTGCGTTGGCGTTTGACTGCTGCAGATCTTGAAGCGTGCGTGAGCTAGGACATTTGGAGCAGGACAGGAGATAGGCCAGTGTCTGCACTGCGCCACAGTCACACTTGTCATTTCCATAGAAACCCCACCTCATCCGGTTTTCTAGGCATCTTCCAACACTTGACCGAAGTCTATTGAGAGACTTCCAGACAGCCCAGGGAAGATCACCACACGGTGGAAGTGTCTCAGAGGATGGGAGGCGCGAGGTTCACTCTACTATGCCCACGAAACGGAGGTTCAGCGTTATGTCTCACCGTTACATGGAGGGAAAACGAGAGCAAGTGAGAGCATATTTTGCAGGTGTTGGTAGGTGACGGAACGGCTAGCTAGTGAAAAAGGTGCCATAGTTTTCAATATAAATAATTTATGTCCCTGACACGTTTCTAGCATAGTGATGGTATGCTAAGGTGTAGTACGCAGAAGCTTTAAATCATCATTTAGTCTCTGTCAGTTTCTTTGATGTCGAAAGAGACAGACTTATGATTTAGTCCTTAATACGCTGATCTCGACATGCGCAAGTGGGCCTGGCCTTCTAATTTATGGAAGATGATTATTTTTAATAGCTGACCAAAACAATCGACTATCTACTACCATCATCGGCCTATAAGTCCCTAGCTATTTGTTTACAAGCCACACTCGGGAATACGCGGACGTCCGGCCACAATCTGCATAACAATGATGTTCCATAGTCGCTGCGCTCCAGATGGATGCTAATGCCATCTCTATTCATAATTCATGTCTTAATGAAGTGGACGAACTCGGCGTAAGACGACGACCCTTTGTCTGACGCACGCAAACTAATCGGATTTGTCGCCACACTTAGCGGTGTTTGCATTATTTGATATTTATTTGACGCCTAGGCTTCAATTCCGATAATCAAGTTGTCACTGAGTTGTGCATCAGTTGTACTACGAGAGTACAATTGATATACCTTGTCAGCGTCGTGTCACCTTTCAATGCTGCTGACTGTAAGCACACGATGTGTCACAATAGCACTACTGAATGACTATATACTGTAGTCCAACCGTAGATGCCCAAAATACGTGAATCGGGGCCCGCTGTACTTGTAGCGCATTGATGTATTAAAATCATTATTGACAAACAGACTTTGATGAACAAACTATCAAAAACGGGCTGAACCTACATTTATCTTACTTACCTCGTCCAGTTAGACTACAATGTGCATCGTAGAGGTGTGTCCACAGTCGTAATTAAACCATTTTTTTTTATTTAAATATAAGTATCTCTCTATTTGTAATGATGATACTGAATAAACATGTTTTTTTTCTTTCTTTCTTTTTAATTTACGAGCAGGAATGCATGGATACTACGAACTTACTCCGGTAGCAATCAGCTGGATGGGTGTACTAAGGATTCGAGGAGTAGCCATGTCATGGGCTTAATTCCCAATCCGGATCAAATCGGACGAGTTCAAACAAGTGTAGCACATACGAGAGAGTGTATCAGATGTTCGCAACTTCAACTTACTATCCGTGAGTCTACAAACACCGATTTGTATTAAAATAAACTTCCTGCAATATTTTGTTTTATAATGAGCCAGACATGAGATTCTAAAAGGGTAAGGTGAGGTATGTGTATTAATAATCCTAGATAGACTTAAACTGAAAATTAAATTTACTGTAGGGTCCCACAACTCCTATTTTTATCTGAGACAAATATAAAAGAAGTACTAATTATATCAATAAATTTATTACATAAATATTTAGTATTTTTATTTGCATTACTAGATATTAAACTTGCGAGAAGGTATTATGTAGCTGTCATAAATTACCTGATATAAGCTTTATTCCACAACCAAAATAAGTACTTAGAAACAATGTGCTTATAAGGCTATGTGGCTTTATGACAATATTTTGACTTTTAAACTAAGGTTACTCGTACCTACACAAATCTATGTATCTAGCTCTATTATAGAGTAGTACTCTGTGATAAATAATGTGAGCAAGGCAAGATACCTATTGATACTGAAAATAATAACTTAATCAAGTACCTTTGTATCAATGCCCCGTAACTTAAGGAGATAACATGGGATTTATTATGCTTACACCAACTGACTTACCTTTTAACAGTAGCTATTTTACGCGAAGGTTGTCTGGTGCGGCCCATACAGTGCCTATTGAGCCGCAAGAACCAGCGATAAAAAAATCCCCATGTTTTTTCTTCGTTCACCTACACGATCCGCGCATAACACAATTCAGACCTTTCTGCTAAAAAGTGGTTTATTGTGTTCTTAAATAAAGTTATTCAGTTTAGTTCACGCTCTTATTGTGTCGGCCTATTGTCCGGGCGCAGGTGCGTACCCTACGCGTTCACCTTATGAATGTCAAAAACACGTTACATTTATTTACCTTAAATTGTATTGTTACGACCGATAAAGTGGCCCGGTACGAAACAATCACGGTTTTATTTACTAAAGCGTTGAACTAGAAATGTTTTGGAAAAAAACATGGCCCATTATCTCGGTCTAGACCGAAATGGTGCTGATTAAAAAAAAACTCAAAGAGTCAGCGATTGTATGAGCCGTGCGTCGTATTTTGGGATAGCAAATTGTTGTTGGCTTCCAAAAATTTTAAACAAACGTTCATAGTAAAGCTAAAATAATATATGATTTTGTCCACAATTTGATTTTCCTGTAACGACAATATCCCCATGGAGCGGGCACTCTGTATAAACCGCGTATTTTAATGACTGATCAATTAGTTGTCCGATAAGTTTAAAAGCGTAATTATCCGCCATCACAGACGATGCCGCATGCATTTAACTAATTAACCAAACTGTGCGTAAAATGTGTCCATCAATTAATATTTAGCTCTTTCTAATATATTAAATCATTATTATTGAAATCCGATATATTTCAACCAGAACATTTTATCCCCTTCTATTTCAGAACTATAAATTTCACTTAATATAATTGTAGGCGTCATTATTTTTCAAGAACTATACCCACAAGCACAGTCGTTTACTCCCATCAGCCCTAATGTCGTTTAATCAAATGTTCTTCATAGTCAAACGCACAACTTGCAGATATGTATACGGGTGTAAGCACCGGTTCTTTGTGACTGCAGTCGCTCGTATCCATAGCACGACAACACACGCTCTAGCATCAGGGCACGTTTCCACTGCGTCTGACGAATTATTTTTCATTAAACCACTGTTATCACTACACATCATCTACATTAGTACTTTTGTATGCAGTCTGGCCCTCACGGCTAAGAAAATGACTTGGCCGATCTAATGGATGACCGTCTTAACGTGACGACGTCCATTGAAATTTAAAAACCACGCTGACAAGTTAATCGGCCGTCGCGGCATAAAGGGAACGCGCCCTCACTTGAAAAAAAATCCATGCACTTAGCGCTGAAATAAGCGAGGCTTTCGACCGCATTCACTTTTAGCGTTGTAGTTTTTCTCCTTTTGTGCCCCTCGCCTCCCGTTCGGCGTCTCACTCCAACCCCGCATCTCTTCAGGTCTACTCTGTTCGTTTTAGTAAAGCCACACACGAGCGGATTATTTTAAAGTTGTGTTTGAGTTTAAAATGCGGTGTCATTTAATTATTATTGTGATAAGAATGATTGAGGTAAGATTGATTCAACAAAACGCGAGGTGCAGGTGATTTCTGGCTCTAAAATTGGTAATGCGGAAGTGTTCTCGGTAGTATGGAGTTTACCCAATTCACTTGTCCTTGTTTAACAGATTATCTTCATATGTCAGCCAAAATATATGAAACTGATGTAATTTTTTAATTATTCTTTTATTTCGATCCTGACCGATCAATTGCATAGGTATTTCGTTTTTCATAGTGCAATTATTTTACCTGCTACAAAAGCCACCCTATCGGTCTGATTAGTTTAGTTTGATATTTTCATCACTTTTCTCAATATGGAAAAGGTAGGTATCAGTACCTATTCAACCCGATGCAATTTTGGTTTGCAAGTGTGCACGCTCGCTTTGGCGTTCGTGACACAAAGCAATATGTGAGTTAACTTCAGTGTAACGATTCTTGTTTGAGTTGCGATTTAATGCCTCCTTAAACTGAGATGGTTTACGGGTTAACCCGCTTCGAGGATAAAAGTATCCGTTTACTTTTTGGATCGACGTTGGCTCAATAAAAAACTTTGAATCCTTTAAAGACAATCCGCGCAGTTTGGACATCCGCTCTTATTAGATACGTCGAGGTTCTCAAACTTTTCACTTTGATCGGAAATGAAGTTGAATTTGATGGGCGGTCTATTTTATCTCGATTAGATTGCTGATGATCTGAAAGGTTTTAAAATACGTTTGAGACTTCTCTAGTTAAAAAAATGTTATTATATAAGTGCTTTGTATTATTACCACCCTTTAAAACATTTTTGACACCTTTAAAACATCTTGAAAAATTATTGAGGCTCTAAGTTACTATAATGTCATAGGAACCGTCAAATGAAAAACCACTTTTTAGTCATAACGTAACGTTACGCCTACATACTTATTTCATTAACTAAATGAAAGCTAATAAGACGCAGTTAAAGAATAGAGAGGCAGATGTTAAAAACAATACCACGTTTTTTTAATTATAAAAAAAATACCCAAATTCGTACCGAAAAGAGAGGTGTAAGTAATAAATAAATTAAATAAACCGCAATCACATTCACAGACTACAGAACAAGCATTCAATTAAATAAATTGGCCGCAAGTATCAGTACAGCTGTTCAGAGTTTGCATTCTAAGGCTGCTTGACCCGACCCGGCCTCCGTTGGTCTGGAAACAATTTTGCACGAAAAGTGGTCAGATTAAGAGCTAATCTATATTTGCCAATGAAACAAACATGAGAGGCCGCAACTTGTCCAATTTACATGACGAAGGTGGCGATATCGCAAAAGAAACTTCCAGACAACTTTTATCAGATCCAGGCCCATGCGGCTGATGAGTTGGCACCGAACTTTATTTACTGAAACCGCGAGCCGATTCAATGGAGACGGAATTGGGATCTCGAAGCTAATTTTGGACGGAATTTAGAATTTCAGATGAATTAAGTTGTTGACTTCACTTATTCGGATCGAGATAAAGATTTCAATATTATCCTGTCGTATCTGACACCTCTTTATTGTCTGTATCAAAGAATACAGACAATTAATATTATATGTATTAATCATCTCAAAATTTTATTCTGAATATAGATGATTTTTAATTTGTACAACACACAAAATACGCTCACATTTTTAAAAAAACGGATCCAATTTCACCTCGCTCTGCCTTGAATAAACTTAAACTACTAAACGTGTATTTTAATTAACTGCTTAGTTCATAAACGGCGAACGCCTCTAAAAGTTAAATGGCATGAAAGCGTACGCGTATAAAGAATCCCTCTCCATACTGTGCGCCCGACTCGAGAACTGGTTGGAGGGGCTAGGATTAGGCAGTGCTATAGCCAAGTACGTATTACACGAAGAGATTTAAACTGAATTAACCGTTCGATCGGAAAATTGGAATGCCACACAGATAATTACCTGACACTCACAGAAAAGGAAGTCGCTTCGAAAGGAGATTCAAATAAGCGTATGGGAAGGACCCAGTCGGGCGAACGTCGAACCGTACCTCGGCCAGAGCACTAGCGTGAACCGGTAAAAATAACCGATACCGCGGTATCTGAGCAAACGATCAACTTGAACCGGATACCAGCCAATTGAATTTGGGACCCGCTCGCCGAAGTGTTTGTGATTGAATCCGAATCCGGACTTCATTGAACCCGATGTTCTTGATAGCAATTACTTAGTCGCTTTTGTGTTAAGAAATTCCATTGGAAATTGTATCAGTAATTGGCGTCTGATTGATTGCACTGTACAGAATGAAACGTTTCTGCTGATGGCAGTAGTAAAGTGTGATGTTTTATTTTTAATCGTGAAGTTTTGTTGCTTTTGCATTATGTTGATTTTGGTGGTAGTTTTGTTGCCAATGATCGGTTCAAAAGGTAATGTATTATTGTTTCTTCGTATACCTATTTTAGTTATAAATGATATCTTAGTTAATTAAATAAGTTCTTAGCACAGCAATTTCGCATGGACTACATGTGGGCGAAACAGTTCAAGACATTTTACCGTCTCCACGACTTGGCCACGAATTGGCTTCAGGCACGGCAAATCTGTGAGGCTGAAGGCACATCTCTCCTCGTGCCAGCTAACTTGGATCAGATCGAAAATCTAAAACTGCTTATCAGTAACATGAGAGCCCATTACACCGGTATATTTATTGGTTTGCATGATCAATTCTCACACGGGAATTTTGTTAACCTAAAAGGTTAGTGTAACTTTTTTAGCAAGTTGACTACATTAAAGTTGTATTTTATACATAAAGAAATCACATTATGTTCTAGGAGAGCCCATTCAAGGAACGATATTTCAGTTTCTATGGGGTCAAGGTCAACCAGACACGACGAATGAATCTGAGCATTGCGTGATAATGACAAGAGAAGGGTTATTGGATGACAAACCATGTGATGCTATTTACCCCTTCGTCTGCGAAATGCCACTTGAACGTATGGTTTATAACGAAGACTGCGATAGTTTTGACCCAGGTAAAAATATAACACCAATTGATGATGAGTCTATTTCTATTTTCCTTTATTGTAATTTCCCTTTGGTAATATAAGTTATTGTAAACACTTGCAACAGTTTTTTCAATGTGTTCAGTACACGGCTCGAGATGATGAGAGCCTGATATTCTGATTACAGATATTTGATATCTAGCATAGGCATCAGACTCACACAAATATTACCTAAAATAATATGTATATGTGTATTTCCTCGTAAAGTACAAAGACAAATTTGAATAATAATGGCTTTTTTTGTTTCTGAAGTAGCATTTTAAGTTTACATCGATGCACAATCAATTAGTACCCTATAAGAAAAACTTTTTAAATGCCCATACCTGTCCAGGACATTATTTATAGGTTACGCCCCGCAAAGTAATGGGAAATGCTACAAATTCCACGAGGAACCGCTATCTTGGCACGACGCCTACTTAGTCTGCAGGTCTGAGGAGGGAAATCTGGCTGTCATCAACTCAGCTGAAGAGGCATCTCTCATCACCAAGTTCATGGCAGAACACCTTCATAGTCATGCCCCAAATAAAAATATTTTGTTGATAGGATTTAGTGACTTGATGTATCAGTACGAGTATAGAACTGTTGAAGGTAATGTCCCATTGATTCCTTATTCTAAAAATAGCAACCTACATTATTTTTTATTGAATATTTAAATCCGTTGTATTATGGATAGAAAATCTAACACACTTGCAGGCATAAAGATAGTTTTACTTATTCTTTCAGGTCAAACATTGGAAGAAGCAGGCTATTCTTCATGGAGTCTTATGAAAGAAATTGACTTAGAATCGGAGCCGCAACGTTGTGGTGCTATCTGTAGGACAGGATTCTTACAAATGACGTCATGCGATCAACCCGCTATGTTTATATGTCAAAAACCTGTGCCAAAGCCAAGCATTGAGAAACCGGTGCCGATACCGAGAATAGCTGATGAAGATTTTACATTTCAAAATTAAAACCCTGAGTGAAAGTTGTTGCTAGACTACAATATTATTTGAAATAATGAAAACCCAAATCAAGGCTCGAATAAAGAGAGCATTTTCATTATTATTGTCCATTATTAAGTGGTTTTGCCTAAGCGAAATACGAACACAATACGAAAATACGATTTTGATACTATATTACCGCGGCGTAATGCTGAGAGATCAATAAACTGTCTCTGGTTTCAACTGAAGCCTGGGGTTAGGTGTCCTACTCCGGAATTCAAATTTTACACAGATTTCAAAAACTAGACCTGAACGAGAACGTTTTGTTAAGTTTGTTCCGAGTTTACTTAAAAATGTAAAGACTGAATTTGATTAGATTAGAGGGCCGATTAGATGCCTGGACAAAATAATTTTATGTATGTAAGTATTCATTTTTATTTATATTTATTTACATATTCAGTTCGTTACGTTGGGAAGTATATTCAGATTCATTCTTCACAAGAAATGTTAATCTCATGAGGGTAAACATTGATAAAACAGGAACATTTCAAATGTCATAGGCACTCGTTATCGGCTGGCCAAGGGTCTATCTCGCTTGAATCGTGATGCGACCTAGAGTACCTAAGCGGTACATAATAAAATCGGAAATGGGTTACACAGTAGGGGTTGATAGCTGAAAGCCCTTTCGGCTCATTTTCTGGTTGACGCATGCAGGTAATTAATGTGCTAGATCAACCGCGACAGCGTCAGCGGCACCATTCAAGTCCCCGACGCGAGCCTTCCCATGTTATGCCGCTGACAGCCTGCCTCGTGCGTTTAACCTGATCAACATATACCTACCTCTGTTTTTATTTTCTAAAAGAGAATGCTGCAATGAAGACAACATCGGTTTACGAGTAATAACCAGCACCCACGTTTTTCGCCCTAATCTTATAAATATGGTCAACTGCTATTTCTGATTCGGAAATTGGCTGCCACATGCTAAATAGCTGCACGCTATTGTCAAAATTATAAGCATACCTACTTTTTTTATGAAAAGATATGCTATCTAGCAAGGTTGTCTTATCTGATGATGGAATCGTGAAGAAATAGAGGAAACTCTTTCATTGTCACGTCTTGTTTGATAAAGTATTTCCTTTTAGAAAATAACTATCAGTTCCAAGTGTATGTCTTGTAGCAAGCTAGAGTGAACAGGACATCAGTGACATAAGTCCACACAGTAGGGGTTGATAGCTGAAAGCCCTTTCGGATCACTTTCTGGTTGACGCATGCAGGTAATTAACGTGCTCGATCAACCGCGGCGGCTTCAGCGACGCTATTCAAGTCCCCGACGCGAGCCTTCTCCCGTGTTATGCCGCTGACAGCCTGCGTCAGCGCTCATGCGTTTAGCCGATTAACCTGTACTTCTGTTTGTATACTGTTCAAGAGAATGTTGCTCACATAAGCGTTTATTGGGACTTCAGAGTATGGTGGAAGTAGGCTATATCAAAAAATTACACGTTTACACGACATAATGCCTTCTAAAAATTTTGATCAGACTCTTCGCCTAGTGCGAAATGAATGGTTTCATGCTAAAATTACACAATATTTTTGTTTCACTTGATGAGTGTTAAACACTATTTAACTAGTATAGGTAAAGCTGGAAAATTTGTTGTGAACCTAAGTGTGTCGTCACTCGTGTGTCATTTGACATGGGCTTTGCATAATTAAGACTTCAGAGAAATATCTGTAACCACAACTGTTCCTGTATGAAATAGACCGTCCAAAAGGCACACGAACGAGATAACAGTGGCGTTTAAAACCATCGGTGCGCTACACATCAAGACTGTCGATCACAGCCCGCGTGTTAATAAGCGTGAAATGTGATTGTGGTTTGTTCGTTATCCAGTGATTTTGTGTTCGCATTGTGTGTTTTCACATACATTTGTGAACGGATTTGAGCACCTACTAATGTGTTGATTTTGAGATTGAAAGAGTCGATTAGATGCCTGAACAAAATAATTTTTGGTATTAGTTGCTTCTCAGCCTCGACTTTAATCATACCAAAATTAAAATATCAGAATTAAAGTTATTTTAGGTATTTCTATTTCTAATTCTCACCGCTTTAAATGGAATAATGACGCAGTGTGTAATATTAATATGACGCTAATAAGATTTTGACTTTACTCTTTAAATGAGATGTACACTAAAATCACAGTCATATCCAAAAATTAATAAGTTGGATCTGAAAATTACCCCAGACTGAGGGGTTGGAGGTGATCATTTGTAACGATACCGCCTCAGGCGAGGACGCATACATCCGTCTAATCATGGCCAGCTCTAACTACCTTTATTGTTGCCAGAAGTTTGCTATGTGAGCCCCAAGTTACTTTAAAATTTTCATACATGACTTTATTATTAATTTACTTTGGACTTTAAAATAGGCTACCATACCTATGATGACATTTTGGTAGTTACAGGAATGACCAACACGTTTGATCTATTCAATCTTCTTATCTTAGATGTTATTATCATGCATTATTTTTATTTTTTAAATGTTTTGTCACCATAAAAACTAAATTTAAAAAATTTCACTTGTACTAGTAAATTACATTATTTTCATTTATTCACTTGTAAATTTAATACTTTACAGTACACAGTTGATGTGTCAGACAAGGAAACAAACCCTGTGTCTAAGGTCATGTATGAAATAAAACTATTATCATGCGTCATGGTGATGTAAGATTTAAAGATTGTACAAGATACTTTTTACAAACTACTAATCCTGACATAAGGTTTGCTTTTAGGGCCGCCTAGCTAAAACATAATTTGACCGGTCTAGTTCTCAAAACAAATATCGACTCCACTCGATTGCTCTCGATCACAATCATGATAATGGCAAAAGTGGCGAGTCGCAATAAACAGCTTATGCGAGCCGTCGAGTTAAATTTTATTTGATTGCGCCCGTCACGGGTAGCGGGTAGCGGCTGATTGATGCATGGCCGTCGATGGACGAAGATTATGTGTAATTGATGTGTGGATGCGCACTTACCCCGAGTGTGGAGCGGCCATTTTGAGAAATTTTCTTTTGGAGAATAATTATAGCGATTAAATTACGTTTGTTTATACAGGGTGACTTTGCAAGCGGGTGCCAAAATTTTGGAGGTGAATGAGACCATCAATATGAACAACTTTTACTATGGGGTCATGGTCGAAATCTAAATAAAATTTCAGGTGCTCCATACAAAATCGTTAAGCTACATTAACGATAATGTATGGAGAGGCATAAAAAAATAAAGGTTTGAACGATGGCCCCATAGTAAAAGTTGTTAATATACATGGTTTTATTCACATCCAAAAATTTGGCAACCCCTTGCAAAGTCACTCTGTATTTATAAAACCTCTTTACCAAAATATTGACCTTCAAGTTATTCTTTTCTGTTAACTTTATCCTCGGTGTCTTATCAAACACCATGAAACCGTAGAAGTTATTTACAAGTACCTACAGACAGTTTTATGCAGTTGCAACAAGGTTAAGATTACAACAAAAATGTATAAGGTGATGTGCTGGCGTAGATGATATATAATTTTAAAATATTTCAATATCACTGTAACAAAAACAACAAGACAACAACAACAAAAAATATTTCATCAATATTTTGTACATTTTACATCATATCAATCATTTCAAGTCTCAACATCCAAATATCGGTCTTCAAGCAGAACCCATTCACTTATCACTATATTTGTAGTGTTTACAAGAGTTATGGCCCACCAATCATCAATTCGGTGGGTCGTAGGCCGCGACACGCGAATTCGCCGATTAAGATAAACCAATAGCACCCCTTTCATACGACATTAGCTGCGTTAGTCACGGCACATTTCTCGACAATCTGCACGGAGGCCCGTTCGTGTGTGAATCCTAAGATACAGGCCCTCATTTCCTCTCACTCGCGGGTTAGACTTGCACACGAAATTCCATGTTAATATATGAGACGCGTACGTAATTAAAATCATCGTGTCTCCATTGGCTTGGATATATCCGATTGCGATATCAACGTGGAGGCTAAATTTAAATTTACCGTTGTGATTACTCTTCTAATTAAGGTGGTAAACATCCAGACTCAAGTTTGTAGAATGTAGACTAAATTTTCACGTTTGCATTCAGTTATTGGTGATATATCGTAATGGCTTGGTAAATCCAACTTTGGTAACCATAATGTTTAAAAAAAAGGGTAGTAACTGATTTCATAAATGGAATGCCTATGTATCAATAGAACCAACACGAACTAGTTCTAAGAGTCAGTCAATACCCCTAGAGCCTATTGGACTAGCCTTACTATCCATTACCGAACGTAGGTTAGTATTCAAAGCACACAGATCTCGAAATAGCCCGACTTTCATCATTGTAATGAGATCCAGAGAGCTTCACGCTCACGAAGCGCCCAAAATCAATGTCTATTCACTCTTATTTGGGTGTTGACTAAGAACTCAGAACATTTATGTTAACAATATTTTTCACCCCAGTCAATAAATGCAGCATAAAAATGAAATTGATTTAAAAGTTCACTGAACGGCAGTTTTCTTCTAGTGTTATTTTGTATATTGACTTACAAGAAATTCAACATTTCAGCAGAAACGAAACAGCGCTAACAGTTTCATTTCTACTTCAAAACTTCTACATTGACGTCAAAAACTACATTGTTATTGGAACACGTCTGCGTCTGTTATCAAATCATTGCCCGATGTGTACATGTGACATAACGCGAACCATTGCATAGAAACGTTCGGAATACCTTGAAATTTTCAAAGAAAGCAATAAAATTTCATAGCTTTACTCGGGCGGAGTGACAATAAAACTGCATCTCGATTCTGATCACACTCGTTTCAATATTCAGTTGCGGGCCGGCACCTGGGGCATCGCGCCTCGCTTGAAAAATGCTTATTATATTGCTTCCCCGTAAATAAGGTATACAATATACAAGCCCAATGACGGGCACGCCTTGCGCTACTAAATAAGTATAAAAGACAATTTGGCACAAAACGTTTCCAGTGCAGTGTCTTGTTCTGATATAAATTGTCATTCATAATGTTAACGACGCAATTAAGCGTAAGCATGATAAACACACCACCGCCGTACTCGTTATATTTAGTAAATTGCAAGTCCTACACGTGTTTATTGTTATGGTTTTAGAAGACGCAGCTCAGAACAAAGAACCAGCCACATTTGAGCATTGTAGGGCATTAACATACAACAAAGTCAATGAATAAACATTTCCAAGTCAAATACTTGGCCATTGAATTGAGCTAAATATAAAATATATTTCCTTAAATACGGAAGTGGTGTATTTATAGCAAATCTGTGCTTCAGTCGTATTCACCGTCAACTGCTTCATAATGGTCTTAATGAAATGGCGGATCTTTGGTCCGACGAATTTGTAAGGGCGTCTCAATATCCCTTAAAAAGACGACAAGCTCCCACGAAACGGAAGCGTGCACTTAAAGTAATGGTTTCTAACCGAGAATGTCCAAGTGACCTAATTTTTTAAAGAATTTGATCTTTAAATGTCATGTGATCTACTTAAGATAGAAGGCACTGGGCTATATACTTTGCAAATAAAAACCAACTAAACACAACACAACATCACAACATATTTCTTACAACTCACTCTCTCTTGTCATTGCAGTACTATAGAGAGTTATAGAGCAATAAGTATCCAGTGTGCTATGTAATTATTTGTATTTCATTAACCAAAAACATTGTTCTCGAAGACTTTCCTCATTTTAATAAAATAGATATAATACGTAACAACAAAACGTATCTCAAACGCTCCCACAATTTTCCGACTTTTACCTCCGTCACATTTCCACCATCGTTCAAAAAGGCAGCGATATCGACCACGACCAAAATAGATGACGTGCCACCAACTTCTCCGAGATGTTCCCTGTTATTGACAAGGTTTTGTAGTTTTTAATCTGGCGTTATATTATGCATTCCGTACACGCCTATTCCTTGTAGGGCCCCGTCGGGTTGCGTTCCACTCCACTCGGCTACCGAACCCGAAGCGGCGAAACTTCGCTCGCGAAACTAACTTTTTAGATTTTTATTGCTTCCGAAGAACGTGAGACGCAATAATATTAAAATTTTAATAGAACGAGTACGATGCTGTGATGAAAATCAGGTGCGTGTGTAAAGATGTCTAAACGTGAACATACGTATTCATATAGCAACCGATTTTCACAACTTGTTTTGAACAACAAATTTGGTCACAGAATCAATTTTAATAATATTTGTTTAGTTACATCAGTTTACAGATTAGCAAAATTTGTGTGCACATACATACCAACGCTATTTAACTCCTTGCGTGGTAAGTTGCTAGTTTTTGATCACAAATTCCTACACCTGCGATAATTTACATGCATGAATTTGTAATCACATATTATGGTACTAAATCCTGTAAAATCCCCACACGAGAACCCTTAAACCATTCGAATCAGGACCATTCGTCTCCCGCAATCCGTCTGCTCGGGACGTGCGTCATGGCCGCTAAAAATGCAAATTCCCCACCACACCCACCGCTGACTTAGGGACAAGGGTGGGGAAACAAGCAACAATTTTTCACCAAACCAAAATGAGCAAGACACACCCCTAGACC
Source organism: Pyrausta aurata (assembly GCA_963584085.1). Taxonomy (NCBI): domain Eukaryota; kingdom Metazoa; phylum Arthropoda; class Insecta; order Lepidoptera; family Crambidae; genus Pyrausta; species Pyrausta aurata. The sequence continues at coordinate 7,295,381 of OY757252.1, forward strand.
CGATAAATACGCGCACCAACCAGTTACTTCGCCGACGAAAGCTTAAACGAAACAAAGAAACAATAATTTCTTTGAAAATTCTCATTCTTGTAGTTATTCGTTATCATCAAATGTTTTTGTAAGGGGGAGGTGATGGTATATGGCCTTTCATGATCCGAGAACTTGATGACTAGATTAAAATATTATGCGGAGACCTTCCATGATAAGAAGCTAATGATTAACCGACCGATTTAAAAATAACTTTGTAATGACAGCAGTGTTATACGTTTTTCATTGGTCGGGTTGCCTTGGTCTTGTTTCAAGGCTCGTGCATTTTTTGTATTTAAGGGGTAAGACAACTAGCAGACCAAGTTCATAATACCATATTTACAAGCACCTTTAAATAAAGTTTCGTGCTTTTTATAGACGCGTCTGACTTTGTCATCATTCTTCGCTGTGTTACATTATACCGTGCGATTTTAAGCCTCGTTTCGTTTATGTTGTGGTTGAAGTTTATCAGCCTTACTTGTTTGTTATTGGGAACTTAATCAGAAACAAGCGAGCACCTACGGTGGCGTCTTGAAAGCTTCCAGAGCCTGTGAAACTTTATATGGAGGTGTTACTAGAAAACTAGTTGAGAAGAAGCCATATTCAAATTATGTATGTACTATTAATAAACATTATGTACCTAACAGAAAACAGTAACTCTGTTTTTAACCGACTTCAAAAGACCAAGTTTCATAGGTGTATGTATGTTTTCCAAAAAACATTTTTATTAAACAAAAACTGTTATCGAGATGATTACATTTTAGTTAAGTCAGTAGATCAAAATAGGTTCAGTAGTTTTTAAGGTGTGTGGGTAAAAAAACTAAAAACCATGAAATAAAAGTAAATTAAAAAACACCCTACAATAGGCACTAAATGGTTAAAATAACACATTTGTCTAGAGGAAATTACTAGATTTAGGAGAAACAAAATCATTTGGATTCGTAGCGTCATGTGCGTAGATAGACTGTTGTGCTGTGCGCAAACTTGACATCATGCACCGAATCCAAATGATTTTGATATTTATTTTTTTCATGTATAGGATACACGAAAAAAATAGGGAAAACGGCCACGTGGTAGACCCAGAAGACGATGGCGTGACGAGTTAGACATGTTCGACAAAGACTGGGAAATAAATGCCCAAAATCGTGGGGACTGGAGAAAGGGTAGGGAGGCCTTTGCCCTGCAGTGGGACACCACAGGCTCTTAATAATAATAATAATAGGATACAATGCTGCTTATAGAGTGAAGCTCACGTTGATATTTTGTACACTACGTATATAATTTCTTTGGATCTCTAACTACTTTATATCGACTTTAAAAACCGACCATTAAGTATTAATATTCTAAGCTATTAACACATTAGAAGCACACAACGGACAGTATCGTAAATCAGGAGTGCAAACAGTGTATTAATTACGAATGCAAACAGCGAGCGTGGTCGGCCGCAGCCGTCTCTATCCTAATGATTTGCAGTGCCCAGCCACCAATGGGTAGGTACAGAATTGGGGATCTATCCACAGTCTTTGAAGAAACGTAGATCACACAGACTATACAGGGTGACTGTGCATTGTGCAAGGTGATGCTTTTTGGAGGTTAATGAGACCATCAAAACTTTTACTATGGGGCACATTCGAATCCTAACTTTTTTCCGACTCTCCATACACTATCGTCAGTGTAGCTGACGTGTAATTTTATTGAAGCTTTTTGACCATGATCTATCTTCTATGGATCTACTATGGGATCATGGTCAAAAGCTTCAATAAAATTACACGTCATCTCATACTATTCTTAAAATCTGGAAACACCGTACAAAATCATTCTGTATAAGTATGTCTTGAGAAACATCAGGTATAGTATACGAATAATTATAGATCACATCGACCACAGGCACTTAGATAGGTATTAGGTATTAGCTTAAGTGTGACTTGAGAAGTAAGGTAGGTAGATGACTGAATAAGGAATGCAAAAAATTAACGCTGACGAAACTCTATCCTTATTTACTCAAGAAGTACTTGAGAGTTACCCGCAATTAAACTGACAAGAAACTTTGCCGCTATTTGTGGTACTTTATGTGAACGTGAAACATTTGGTAAAAAAATTTAAGCTTTAGTAATATGAGGATAAGACAAACATATGAATGTCTGAATTTAATTTAAGCTAGCCCATTTTTTCCGCAATATTTAATAGATGTTCGAATAAAATGAATGAATGAATTATTTATTTGTCACAAAAGAGGTAAGACATACATTAACTTACTATTATAAAAAATAGCAAGGACAACAGAGATATAAAATAAAAATAAAATGAAGCCGGTACTCGTGATCTACACTCATACATAAGTGATTAACAAATAATTAGAAGTCTTGAGTTGCAACCAAAACAAGTGAGAAGCAGGGGATGTGTGTAAACAGCGGGTCATTGACTTGCATTGCCGAAACAGAGCTATCTTCTGCAGCGGTCACTACTCTGCGATGATGTACAGGCGCTTAGTCACAAGGGCTTACAGCTGCTGTAAATTGCTGAATAGGAAGCGCACAACGAATCAATTGTGTATAAAAATAAGTACTCTTTTTTTCTCATGGATATGTAATCGAGATACATTTTAAAGGATGAAGCAGATCTAACCACCCGAAAAGGGAACAGCACCGTTTTGACATTAAACAAGCAACATCCACACGGAAGCACGATACGAAAAGAAACCAACATGCGTAGCATCGGATTGGCTACGGATAGCAGATGCCTCGCTTCGAATCGTGTTTGCTACAACTTATGACAGTTATTCTTGTGAATAACAGCACGTTTCACAAGGTGGACAGATATTTATAGAACATCGGACGATTGGCCGTAAGCGCGTGGTAACGCAAGTGCCGCTGGTCGAGAGTGGATTCCGAGTTGATCTTGATCACGCTACGCTACGAAGGTTACGCTTCGAATTTGATAGTTGTGAGTTTACGATATGACGTTCCGTACAAAAAATACTGAACACCTGGTTAGATCTGATTCAACCTTAAATTCAATCGCAGATAGCTGCAATGTGCTGTAGCTTCCTTTCAGGCTGCTATCGCCTACTAGTGTTACCTATATTCATCCCACAAGTCTGAACCAGCTTTACTTTAATCTAGCACAAACATGATAAAATACTGCTCTAGATTTACAACCCCGTCTCCTGAACAAAACCGGATAATGTTATTCAGAATGCATTTGTTAATGCGCCAGAATTTCGTTCGCTTTTAGTAGGCAGAGCACGTAATGCTTAGAGGAAGCGTTAGTAATCTTCGCTGATATTAAATGTGAAATAGATATTAGTGTTGATGTTTCCGGAGTTAGGTGTATTTATAAACGCGAACTGTTTTTTCACTTAAAATGGACATGTATTAAAAAAAAATTGCACATTATTAAATTCTAAGAATGAAGAAAACATCTAGAGTTCTAGGTCTTTTTAGCAGAAAACATCATCATCAAAACAATCCTTGTCCATATAGCGTAAGTGGTGTTAAACACAGTTGCTTTCTAAATAATATTATGTTAGATTGCTGTTAGCATTATACTGAAGTTCCGCTTCTATTTAATTTTATTGCAAGCACGAGAACTATCTCAGCTCAGCATCTGCTCTGCATTCCAATTCGAAATGGGACATAAAAATAATAATCTCCATAAAAATGTAGATAGACCGCTATCGTTGCGATGAAAACAAAACGCCCGCCTAAAAGCCCGTTTTAATTTCATCTCCATAACTCAACCGTGCAAAGATAGGGTAGCGGAGGCTGAAATAAAAAGGAATAGGTACACCGTCGAAACAATAATGTGCGATTGTAGTTGCCCTTACAATGCTGACGGCGGAGACATGCGGGCGGGGGCGGAGAGAGCCGACGTAAAGTGAAATCGGTCCTTTCAAAACATTTTACTGCGAGCTTGAAAAATAAAACGTCGAGCACTATTCAACTACCCCCGTGCGGTCGCGGATAAAGTGTCTGGTTAAAAGGGCCTTATAAAAAACTCTCGACGGTACTAAACGATCCCAGTGATCTAGTTTGGTGCAGCACCGAAAATGTTTGCTGTACTGTTTCAGCAAAAAAATTCGTCGCCGCGGTGACCGCGGGCCGCAAATGGAAACCAAGTGCATGCACGCTGGGTTAAATAAAATACAGGAAACTTCGCCTATTGGAATAAATTGCGACCCGACTGTGAGCTAAATGGCATTGTAGTGGCATATTTTCTGTCACTGAACTCGTTTAATCACAGCTTGGCTTGGAATTATTTAACACAAATTTCAATTTGGAAAAAAAATACTTTATGCAACCTCTTACATATAATAACATCTGCGTAATAAACATGGATTGAGGTGACTAAATTGAATTTGACTTATACTGTTCCAAATAAATAAAAACTTACTTTAAATCTCTTCTGAAAAATAACTGTATCTCTTAAAATATTTCCATATATAAAGAAAATGTTCTAGTTACATTCAAAATTCAAATACACAAAACAGATCGGGCATCTTGTACACAAATAGGATGCACTCACGTGTAAAGCTAAAACTGTCCATATACTTGGGCATGTTAAAAACACAATAAGGTTACCTTCACAAGCACTTGTACTCCGACATTGCGAGAGTCAGAAAGCGAGAGAGAAGTGTCGTTTGGAACGGGTCACATTTCCCGCGAATATTCGATTCAATCGGCCCCACCTTCGATAAGTGTGAGGGAACTATTTTCGTAACGGCGCGACGGGAATACACTGGAGATGTCTAAATAGGTAAAAAGTTACATTGTTTGGGGAAAAGTGACTGAGGTTGTGTATTCTTCTTTATTTGTTTTTGAATAAACTCTTTTTAAATCTTTAGGAAAAGTTTATAACAAAAATTTATGAATAAACTCTTTTTCTTTAAGAGAAGTTTATTACTAAAAACTTAACTAAAACCGTTCTCTGACGATCGATATCATAATGTTATAAATGTAGAAGTGGGTATTTAAGTATGTGTTTTTATAGAGCATACAGTAATGATAATCGTCAGCTTATCCGAGCAGAACATAGCTCTAATTCCATCATTTTTTTTGCAGATGGCCAACAAATTCTTAACTATCTAACTGACAGCGTCGATGCCGAGCTTCCGTCGTTTTGTTAGCAAGCACCATCATCCTGCTTCGGATCTACGCACCCGTGTACTTTTATTATACATTGCTCCCATTCAGTAAGTAACCCTTAGACCCTTTACCCACTGCGACTTTTAGCAGCGATGCAGTCGCGATGCTGCATCGATGCCAAAATCTGTTCATTGCGTGAGTCGTGATGTTAGTATCGATGCTAAAATCCGCAGTGTGTAAAGGGTTTTATAGAGTTTGAAAGATTTTCGACGAGCAACGCAACGCACATATTCAAATGAAATCGCATTTAGCAATGCAAGTATTCGTCGTCCGTCATATTATACGTCAGGCGTCATCGGCAGCCGCGCGGGTGCCGGCGACGGGCCGCGTTCAATTACGCATTCGCAATATTTTCTATGCGATGACGTTGAGCGCAATCAATCCGCGCCGATCCTAGTGGAATGCACTCCAATAACTGTTTTTTATTTAATTTCCAGTACATTTCTTTTGGCGTTATTTTCATGTTCAAATAATTTGCGGTACCCTTAATTTTCCTATTTTTGTGTGATTTTTTCATAGAAGGAAATAGTTTACTTATTCGTAACCATAAGTTTTATTACAATCTTTGAGCCTAATATTCTCTTAGTCTGCCACAAAGGCCTGCTCGTAATCAGATTTTACACAGTTTTCGATATCATTAATCATTCAAAATAATAAACTCTACTAAATGAATACTATTTCAATCCGATCCGATCCGTAAGTTCATAAGTAACAACTCGTATTCGTATTTCAAGAAAACAAAGTAAAGTGTATTCAAAGCGTATATTGTGAAATATCAAAAGACCAGAAAGTTTCATGCAATATACATTTACGATGGAAAGATGCAGTTCCGTGGTGTGGAACCGATCTATCGAATACGGAACCATTTTGAGAAACCTGCTATTTTTATTTATAACTTTTCTAGCAATTTCTTACCTACGCATACAGAATAAATATGAAATACTTACTATCGGACTTATTTATCGGAATATAATTTATTATATTTTTATAAACATTTTACAAAGGATATTTACCAGAGCCGGGCCCAGATTGCGTCTTTGTAGTTTATATTTCAAAAATCTTGTTTGGAATTATAATTACACTGGTATTTTTGAAATAATGCAACGAATAGGGATTTAAAAGTAACACTTATATAGCTTAGGTGACTTTTAATAGGTGTATTAACTCTGAAATCACAAAACATAACCTCAAAATGCCTAGTTTGCCATTGAATTCGTCGTAAACCCCTATTTATTTTGAAAAATATTTTTTGTGTGTTTTCTTTCAAATATTTATATATTTAATCCAAACATTTTGTAAAGACGCATGCTGACGCAAAAGTGGGCCCAGTTTCTATAAAGTTTAAGTCAAAACCCTTTAAAAGTACTGGAAAATATGATGTAACTTTAGAAAACATTTACAGTTCTTAAATATTGTTTCAAACAAGGATTTCAATAACACTTTAAGGTTCTCTTTTTGAATATAAGCGAATATTTTTTCAGTGGTCAAGTTCTATCAAAATGTGTGTAGTGTAGGTAGGTACATAATATTTTTTAACAAAACCACCACGAATTAGGTAGAGCAACATAGTGCATATGCCAGAGCCAGGAAAGTTATTACTTTCCTGGAAGCTTTCCAAAGTAGGTACAAAAAACATAATAGCAACATTTATCTGTACATTAATTTCTTCTTTAATGTGTGTTTGTTTAAAACACTACAGGAAATACCAAGAACTTGCCAGGTTTTACCTTTGGATGTAAAAAAGTATATGTTGGCAAGTTAAAATGCGCGATATTCCCAAAAATTCGTGTTAAAAAAAATGTCTCGTTAAATAAGAGAATGCAAACAATTATGGTAACCAGTATTATTACTATTTGCACCTAAACTAAAATACATTGATAAGACTAAAATAAATCATATTGACCTTAAATTAATTAGTGACTCAATAAATTCATTTTTCCATTATATAAAAGTGAAATATAAAATGCTGGGATTTTGGTAAATTTCAATAAGGTACTATGTTTATGTTGTACACTTGTTACTCGCGACTTGATTCAGCAATAATAAGAATATTTAACACGTAATGAATATTGCCCACTGCAACCACATTATTGTAATATGCACAAATGTGCACTATTACAATTTCGCTACGAAAAAGTTACTAGAAAATATTTTCCAAAGTAGTCTAGCCGTATGATAAATTATAAGAAAGCTTTAGGTAAATAAATAAGTATCCAAATATCTTACCTTTTGTCCCGTTAGAGGCATCATGGAATTCCAATTTAAAGAATATAGTAAATCAAAGGATCAATCCACAAAACAACGTCGTAGCAACGTAGTCGGTACAGGTATATGTAGCTCGTGGCACTGCATTCACTCGTGCATATTAGCTACAATTTTGTTAGAGTAACTACAATACAACATCTTGTAGTATCGTAGTTCCGTAGGATGCCTGTCCACATAACCTTTATACGCGAAGCGTTCCCGCGTCATCAATTTGAGAAGTGATGAGGCACATTAAAATAAACAAATGAAGTGCGTCGTAATGCGTGCACAATTCACGTTATCGTTGCAATCAACTCCTCACGTATAGTTCACCCGTCGACTGCACGCAACTAATGAAATCGTAAATCAACTGGCTCAGCACACATCGACAGATTTCCGTCGCTCAAATATTTCTCGTTTCAACATCATTCCCCGACTCGACGGGCGCCTTGTTAATTAATAGAATTAAAACCAAACTTGATGAACAGCGTTACTGCCTGTCAATTATTTGCGAAAATAAATCGCACCGTATTAAAATCGGAAACTATCCGCTGAGTTTGAGTTGTCGAGGAGACTGATTACGCAGATGAGTTTGCTGTGTTACAAAGGGTTGAATTCATTATTGTTATAAAGTTTCGGCAAAGTAAATCAATGGAGCGATCAATAAGCGAGCTCTAAAATACACTTTTATTTCAAAAGTAAAATTTTAGAACTAAATCAACTAAATGTCAAGAATCAAACAATTTTAATAACCAATTTGGAATCAATGCTTTTTATTTCAATTAAATATGAACCTTACTTTCAGCGATTTGAAGGTCAATTTTAAGTGATTGAATCTAGATTGACATAACCAAATTGTCTTTATTTTCCAGACAAAACTATTTGCAGAGCTGAGTATTTTAACCTTACTTAGTACAAGGTGAAAGCAACTTTACGTGGTTGTTTTAAATATATAGTAAAATTAAGGTTATTGACGAGATATTTGAGCGATATTGTTAGCTGTTTTAATTGCCATTAGCGAGTGTTCAGAGCCCATCTCGCCCTAGTGGATGTATCAGTAACATATATATTACTGATACATCCATTTGCCGCCGGGCCCACGATTAACGCTTTGGATTATTTATATATCGGATAGCCCTCTACATCGACGCGAGCGTTCTACACTGGGCACTACATCAAAAACGGTGCACTCACGCTAATAGCATTTGCTATTGATGCAAGCCTACTCCACGTCGGTAAATACCGCGGCCAGACGTGAACTATTAGCTAAGTATAAACTGGACCTCGGAAATTGATTAGTTTATTATCAACAACAGGCGTTGAACGATGTAAGGTTCCCAGCTTGTTAACATCTTGGCAGTGTTATGTAAGTATAAAGGATCAAACTGTAGGTACCTATATGAAATAATCTACGCCGCTAGACTTAGTTTTTTAAGCATTTCTATTCATAATCATGCCAAATCGTTAATTCCGATCGCCAAAAACTACAAAAAAATATTTTTCAGTAAACCACTACGTACTTTTTATAAAGGAGACTCAAACTGAGTAAGCGAAATGAAACGGCAGCAAGTAGTTACAAGAAAACTTGGTTATGCATATGAAAACGCTCCGCTGAATGAAGTTCAGCAAAATGGAGGTTAACTCCGTGATGTCATGAATGAAAAACTTGATAGAAACTATTTCTGGAAGTCGTTGCTTTCTAATCACTAATTTAGTTTTAGCTTAAGGTTTTTCTTAATCAGGTACGTAAATTATTTAGTACTTAACGGGTATTTAGTCATTATTAGAGTCTCTTGCAGTTGAATGAGTTTTCGCCGTCTTTTCGCCCAGCAAACTATTATTTTAATAGGCACTCACACAAAACAACCACATTTACTTCGAGAGCGCCAAGAATAAAAGGATAAAGTTTGCTCGTTAAGTTATTTTCTAAAAGGAGTCTTTTCAGACTATTTGCACTTTGCCAAGTAAGTAAAGCATGATTGAGTAGTTTTGAGCGGAATATTAAAAACATTTCAGTTGTAAAATAAGTTTTATAATGAGACCAATACTGTATTTTTATTACAAAAAAGCTTGGGCAAGCATTCACAGGGGACTGAAAGGTAAAAGCACCTAACGGCTACAGCTTGAATTTCAAGTTGGTAATACATTCTGTCGTTAATTCTGTAATGTTTTCTTAACCCCTGGTCACAAGGTGCCTTTTATCTACCGTATACTTATGTGGAAGAGGTCTGTTTCTACCGAGGGTTAAAGGAAAGCAAAACGAGATGTAATTCGTACCTGCCCACCGGAATTACTTAGTTACCGCTTATTCAACAACCTATAAAAACAAAGAGCCCCGCGACACAAGGAGGGTCAGAAATTCTATTGTATATTAATGTTAGCGACGCCATTCTCTCGCTAGTTTTGGCAAAGATGCAATTTCATTTGAATATTGTGCAAGACCCGTTATCCGGGGTTATAGCCCTGAAACACTTTAAATACAAAGTGCTCATAAAAGCACTCGTTTTAAAGTTGGAAAATAGCGTTAATTGATATTGAAAGTGTTGTTCAGTCGGGTCGTATAAGATAATACGGTGTCGTACGTCGGGGGAGACAATTAAAAGGGAATTTTGCCGTCGCGGGATGTCTTTCATTCCGCGTGTAAGTGCGCCTCTGCTCTCGTCACGGCGTCTCCACGATTTATATCCGCCATATTACACGCCATTCGACACGTTGCCGCACCTGACACAACGAGCAACGAATTCAAATGGATATCGCCTAATTAATTTTGCCCTGTTTGGATTTTTAATATGAGAATAATAAATTTACGATTTTTATGTTTAGTAGTTACAGGTATAAATCTGTACGCATCAAAGATGCGCCTAACTATTTACTTAGGTCAATGAAAGGTAGACAAAGAAGTAAAAATAATAGTAACAGCCGTACTCAGAAACATTCTTACAGACCGTTTCACAATGTCTGAATAAGTTCCCATTAACGTTATCTATCCACTTCTTCATAGTAAATTACGTTTCATATTTGATTATTTCGTTGCATAATGCTATAATTGACCGACTGAGGAGAACTGTCATGATTGTGACGACATAAGTCACCGTGTTACCCCAGAAATCATCTTACGGAATTATAAGTTAGCATTCAGCTTTGGCAATTTCCCCTACTCTCAAAATTAGCATTCCGTACTTCCATGACGCTTTCATCCACTAAATTTCGCTTTAATACCACATCCATTGCAGAGAACTCCCGTGAACAGTCTAGGATGATTGTGCGCCCTGTCTAATTGTTTCTTGCGCGAGCTATATTAAGCAGTGAGGCGCCGGCAAGTTTATGACTTCTTGAATGAGCCGTTAACTTGTCGAATCAATTCCTCCTGAGCCGAGTTATCTGAGGGGAGGATATCACTTAACGTTATTGTCCCGAACTAGTAAATGGTTAAGCCTCGTGCCGTTTTAGGGGTTTGGAAGTAACTGATTATACACTGTTATGAATTCGCCCTTAGTTTGGTTGTGTCGTAACGGAATATCGATTGGAATACGTATAAAGGTTTTATTTATTTATTGTGAGTGACAGTTTAATAACACAGGAATCCAGGTGTACTCCAGATGTACTTACTAGAATTCCTATGGCCAAGATAACTTTTAATAGCAAAAAGCATTTACTAAGAGCAAACATCTCCAAAATAATCAGGCAGTTACTAATTAAAAATTACATCTGGAATATAGCCTTTTATGGAAGCGAGACGTAGTCACTGACCCAAAGAAACAGAGAAAGGTTGGAAGCATTTGAGATGTGGTGTTGGAGAAGAATGAAAAGAATCAGTTGGACAGAAAAAAAGAAGTTTTTTTTTGTCAACCTAAGTAGATATTTGACCTCGATCGCACCTGATGTAGATTATAGATGAGGAAAGAAATATCTTGAAACTAATAGAAAAGTGACGGAGCAATATGGGACACCTGATGATATGGCAGTTTCTTTTTAATGGGAGCAAAAGTAGAAGGAAAGAGGGAAAGAAGAAAACCTAGGAGATTTTTTTTCGATGAAGTGAAGAAAAGTCAATGCCAAGTCATACCCGGAGGTCTAGAGAGAAATGCAAACAAAAGAAAAAAAAGTGATTACTCCACCCACCGACGAGAGTAAAACTCTTAAGTGAGACTTATTAGTAAAATAAGGCAAAGGAAATATTAGTAGTAATTTTATGAAGTTCAAATTCAAAAATAAAATTAAGGTGAAATCTAAATTGAACTAAAATAAACGCCGTACTTCAGCTCATAAGCCAAAGTCGTTAACATTCAACGGTGAAATTAAATGAAGTCCGAGCAAAATTTAATTAAAATAAAGTACGCATAGTCGCATATTCATAAAAAGTTGGGTATGGAATACTGGCTTAGCATATTTAGACTGCACATATACTTTCATGAATTTCTCTCAAATTGGCTGACCACTTTCACTGCATTTTTGGTATATTTTTTTCTAATTTGATTATAATGGGTATCATCAAATGACACTATAATTAGGTAATTTCTATCTTGCTTTATATTGACTAGTAATTTTTGCTTGAAGAGAAACAACTTTTAGATAAAAGTATTCCGCAATGAGTACCAAATCAAAAAAAAATTACATGCCTTAAAATACATACATACCCGTAGTTACGCATAGTTAACAGTGCTTACACACAAGGCTTTAAATAATTAATTAATACAACCACCTGTATGAAAACCAAAGTGATAAACAAGAAATGTGTGAAACAAGAAAATTATTTATATTAAATAAAACGAATATAAATTCACTCTTGAAACTTTTATTTCGGTCGAGGGAATAGGAATTAATAAAAACAAGGTTCATAAAGAAAACTGTCACTGCAGCGAAAAGTTATGCTTTCTCGTCTGTGAGGGGTGTTCTTTATGCGTGATTTATTATTAACAATAGATTATGGCTTACTTTCAACTATGTATCAAAAATCACGTCTTTTCAGATTTCATAGCATTTTAATATTAAGCACTTTACTGACGTTAAAAATCCCTGTTGAGTAGCCATTGTATATACTCGTAATGAATTAGATCAATTACACTAATCACAAATAACCACAACCAAAGTAACATTATGTAAGTAAAGTATTAATGAGATTTTGCTTCCACTTCCAGACTGCGCTTGGATGTCAGTGTTTTGTTAATATATGAATACATTATAAGAAGTTCGAGGAAACAGTTTTTCGCTAAATTAAAATCTCTCACGGGCGAATTAAAAGTGGAAAATTTTAAAGCGAACTTTAGGCGCAGTGGCTTAATTATATTAAACTGCTGATTTATATACAAACCGGCTTTGAGTTATGGAGCTCGCTGGCTAGTTGCTCTGCTCCCTATTACTTATATTATTAACGGTACAAAGAAACACTCGAACACTGAAATATGGTCTCTTAAGTATGCACTTCAGTGTTTTCTTTGACTTCTCGCTGTAAAGTAAAATAAGCACTAACTTTGAAATACTGGTAATGAATGAAGACACGAGTTGAACTTTATCATTTTTTTTTAACATTTGTGCGTATAACGATGTTGCATAAACAGTAAAGCGGCTCTGCTTTTGAATGGATTAGCGAACTCGCATCGCGATTTCGTAATATCCATTTAGCAGTATAAGATATTCGTCTTTGTTGCATTTTTAAACTAAACTTCACAATTTAACGGGATTACCATTTTTACCTTTTAAACAAGTGAAAGTTGCATAAAATCCCCTTAAATTGTAAAGTCCACTCAGCAGATTAGCGATTAGGGGCATCACTACACGAGTGAGTGAAATAGAAATATTTTAAATGTTCCTAAGGTTGCGTCGCAATGCCAATTTGGCGGCTCAACTAGTTGAGTGGGAATGAACTGCCTGATACTTGAACGGATTAAAGCAAGATCGCAACCCACCCCCTTGGAAAAAAAATCAAAGTTAAAAACATCGCGTTCCGTACTGCGTCACAAAATATTGATTAAATCTCTGTTGTTTTTGGGGCACAAACACGATACGTCACACTTGAAACTGCAGAGCAACGATAGCAGATACGTGACCCGCCACAATGCAACGAGGCATGCCAACACATCTTTTTGCAAAAAGATATGTAGGACACAAATAAAAGCTAGTCGCACCACACTCGACTAACCGAGTTATGTAAATGCACGCGCTCGCATATTTTTGCAGTTTACGCAAGACAATGACGCACCCGAGTTGTGATTTCTGCAAAAAACGACATCAACTTAAACTATTTTTCATGAGAATCACCTTAAAATAGTCAATAAAGTGTATACCTAACTGGAAACCTTACACATCACCAGACTATAGACTAATCACTTAGGATTAAGAGCTTTCTACACAACTAGATTTTTTGTTTACCTACAATCAAGATGTACTAATATATTTTCTGATCACATAATACTATAAGCTGTTTAAGAGCTTTTTTACTATGCATAAAGCTTTTAAGGGTTTATATTCTGCTACTTTCCGGTGGCACCAATGCGCCATCTACTGATATCATAGTTCTTGCTTTACTGAAAAACAACTGCGCATCGCTATCTCCACATGCTACCCGTTCCGCATGTTTTCCCCACGCGTTTTTAAAGCGCCGAAAATTCACTCTTATTGTAGGCGGTGGTTTATACCGTTAGTTTATAAGAACGGTCGGGGCGCGGCCCCGCAGCGTGCTCTATCTGTCATCTCGGCGGCGTCAGGGCAAACACACCGTTACCTCAGCTTATTTTATTAGGGACCCGGCCACGCTCCAGCCAACGCGATGCGCTAATAAAATTGTATCGGTATTTCTTTGCTGTGAAAATGTACGGTCACTGCGATTACCATCGTCCACTGGATATCATTTGAGAGTGTTTGTGTTATCTATTATTATAAAATGCTTTGTCCTGAATGATTCACTGACTGACGGATCAACGCACAGCCTAAACCGCTGGTCGTAGAGACTTGAAACTTGGAGGCTGTGTTCTTTGTATAACGTAGGGATCCGATAAGAAAGGATTTTTCGAAATTTTACCCCTAAGGGGGTGAAAAAGGGGAGTAAAGTTTGTATGGGACAACGTGATTCCTTGGTCCGATCTACTTCAAATTTTGCATAAACACTCTTTTAAAATAATAACGAAAAATGTGTATCAAGTTTTATTGAAATTTATCTTGTAACGGGGTTAAAGAGGGGTAGAAAGCTATTTTGGGGATGATTTGGTACAAAATTGATATCAATACTTCTTGGTGCTTATGATTAAAATATTTTTTATTTCATTTTTGACAATTATTTGACATAAGTATCTGAGACAAAATGTTTTGACACATGTTTGTTATTGATGTTGCTCTCTAGAAGATATTTTATTCCTTAGAATAGTAAATAATATTGTTTTGTGTTTAAACAGGGTAGGTATCAAGCGGTCTGTGTCCAGTGTAGATTGCAGATCGTTTGTTCATATTGTCGGTGGAAATTCTACGCTGCTCCTGTGGTCGAAGGGTGTCCAATCTGGAACTTTTCTGCAAACTTTTCGTGGGGGGCCTATGTTTAGCTGTGGACGGCTTTTGGGTGTTGATGATGATGATGGCGTAGATCTTTACATGAATTTACGATTTGAATTCAAGAAAGTAGAGTATTCGCTATTACCATAAACAAAGCTCAAGTTCAAACTCTTAAGGTAGCGGGAGAAGACTTGAGGGAATTCGCTTCTCCCACAGCCTGTATGTGGCATGATGCTGTGTAAGCGCAGAGAGTAGCCTGGTCTTTTTAGTACCCTAAAAAATATACGATTAACGATAGGGCGTGGGAAGTATTTCTATTTCGTTGTAAATTAAAAAGATAATATCCCCGTGTAAGTTTGATAATTAAAGACAGGGCTGCGTGTTGAGTGTACATAAAATATAATAAATAAATAAATATGCGCCAGTCAACACACCAATGGTCTGGTTTCGTGGTAAGGAATTATCGTAGTGATTACTTACTCAATGTTCCTTGTGTTACGAAGCACCAGACAACGATTATGACGGGGGCGTCTCCCATAAATACTTAAATACATATAACATCCATGACTTAGGTACAAATATTCATCACACAAACATTTGCCCCTTGCGGGATTCGAACCCTCGACGGCCGGCGTAATAGTCAGGAGCGCTAACCAATACACCAAACGCGTCGTCGAATATAACATTTATCTGTACGCATTTCTATGTATATATTTTAAAACTGGATGTTTTCGTTTGTTTGTTTAAACGCGCAAATCACAGGAACTATTGGTAAGGTAAGGGTATAGAGTATGATAGATAGCTAATTTATCAGGGAAGGATATAGAAGTAGTTTAATGCGTATAGGTACTTATAGGCTTATACATTTTCGCTACGATCTATGGGAACGGAGTTAAACTAAAACGCGCGTACGAAGTCGCGGGCGGGCCGCTAGTTCTATTATTATAAAATGCTTTGTCCTGAATGATTCACTGACTGACGGATCAACGCACAGCCTAAACCGCTGGTCGTAGAGACTTGAAACTTGGAGGCTGTGTTCTTTGTATAACGTAGGGATCCGATAAGAAAGGATTTTTCGAAATTTTACCCCTAAGGGGGTGAAAAAGGGGAGCAAAGTTTGTATGGGACAATGTGATTCCTTGGTCCGATCTACTTCAAATTTTGCATAAATATTCTGTGGTGTAGAACTAAGTATATATATATTTAGATATAAGTATACGTTTCAACGTGTATATAATAATGTGTCTTAGTACAATAAATCAGTATAATGTCAACAGTTCGTTGTTTCACTTGTCTCCTCGAGTAGCATCCTTACATGGCGACCCTGCCAGTGCATAACCAAAAAGAGACCGCGTAAAGTTCATCGACTCAAGATGTGTTACATTTGTGTAATCATCGGTGCACTAACGACGTGTGAATTCTTAATTAAACACGATGGGCTCAACAGAATCTAAAGAAGAAGTCTTCATTGCCCAAGCGGCCGGTGTTGGCCAGAATGCAGCGGATGTGCAGCAGCAGCAAAGGCACGATACGACCAACTATCTTTTGATCATCATATGTACGGTGTTGCTGATGGGCGCATTGTTCATGGCCTACAAAGTGGCTAAGAAATGCCATGATAAGCAGATCCAGCGACGACTAGATGACGAGCGGCTGATGAGGTATTCCAGTATTCTGCGACGGCATCAACTAAAAACTGAAAATGTGTAGTGTTGTGTTTGCATCATAAGTAAAATCAGTGCGGTAAAGAGGTGAAAAAGGTGCGGTACGAGCTATACATCGTCATCGTGGTATGAAAAATTTATATTATACAAGTATTTAAAGGACTCTAGTTATAAAAATGCAATATATTAGCATAATATGTTAGATTATCCCATGTTATTTAGTAATTAATAAGCTTACTTAATATGGTACCTATTATATTCTTGTTATGGCAGAGGAGTTGGCATTATTACTTAATGAATTAAAAGCAATAAGGACATATTTAATAAAAATCGGTCCTAATCGTCGACAAGGTAATATTATAGTAGTAAAGAAAGACGAAGCTAATCAAGTTTTAGTAAAATTTAATGCATATTTAGAGCTATCTTCTAAGTCGAACGAAACTCCTTTAATAAGTAAAATAAGTAGTGAATTTAGTAATTTATATTCAGAAATTATTTCTTTGTGTTCGCAAAGTATTGTCGAGGAAGAAGTATTTTCAGACCCCATCACCATGGCTGAGGAAACTTTTGATTTAAAACTTGCTTTAAGCTTACTCCCTGTCATGACCGATAATGAGGAAAATACAAAACAACTCATTGAGAATATCGAATATTACAGTTCTGTGTTATCTAAACCAGGGTGTAAAGGTAAATTAATTTCATTTGTGTTGAAGAGTCGATTATCGCCACAGGCTAAATTAAAGTTGTTACCCAAATATGACAATGTTGGTGAGCTTATAAAGGACATGCGTACACTTCTATTACCTAGGAAAAGTCACACAGCTTTACAGGCAAAATTACAACAGTGTCGGCAAAATAGTAAAAGTATTCCAGACTTTGGTAAGGAAATTTCCGAACTGTTCGTGGATTTGACTATCTCGCAAGCTGACGGAAATCAAGAAAGTTATAATATTTTACGACCCTTAAATGAAAAACAAGCTATAAAAAGATTTGCTGATGGGTTGCGAGATCGTCGTCTCAGTACAATTATTTCGGCGCGTAATTATATTTCTTTGACAGAGGCAATTCAAGGAGCACAAGATGAGGAGGTGCAGTCAACTACATCGGAAATTATTGGTACGTACAAACCCAATAACAGGTTCTATAGAGGTAACCGGCCTCAAAGAGGACAGTTTAGGGGCCGCAGCTTTAACAGCAGTACCCGAGGGCGTGGACAGCAGACCTTTCGAGGTGCCCCCGGTCAGCGGGCTCAAGGACCATATTACTCGAGAAATAACTATCGGGGAAATGGGTTCCAAAATCGAGGAAGATCCGGGAATAACAGAGGTAATAATTATTATTCACGTAACAATAACATACATTACATGTCATTAGCATCGGAACACGAAACCACACCTGTTCCAGGACGTTCACCTATGTCAGAACGTTCACCTATGACCGAACGTGCACCCAAATCAAATATGGATTCGTTGAATCACTTTTTTCGAGTCTAATTACATACTTGCTTGCAACAGTTTAAATAAAGTCTCATTTAACATCAATGATTATGGACATGAATTGCTCATTGATACTGGAGCTTCGGTTTCAGCTATCAAGTACGAATGCGTAGAACGATTACAAATACCATACCATAAAGAGAGTGTTTGCATTAAAGGCGTCGGTGGAAATAAATTTACAGAAGGATTTGTTTACTTAACTTTAACTTACGATAACTTTACGTTTCCACACAAATTTCTTATTTTTAAAAAATTTCCATGTCAAACAGATGGTATTTTAGGTCAAGATTTTC
This sequence comes from Pyrausta aurata, assembly GCA_963584085.1. NCBI lineage: Eukaryota > Metazoa > Arthropoda > Insecta > Lepidoptera > Crambidae > Pyrausta > Pyrausta aurata. Next base: position 7,313,731 of record OY757252.1, read on the forward strand.
TTAAATGTTACAGAGCAGTTTTGAATTTTGAATTAAATACTATGAGATTAATTAATGAGAACAACGAAATTGTAACGTTAACTTTTCAATATTTAACCCCTTCTTCAAACACATATCTTGTCATTCCAGCACGATGTGAATCAACACATTATATAAATTCACAAATATCAGAGGATTGTGTCATAAATTCACAAGAGTTATGTGAAGGAGTTTATTTAGCTAATTCATTAACGAGACCAAATAATGGCAAAATTGCAATTAGAATACTTAACACAAGAGACACAGACGTTATTCTTAATTATTTTCAGGTTAATACTTGTTCACTAAACGATTTTTTTATATGCCAATTTGAAAAACCTAACATCAATGCAGATAGAGTTAAAACATTATTTTCTTTATTAAATTTAAAAAACTTAAATATTGAGGAACAAAAATCTATTGAAAACATCTGTGCTAAGTTTCCAGACATTTTTCACTTGCCAGGAGATAAATTATCAACAACCCCAGTCTATGAACAATCAATCGATTTAAAGCCATTCAGTACTCCAGTGTATACGAAACCTTATCGCTTACCACATGCCCATAAGGCCGAATTAGATAAACAGATCGAGAGTATGTTAGATGCTGGTATAATTGAAGAATCCAGGAGTCCATGGTCCAGTCCTTTATTGCTGGTTCCTAAAAAGGTGGAACCCGGTAAAGAGAAAAAATGGCGCGTTGTTATTGATTACAGAAAATTAAATAACCAAATACAGGATGATAAATTCCCTCTACCTAACATTACAGATATTTTGGATTCATTATCAGGAGCAGTTTATTTTACCCATTTAGATTTGTATCAAGGGTTCTATCAGACAAATTTACATAAAGATAGTAGACCTTATACAGCTTTTACAACCGGGAAAAACCAATACCAAATGACGAGAATGCCAATGGGTTTAAAATCTAGCCCTAATAGCTTCAGCAGAATGATGACAATAGCAATGTCTGGTCTAAATTATGAAAAATGTCTAGTGTACCAAGATGACCTTATTTGTTTTGGCAGAAATTTAGAATCTCATAACCGAAACTTGATGGATGTTTTCACTAGGTTACGCAGTGCTAATTTAAAATTAAACCCACCCAAATGCCAATTTTTACAAAAAGAAGTTCTTTATTTAGGACATATTATATCAAAGGACGGTATTCAACCTGATACAGAAAAAATAAAAGTACTTATTGACTATCCCAGACCAAAAACAGTTGACGAAATTAAACGTTTTGTAGCTTTCGCCAACTATTATAGAAAATTTATACCGAACTTTGCGGAGATAGCCATTCCCTTAAATAGAATGTGTTGTAAAAATTGTACATATTGTTGGACAATTGAGTGCGAAGATGCTTTTCAAAATTTAAAATCAGCTTTGATTAAACCACCCGTATTACAGTACCCAGACTTTTCGGAACAAAACGAATTTCTCTTACAGACTGACGCATCAGGAAAAGCTATCGGTTCAGTGTTGTGTAATAAAGACGGTCGACCAGTAGCTTATGCTAGTCGAAGCTTAAATAAAGCAGAAATTAATTACCCTACTATTGAAAAAGAACTTTTGGAAATAGTATGGAGTGTCAAATACTTTCGACCTTATCTGTACGGCAAACGTTTTAAAATACAAACTGACCATAGACCCCTTATTTATTTATTTGGAATGCGTGACCCATCTAGTAGATTGTTAAAATTTAGATTACAATTGGAAGAATATAATTTTACTATAGAATACTTAAAAGGGAAACACAATTCAGCAGCAGACGCACTATCGCGTATCAATATCACAACAGACGAGCTGAAAAGTATGAATGAACACTTGAGTATTAATGTTTTGACGCGCGCGCAGCATAGGAAATTGCAAAGTAATGGGAACGTTGATAGTAGTAGAAATGATTCGGTAGATAATATTCACACTGACTCGAGGCCTGATCAACCGAGAGTCGTGGAAATAATTAAAAAACCAAATCATTTCACTGAAATCGCAGTAATTAATAAAAAAGATATATGTAAGTTACTAAAAACTGGAATTATGACGAAAAAGTATAAATATTTCATGTATGTCCCAAGTAAATGTAAAATATTCTTAGATACAACATCTCGATCATCAATTACGCGAGACGAATTGGTGAGGGAGTTGTCAATAATATGTAAAGAATTAAACTTAGAAAATGTGTGCATAATACGAAATGAAAGTAATAAGGAATTCCTAGCGGGACTATTAGAAGAAATACAGAAATATGACAAGTGGTCCGGACCACGCATTTGTGTAGTAAATAGTGTACAACGTATTGATGACTTAGACAATAGGCGAGTAATATTAAACGACTTTCACCTTCTTCCCACCAGTGGCCACGCGGGTATAAGGAGAATGACGAATAATATTAAAAAATATTACTTTTGGCCTAGTATGTACAAAGATATTAATGAGTATGTTTCCAAGTGCGAAAAATGCCAGAAACAAAAATATTCAATTAATACTAAACAGGAAATGATAGTGACAAGTACAGCTAACTCAGCGTTTGAAAAGATATTTTTAGATATTGTCGGTCCATTACCGAAAGATGAGCATGGCAATAGCTATATTCTCACGTTGCAGTGTGAACTAACAAAGTTCACCGAGGCGTATCCATTACGTAATAAAGATACGGTAAGTGTAGCTCGAGCCTTTGTTGACAATTTTATTTTAAGATTTGGCATACCTAGAGAAATCGCAACTGATCGCGGAACAGAATTTGTATCAAGTACTATGAAAGAGGTATGTCAACTCTTGAAAATAAATAAATTAACATCAACGGCTTACCATCACGAGAGCATAGGAGCGCTGGAGAACTCACACATAACTATGGGTGCGTACTTAAGGATTAATTGTGATAATAAGACGGCGCAATGGAGCAGCTGGATACCATATTGGTGCTTCTCCTATAATAATACGGTTCATACGGAAACCAAATATACACCTCATGAGCTAATATTCGGTAAGAAATGTATTTTGCCGAGTAATCTTGTGACTAATGTAGTAGATCCCTTATATGCTCATGACAATTATGCATTAGAACTTAAGTACAGACTTCAAGTAGCGCAACAGGACGCATATAATAATCTTGTTAATAGTAAATGTAATCGTACTAGTAAATATAATGATAATGTAAACCCAATTAGTTATGAAAAAGGTAATTATGTATTAATTAGAAATCCATCAGAAAATAAAATGGAGCCAATATATTTAGGACCATATTTAGTATTAGAAGATTTAAATTGTAATGTTAAGATATTAAAAGATGGTAAAGAATATACTATCCATAAGAATAGAACAAAATTGTTTAAATATTAATTTAAAAAAAAATGTATCTAACGTAATTTTTTTTTTTCTTGAAAAAGGGAGATGTGGTGTAGAACTAAGTATATATATATTTAGATATAAGTATACGTTTCAACGTGTATATAATAATGTGTCTTAGTACAATAAATCAGTATAATGTCAACAGTTCGTTGTTTCACTTGTCTCCTCGAGTAGCATCCTTACAATTCTTTAAAAATAATAACGAAAAATGTGTATCAAATTTTATTTAAATTTATCTTGTAACGGGGTTAAAAAGGGGTAAAAAGCTATTTTGGGGATGATTTGCTACAAAATTGATATCAATACTTCTTGGTGCTTAAGTTGAAATATTTTTATTTTATTTTTGACAATCATTTGACATATCTGAGACAGAATGTTTTGACACATGTTTGTTATTGATGTTGCTCTCTAGAAGAGATTTTATTCCTTAGAATAGTAAATAATATTGTTTTGTGTTCAAACAGGGTAGGTATCAAGCGGTATGTGTCCAGTGTAGATTGCAGATCGTTTGTTCATATTGTCGGTGGACATTCTACGCTGCTCCCGTGGTCGAAGGGATGTCGAAGGGTGTCCAATCTGCAACTTTTCTGCAAACTTTTAGCAGTGGACGACTTTTGGGTGTTGATGATGATGATGGCGTAGATCTTTACATAGATTTGTCCCTTTGAATTTACGATTTGAATTCAAGAAAGTCGAGTATTCGCTATAACCATAAACAAAGCTCAAGTTCAAACTCTTAAAAGGTAGCGGGAGAAGACTTGAGGGAATTCGCTTCTCCCACAGCCTGTATGTGGCATGATGCTGTGTAAGCGCAGAGAGTAGCTTGGTCTTATTAGTACCCGAAAGAAATATACGATTAACGAAAGGGCGTAGGGAGTATTTCTATTTCGTTGTAAAATAAAAAGATAATATCCCCGTGTAAGTTTGACCATTAAAGACCGGGCTGCGTGTTGAGTGTACATAAAATATAATTAATAAATAAATATGCGCCAGACAACACACCAATGGTCTGGTACACGTGGTAAGGAATTATCTTCCTTGTGTTACGAAGTACCAGACAACGATTATGACGGGTGCGTCTCCCATAAATACTTAAATACATATAACATCCATGATTTAGGAACAAATGTCCGTGCTCATCACACAAACATTTGCCCCTTGCGGGATTCGAACCCTCGACGGCCAGCGTAATAGTCAGGAGCGCTAACCAATACACCAAACGCGTCGTCGAATATAACATTTATCTGTACGCATTTTTATGTATATATTTTAAAACTGGATGTTTTATTTTTTTTGTTTTAAGGCGCTAATCACAGGAACTATTGGTAAAGGTATAGAATATGATAGATAGCTAATTTATCAGGGAAGGCTATAGAAGTAGTTTAATGCGTATAGGTATAGGCTTATAATTTTTCGCTACGATCTATGGGAACGGAGTAAAACTAAAACGTGCGTACGAAGTCGCTGGCGGGCTGCTAGTTATGTTATATGTTATGATATCTGTAGACACACTGATATCTTGGGAAATACTGGTAAAAAGTGTGGTGATGTTAGTTGGCGAGAAAAAACCTAATCAATTTATATTCGTACAGTTACATTATAGAGTATACACAATCATTTCGTATATATTTTTTTTCCTAATTTAGGTAAACGCTTGTTGGTGCCAAAGTGCAAACTTAATAAAACCCCCGTCTACATTAACCGTTGCATATTTGACTCGTCTCAAAAGACCCTTAAATCTTGTCTCCCATTTACTACCCGTACAAATTGAAAACCTCCAAAAATGTTAATGAACTTGCCCCGTACAAAGTGATACAAATCGCGCCCTCTCTACTCCGCTCGCTCGTCGTTTGGCTGGGTCACATAATTTTTTGACGCATCGGCCCCAAGAGTGTACACTTTTTTCTTTGTTCTCTCCACTCCTAACGAAAATAGGGCTGTTGGTTGTGTACACCTAATTTTGTCTTTGCTTTGGAAGCGCGGGTGAATGTACGTAGTTGAGTGAAATGAGTTATGAATGCCTACGATATCATACAACATAAGACTGAATGTAAGTCAGCGAACGTTTCACATAAATAACACCCAATGTTACAAAATAGATTGAATTATCATTATAGTAAGAAGAATTATCATTTGTGGTGTTAATCCTCAAGCTGACAGTCATGAAAATTCTTAAAATTAAATAAGAGTCAGCTGCTTTATTTGCACAAATCGACATTTGTGCATTTAATAAATACACAGTTAAGATTTTTTACTATTTTTTTTATGTAACTGCAACTTAGCATACTATTAAAACCTAAAAAACAAACAGCGATTGTTTTTCCATTCAACGTAAAATAATGGATCTGCCTACCCAATTTTGTATTATCTATTCCAAATTCATAAAATATTTTTTTTTGTAGCAGTTTGCCTTACTTTTTTATTCTGAACTAAGTTTTAATAATAGCCTCATTATCATTCATATATTCTATAATTCCTCATTACACATGATAGCAATATTCATATCACTTGCAGCAAGCGGTTCAACCCTGTGTCCGGTGATTGCGATCGCGTGTCCACAGCAGGCCGGGGCTGCGCTGGGGTTGCTGATAAAAACTTAGCGCCCGACTCTCCGCGACATTTACGGGCCAGCTGGACCTTATTGCGGCCCTGTTTACGTAATTGCATACAAGTTTCGTCATAAATGAGGACACCTATAAGTGGTTTTTTTTTGTTGTTGACTAAACCCCCTTTTTTGTTGTCCGTCCACACCAATACCGTTTTGTTATTATTTATACACGTGCGTACTTACTCTCATTACGATTTTAAAGTCCGTTGTAGTTTCTGTAGTATTCTTGGATTGACTGCTTGGTAGTTAATAGTTGTTTGACTCATAGCATAGCTAAATTCATAGTTTATAGCTTCGGATTAAAAGTTATTACTTCAGCCATTCAATACGGTTCCTGATTTGACATTGCTAACTCAGTGTGAATAAGTACCAGCTCCTACAAATAAACAAGGAAGACATACGACAAAGTATCAAACAACAAACGCGAAAATAGCACTGTGCACTGATTCCGACAGCGCAATTTATACTCAACGAGAAGAATTTGCCAAAAGATTCCAAACGCGCTCAACACTATTTGTCCTCACGGTGATAAGTCGAGCTTTGAGCGCGGTTAGTTCGGCGTGGCAGTTTTATTTACGGTTAGGGGCAATATCTGAAGACGGCAGGGGTATACTAATATGGTCCGTGTGGCTGGGGCCGATAGTCGCCTGATAGAATAATATGATGGGTGCGGGCTGCCCCGGCACGTAGGCAATAAGCCGCCGGCAGCGAGCCAGCGACTGCGGCCGCGAGGAAAAATAAGATTGCGCCCGAGCGCTCTAGTGCCAGGGCTGCCAGCTGGACCTAGGTGGAGGACATTCTGTTAACGTCATTTGAGATCGAGAACATGAGTAAGTATGAGGTCGAATACAGCTAATTTTCAGCACTAGCCCACAGTTGTCATAAAGGAGTAGCAGCATAGCATAGCATCAGGCATAAATGCCTGTTTTCTGTAGGCTTATGCCTTACACCCTTATCATTATCATAGATAGTATGCCAGACACTTACTACTTGTAACTATTAATTAACTTAGTAATTCAATATACATATAGATACTAATTACGGGAAGCACCTAGTTATTCCCAACACAAATGTTATTCGACTACTTATCGGGAAAACTCGGCAAAACACTGACATATATATTTTTGAAAGGACACGGTCGACCCGCCATACATTGCTTGCCCCAAAAGTAAAAATCCATGCGTCACGACCAAAACTAATTTGATGGGTTCGTTTCTTCGCCTTTTAAATTAATATAAAGTAATATAAGCCGTAAATAGCGGGGTTTTCACATAAAACGAAATAAAATGTGTGGGGTCAATCTCTTGCACACTATCTAGAACAGGTCTTTCTAGATCATAGCGCCATCTGTGTCGAAAAACCGCCATCTAGGCCACCAAAACTAAAACATAGAAAACTGCCCCGCTAGGGTGCGTAACGCGTGAAAATTACGATGACGCAAACAATAGCCAACGAAAAGAAGTTCCTTGTCACAGTTTTTTTTTTTCAAGTTTTAGGAAGAGGTTGGTTGGTTTAAAGGTTAGTACCTATGGGAGGCAAACGTCATCTTCCTTCTTAAAATAGCGATTGCGAGCGCTTACTTATTTAACTAACTGCCAGTTATATGACACTGTATGACACAATATGCCATTTCGTTAAGCGGTCGCCAGTTTGCTTATAAGTGCTCGAAACCGCTATTTTCTGCCAAACACAACAATTGTTGGGGACAGGAAATTGTGTTCAATCGTTGTCCTATTTTTTTTGTAGATTTATATGCCGCTAGATAAAAGCAAAGTAAATTAACAATATTGTATTAAAAATTCAATATATTTTTTGCAAAATGATATAGTCAAGTCTCTTAATGCTTTTCTTTAATCAAACATAAAACGACTCTGGGGCACTTTACGACCGTGTCCTTTAATTTATTTACTAGTTATCAAGTTTAAAAAATATTGAAAAAAGTTGCTTACGTCATGGCACACACAGGCACTTGTTAGCACATAAGTTTGTTTTAGCTTCTCCGACAAGTTAAGATCACTAAGTAGTTAAGTTCTTATCTACGTAAAGAAATAAGATTCACATCATCGATCGTCTTTGTATAATTGAAGTGGTATTCAATGGTTTTACAATATTTTTAACACTCACAGTGTCATATTTTATTCTTAAAAGATGAAATATGAAACCAAAAATTGCGCACGGGCGGGACTCGAATTCTGTAACATATAATGAGTATAATATATAATATAGTGTAGTGTATAATGAGTAATTTTTGGTTTCATATTTCATCTTTTAAGAATAAAATATGACACTGTGAGTGTTAAAAATATTGTAAAACCATTGTATGAAGTGGTATTCTTTAAAAAAATCCAACAGGCAACCCTAGCTCCACACGCTGCCACATGCGTTGCTGCTCATAAAACTCACTAATTTCATGGCCAGTAGAACGTGTTAAATGTAAAAGATGGAAGTAATTCACTGAAGAACAACATCATCATTTTGCTTTAGAATATTCTTTTCTTAATTTACTTGTTAGAAGAACCTATCTCCATTTTATAAGAGGTACCTATGAAGAGTTGCAGAGGTGTAAAATAATTACAAGGATTTCTTCGGAAACCAGTATTAACCGATTTTGGGAAAAATACTTACCTACTTTCATTTCACTTCCGAGAAATATCTCCTCTTTCTTAATGTTTCGTAGTATTTAAGATATTTATTATAATTAATTGGCTTTCGTAAAGTCGCTTCGTCGATAAATGTTATGTTAATTTCACTGAAACTAAGTTTTTAATGAAAATTTGGTTTATTATACTTAGTAAATCAAGAGTCATTGGTTTATGTATGTCGAATATACTCGTATTATTAATGGTATAGCTCATTGACATACTTAAATTTATTAAACTGTCAAACCCAAAGTACCTACCAATCTCTTCGACCACGTTTAAAGCTCTACTTAAAGTGTTGTAATCAACATCTTTCTTATACTTATAAGGTACCAAATTTACTAGCACGAAACACTAATTTTGGAAGTAAAACTTGCCGTAGTTTATCTTTACTATTCCAGTTAACTGACAAAGTTGCAGCTCGTGACATCGCGACTGTAAGATGCAAAGGAGAAAATGTTCCAGTCAAACATTTTACATCCTTACGTGGGCAATGTTCCGGTTAACATGTAACATATTCAAAAGAAAACGTCCCGCCGTGAAGCGCCTTGTTTCATTTTACGATCTTATCGAAATAATCCGATCTCGCTTGTTATTTACTGCCGCCTTACCTCGGTTCCTGCCCTCACGGGCGCACGGGCCCCGCCCGCAAATAATTATAGACCTTATCCCCCAAACATTCGACACTAAATGGTTTATTCTAATCCTTGACGAAACTCCTTACACTCTCGAGTTCGTCTTAGGATCGGCAGTCGGAAAACAATTTAAAAGAAAAACAAGCGTTCGAGCTTAACCTCAGTGGTATATAATAGAGTTTCGCAAGATGTATGGTGGGCGTTGCGACCTTTTGCTTTTCAGCTGATTTTGCAGACATACCTCGGGAGATTGAGAGGAAAAATCTAGGTGCTTTATTTCACATGAGAGTGCGGTTGTGGAGTCAGGCGCGCTATCACAATAAACACTTTGCGGTCGCGTCGCTCTCGTAAATTATTCATAAGCCAAAGGTTGGTGATAAGTCTTAGAATAGAAAGTCACACTATGAGATCTAGACATGATGAAAGTTTATTTAATTTAGTCAGATTAAAAAAAATGGCTCGTCTAATAGTGAGATGTGTGAATTCGAAAATTGTAATTGTTTCTCCGCCATGTGGCATAGTTATCGTGTCATATTTGAAGAATGAATGACTCTTAAGTCATATTTCCTCCTCAGTAAGTGAGTGTTTCTCTTATTTAACCCTCTCTCCTCCTACCTTCTTGAAAAATATATCATTGCATTGTGATTCCAATGGCGTTTCGCGCGTAATGAGCTAAGTTTCCGTAACGCCCGCAACTTACATACCAATCGTGTCTGACCCATTGGCACTCGTGTCACAGACATGATAAACAAACTTTTGATTATACTACTGAGTTTTTAGAAACTTTTCACTTCACCTGAAACTCAACTTTTTTATAGAAATTGATGTTTGTACGACAACAAACTGATGATACATAGTTATTTGTGAGTGTGTTTTAATAAATATACAATTTGTATATCATCTATGTATTTTATTTAAAACAGCCTTATAGCATTCTTCTTTTAAAGAAGAACTATCATATGTTGGTAAACAAGTTGTTACTACTTAGACAAAATCTCCAAAGAACAATTTGATTCCATTCCACCCCGATCGCCAAATAAAGGTGGCATTTCGACTCGCCAATGTTGACCCCGTTCGGGTACCCATTAACGCTCACCCTTTTACCCGAAAAAAACATCCTTTATTACTTATCCCGTTACCACAATAGACCACAGACAGTGTTGCCAGTAGACCAGCGTCTTTGACGGCTGGCCGTACTCCGTAAATGGAATTTGCAAGTAATTTTGCCACCCCGGCCCGGCCCCGGCTTGCTCTTGTCTCCGCGTGTCGCTTCCATTACAAATTGTGTTGGAATAAAAATATGGCTCGAAATGTATAGAGTTGCTAAACCTATTTGGCTACCAATATGTAAATGTGATTTAAGATAACTATTTTCGACTACTTTGAAAAAAGTGTTAAATTAAGTGACCAATGGTATCATTCTTATAGTTTGAAAACTAAATAGACTAATAATCATCATCATCATCATCAGCCTATATTAGTCCACTGCTGGACATAGGCCTCTCCCAATGAGCGCCATAGTGCCCTGTCTTCGGCTTGGCGCATCCAGCATCTACCTGCAGTCTTCCGCAGATCGTCATCCCATCTGGCCGGAGGGCGTCCCACACTACCATTGCCGAGTCGCGGTCTCCACTCAAGAACTCGTTTACCCCAGCGATTGTCGGTTCTTCGCGAGATACGACCGGCCCACTGCCACTTCAGCTTGCTAATTCTTTGAGCTATGTCGATAACTTTGGTTCTCTGTCGGATGTATTCGTTACGAATCCTATTCTTTAGAGAGACTAATCATAACGTTACTCTGTTCTACAAACACAAGATATTCAACGTGGTTCATTGATTTGATGCTCGTAATAGCTTCGAAATTAATACTGGCAGTTATAAAGCAATTCCTGGTAAGAGCAATCCGTGAGCAAAACGATCCGTTCCTCGAAAAACGAACCAACCTTGAGTGGGTATTACAATCTCTATACACTTCCACTGGTTCACGGGAAGAAGTGGGCGTGTAATAGGAAATGTTCCGCATATTGACTCCGGCGACGTCGAGATCTCTAAACAATGACACACGGCGGAGTGCAACCGCCACGATTTGTTTTATTTTTTAATCCTGAAGCTATTTCAAACTAGAGTACGGTAAATAGCGATAAAATAAACCCGACGGACTGACAATGATGACATGAAGCATGTGTCGTGAGGTAAACGAGTATCGTCTTGACTTTTGTAAATATTCCATTACTAATAAATAGTGTAAATCAAAGGTTGAAGTAGGCGTTTCTATTTATTTTTTTAAGCACACCAAAATGTATACCATGTATTAGACAAATAAAATTTCATATTTCATTTCAATGTTTTAGGAATACAAAAAAATACAATTTGCATTATTTTCGAGTTATATCCATTTCTTGTCTACTTTAGATCCTCGATCAACCCGATATCGAAATCGATAATAAAGTGAAAGCGTTTAAAATTAGCAAAATTATACTAAAACAATGAAAAGTATTTAAACCAATTTAATCAAACCGCAGCGTTACAATCAAAAACAGCCAGTGCAAAATTAAAATACGTAGGCATTAACACCAAACCCTTTGAAACATCAACAAAACTTGATGAGTCCGTCAAAGTACGAGATAATTCGAAAATCGCTACCGTAACCGGGGAAAGTTAAAATTAGAAAACTGTCTTGATGATCCAAGACATACCTTCGGGCCAACTTGAACTTCGGACCCTTTGAAAGCCGAATAGCTGATCGTAAGATAGGCATTATTGGAAAATATTATGCTCACCCTTCTCATATCTTTTGAACTAACCATTAGTGAATGGCAGGCCGAAATGTTGCAGACATCGTGGTAACTACACTTGCACTTTGTCTAAACAATATTCATTAGATAATTATAGCTCATTTCAGCTACAAAACACAAAATATTATTATAAGTCATTCATTCCATAAACAGACTTAAAACTTCGCTGCAAAATTAGTTTATGTTTTGATACAGTGGAAGCCTGATGAAACGATATACCTATCAAAAAGGTCAAATACCCAGATAAAAATAAAAATAATAATTAACTAAATATAGCTCAACTCATAATGATGAAATCACCAACAGTGTAACACATTTACCTACATAATAAAGCTGTTTATCGTCACAATATAGTCTACCTGTAACACCCATTCGGTCTATTCTCTAATACATATTCTATTCTACATTTAAACTGCTTCGAAAAGGATTTTCTAGGGTAAACTTTAAATAAGTTTAGGGGAAGTTTCCCAGACCCCTTTTACGAGTGCAAAAGGGCAAAGAAGGCAAATGTTTATTCAAAGATTTTATAGATTGTGTTGAGTGAAAGGGAGAAGACAAAGTTCATAGAGCGATAAAACGAGAAGTGTATATTGTACGAGTTTATTGGATCACGGAAATTACAATAAAACCAAATCAAACGAGCTGAAGGATGAATGTGTTAGTTTATATAGGTAAATAAATAACGACTTTTTTTAAGCTGATTGCTATACCTAGGTATAAGCATTTTTAATGAGAATTAGACATGACGGGTCTAAACACGAAATATTAATATGAGTAAATCTAAGTCATCTAATCTAAGTAATCTAAAAATCTCGTATAAGCATTTTTGTCGATCTTAATAGATAGAATTGCTTTATCTGGGTACCGACCAATAAATACTTTAAGCTTATTATTATGTATCGATTCATACATAATAATAATGTTTGAATCGATGATAATAATCGATAATAATCAAAACTAAACAACTATTGTTATTATAAGATAGAAGAGAAGGGTGTGTTGTAGACGTGAGCCTCTTTTTCTATTTCATTTTATGTACCTTTCTTTCTTTCTCTTTATCACTTTTTGATATCATCACACATCCTAAGTACTTACTTACTATGTTACTACTACTATAGTTAATATTGTTAGCTCTGTAAGTAAAGATTACTGTCTGTACCAATATTTTATCGGAATAAATGATTATGATTATGATTATGATGATTATTATGAACTGAGTAATTAATAAAAAGAAACTCTAAATTACGTCAACTCAGTTTCTGACAGAAAATCACAAATCATGGTAAAACATAAAATAATGAAAAAGTAACAAGAAACACTGTCGCCAAACTTATTTGTGAAAATTAATCGCTTTCCCATTTCAGCAAAGTTATCGCGCCGTGATCTAAGCACATTCCGACGCCCAAGACACAAATTACATCGGTATAATTTAATCTTCAACTTCTCTAATTTTATTTTTCCTTTGAATTAATTTAAAAATTCCTGCCGAGATCCGAGCGCAGTTATCGAACTCGGCGAGAACTTTCAGCACTAGTAATATTAGCGAAGTCACTGCGAGAAAATTTGACATTTGAATGAGACTACCGATGTTAATTTTCTTATATCAACTTTAATATTTCCGCGAATATTTCCGAGGGTAACACTTTGAAGGTACGTTGGTACCCACTTTAATCAAATGACTTCAGTTTTGCAAGCAGAGACTTCAAACCATATTACATCAAGCCAGCTTGAGGTGTCTTTTGTAAAACAATGACTATATTTTTCCAACCATCTGAGAGTCTTAAAAGTTAGACGGTAGGTATCAGTACACAATAAATAAATACTCTACTAAGCTAAGTAAAGTATTTTCATATTCACAGTAACACGCGTAAGAAAAATTTGTAAAGCAAAGTAGCACAGCGCCTTTCTCATCGATTCAATAAATAAGGGTGGCACTGTAAAATCCCATAACTTATTTACAGTTGCGAGTGTCCGAATCGCGTTCGAGACATTGAATACGAGTGGCGTTCGGGACACAAACATAATTTACTTATCTCACACGAGACCAGAAAGTTTGTTCAAACAAATAATATAGGTTTCCATCGGTGGGAGCACCTGGGCGACGCCGCGATCGGTGTGCCCCGGGGGAAATAAAAACTTTGTCGCGCGTCTCTTGTCCTAAAGCCTTCTTACAGTCTCCTGCTCCGACACGTTCACCGATTCCTAGTTTATAGCTTTGATTCCGAACGACGCTGCGTTTACGATATCGATGCGAACGACGCACACTGATAGGACTCGTCAAGTTTACTGGCACTCGCGGAACTAGCGAATATGAAGTTTGGTGTAAAACGTGAGCCTTTGTGGAATGGAAATAGGTGCAACACAAAAACTAGAGCACGAATTTGTAAACTTTTATCGTCATGCGAAGTTTTCATACAGCCTTCAAAAATCAAGAAAGCCTACAAACCAAGCAAAACCCTAACTGGTTATAATATTCTGAAGATTAAACAAACCCAACGTCTTTTTAAAGAACAGGCGATAAAAAATTACAAACGACTGCCATACATTACCGATATTAAACGCTGATGAAGACTCGTTTAGCAATTCCACACGTGTTTTAGAAATTGAAGAAAATATTTCCGACATAAAATATGCTCGGAGTACCGCAGAATTACTCCCGCATAAAGATGGCCGAGTGTTTTACGAGCTTGCCATTCTTCATCTAATCATGTGAAGAAAAATGATGCCGCTATAATTCGGTGGCTGCAAATTATATTGCCGGCTTAACTCGCCAATTTTTCTCACGTTTGCCGCTCAATTTCACTCGTTATCGTGCGTAATGTAGTTAGAGGGCGAAATGTAAAGTACAAAAGTTGGTATCACATTGTTCACGCACTCGTTACAAAGTCGAATCGAATTGGTAGCTAGGCGAATGTTTCGAGCAAATGTGCCTGGAAGGCTGATGAATCTAATTTTTGTGTCGGGGCGCAGCGGCGCGTTCCTTATGAAAATTATGCCCCATTGGAACGGCGGGCGAAGTTGTGAAGTTGAAATAAACTGTCCCGCCGTGACTCGCACGCTGATCGCGCGGCGGCCGGCGCTCGCCCTCGCCGGCGCACTAAGTAAATAAAACAATATCACCACTGCTTACAACCAACAATTTATCCTTTGGTCTTAACCACAAGAGAGCACGTTTATTCTTTAGAGTGGATAACAGCTCTAACATCACGCATCTATCTTCTATTAAGCTTTCAAATACAATCACTGACTTGAGTATTGAAACTCAGAATATCTTTCGTTTTAATTTCCAAACAACTATATAGTGTTCTTTACCTATATTTTGTGGTTAGGTACATTACCTTATTTTAAAACTCATTGACATTAAAACTTAAACTATAGAGTTGAATGGAAACTAGTCAATAAAAGAAAGGTTCACGTAGATACGGTGCATTAGGTGCAAGTATTCCGGGCCGATTCGATCGCGCTAACGTGGGAAGAGTACATTTATTATGTCGAGTCACGGTGCTCATTTGGGTATTAGAGATAAAATTAAAATTTACGCTTTGCCCAAAGCAATTTGTAACCGCCCGCTTTACCTCGCGCGGAAAATAGGCTCTGGTTTATCCGCGTTTTACATTCATTTTCATAAGTGGCTTACATTCAACGGACGCGCACGACTGCTGAACTATTGGATAGAAGTTATTAGCATATGTATTATAGACACTGAGATGAAATTACTCGAATACTAGACTTTGCTGAACCAAGTAACTTTGACTAGACTTCAAATAATTAGGTGTTTTTTAGTTTGTTATTTAGCTTAAAGCAATGGAGCCTTGGTACATTGTATGCAGCAAATCTTTCATGTAAATTTTATTTCAGTATAAAGTTAAGTTCAAAATTAGTTAAAAATTAATAATCGATTAGGCATTGGTTTATGTGAACGTTATTTTACGCAAGCAAGTCAAATAACAATCTAGCCATTTGATATTTAAACGTGATATTAGCGATTCAAACACAAACATTAAACCTTTTTGATGTTGCTGCTTTTCAGTTGAGTGCAACCAACAAAGTCAAAACTACATAAGTTACTATTCAGTCAAAAAGTCTATTACTAAAAAAACACTACTTAAGACAATTTGTCAATGAGAATTCATTGTTGTTTGGTTTAGTGTAACCCGTAGTGAGTCTGATAAATGTCCTTTCAGAGAGCGCCGTCAGTCAAATCGCGGTTGCCTGCCCCCAAGATATATTGTGGGCCCAGCGCCCACCCTTGCGGAACCCGACTCCGGGTACTTTAAAATTTACCGTTTTAATGATTTGCCTCGCCTAGTTACAGCAAAGTGTCGACCCGACGAAATAGGGCCGTTAAGGCCGGTGACAAAATTCACACGAAAAAATGACCCGCGCAGAACTATTATGTACTCGTAACTTGAGAGCGTTCTCAATTTAATTTCTATGGCATTATGAACAAGTATAGTTGAATCAAGCTGCATCAAGCAACTGTAAAAAGTGTCATCATCATCATCAGCCAAAGGATGTCCACTGCTGAACATACGGCCTCTACGGTTTTCTACAGCAACCAATTGTGAGCGGTCTGCATCCAGTGTGACCCTGCCATCTTTACATGGTCGTATAAGCATTTACCATATTATGTACAACATGAACCATGGACTTTTTATATACCTTATCTATTGCTTTAGGTGCCTTGCTTATTGGAAACTGAGCTTAACGTTTATGTAGTTCAAAAGCTGGGCAGCTTAGAGCTCATGGGTGGGGATTTTTTTTGACACCACTGCCAAAATCTAGTCAGTGCTTTCGGAGCTTTCGAGTACAGCCGTGACGTCACTAACAATTGCAATGTGATAGCAATCGAGATACATAATCGCCCCACCTAGTAGGCACGCTTCCGCACTCCGGTCACCTCTTTATTTCCGTGTTAATTTTTGGCAAGGGTCAACAATGTTTTAACCTTGTCTGTATGTTTGAGGTGGTCATAAATTAACGAAATAAAATAGGACAATGTCATTATTGCGGGTGTCAACCTTTACGCGAGTGTTGCACGATGTGTCTCAAAGGTAGCTTTCTGCTTGCTACCCATATACAAAAATAATGCTTTATTACTTAGTATTATGATTATTTTAATCAAAATGCTGTTACCTCACCAATAAAATATTAACACACACAGTATTACCATAATTGAAAATATCATTCCGTCAGCCGAGACCGGTCGATACATCAAAACAATACACCGTATGAAAGCTTTGTAATAAGGGTTCACGCACACGATCCGTCCGGATAATTATTTCGTTTACGCCATAAAACTATTTGGTTAGTTTGACGTGGGTAACATTTAATTTGGGAATGCTAACAGTTTTGAGGGCGTTTTCGACTTAGGGCGACCGCAGCAGGCATTGCAGCAACAAGAACAAACAAAGTAATTAAACACATCAAACGGGGGAAATTGTAGCGAGTCAGAGCTCGCCAGTCACGAGGAGCTACGGTCATGGCCCACAATTATTGTAACTAAGCCGTTGGATACGCTGCACATGCTAATTGAAATGTTCAGAAGTACTTGTGCACAGAAACATGAACATTTGGGACCAACCTATACAGAACAGTAGAGCATTTCGTCTTCTATTGAACTATTATAACCCTGCTGCAATGAATTCCAAAAGATACAATACGCAATAGCTTTTCTACTTTTGACCTTAATTTTTTAGCTAATGGTCGCCAAACGCCAAACTCTTCTTCATATAGAGAGTTACATTTGAAAAAATAAAATGTTTTACCATTTCTGCTTTTTACATTCAGATAAAGTAACAAAAATAAAGAAGAAAGCTGAGATGAAACCTAGACCTAGGAGGTAAACAAAGGCCGCATATTAAAACTGTGTCACATAGCAGTTGAATTAAAACAGGCAACTGCACAGTGGTACATCTACACCTAGCCAGCAGTCAGCACTAATTGTTCATAAGAGACCTGTTGCGGTGAGAACGCGGTTTTTAGCGTCGCCTTTGTTGGTAAATTATGCAAATTGCCCACTGTTGTTCCTGCCGAGGCGCCTATATTTCCAGGCTTAAAATCTTTGCAGTCAGATGCATTAATTCATTAAGGTAATATAACAAAATCTTTAGAGTTCTATGGGGTCCGGTTTGACAAAGACACTAAGGGATAGGATGATCACAGAATCCAGTAGCTCGTTTTTCCAAATATGATTCCTGAAATGCTATTCTATACCAGCACATTGTCGCTTTGCAATAATTTGAGTTTGGTGTGTCGTTTTGGGGATACTTGTGTATGCTATAGAGGTAGAGCCCAAGGAAATTGTGGTACTAGGTTCAGCCTCGCAACGTTTTCAGGTTTTAAATAAAGTTTCTAAAACTTTAACAACAGTTTTGTATTCAATCCCCGAACATGCAAAGTCATTAACTTAAAACCTGTATGAATGAATCGCACGATAAAATAGTTTCAAGCTTTTGCTGGATATAATTTTTACTTGTTGAATAAAATATTACGAGCATTGCACTGTGTTTGCTATAATAGTGAAGATAAATAAATAAATATAATTATGCCAAGGCCAAAAAAGAAAATGATAATGGATGATATATTTAGTTAATAATATTTATACAAAGCACCTATTTGAGAATTCAAATTGGAGCATTCTGTTTATTAACGGTCATTTTATGTAGGCAGTAAGTTTCGTAGGCGAAATCATTGTCAAAAAGAACAAACAACTCAAGTGCTTATGGGGACTAAATCTTAAAACAATTATTGGACAATTGTTGTAATCTTAAAACAATTATTGTAATAATTATTCATCTCTTATACTTTTTGCCTTTTTTGTATCCCCCAAGTGCATTAGTTAATTAAAGTATACGAGTAAGTATATAAACTTTCTTCTTTTTAATATCTTGTTCAGCTGGGTTGCGCAATTACTTGTTTAAATTATCGAATGCAAATAAATTATTACAACCTCGGCGTACAGTTTCATCATTTTTGATTGGCAATTTCTCCTAAATTGTCCAATGATCTAGCTTATAATCGTGGCCTGTGACAATAGGCGCAGAGATACGGTCGTAGTGGCCACGCGGGATGGGCCCGTCATTTGGATCGCAATTTAACCCTCCCGCAACGTCTTTCACGATGTCCGCCGCTACATACGAGTGATAACGGGTTAATTTTGGACACGCTCGCAATCTTAATTCGAGTTGTCAGCGAGATTTATAAGGATTAAATTTTAGCATGGGATACTGCAGTTCATTCCTACCCTTATTTTTGCTTTTGTTTTGTGTGATATTGATTAGATTAACTTGTTCTTTTTTTTCTTCAAGCATCAAAGAGGTTGCAGTTACTTCAGAAAAGGCTATTTTTTTTTAGACTTATAGAGGTACTCATGAATCTAGCAAAATGTGCATATTTCATATTGAAAATGCTTTCTACTGGCAACAGAAATTGAACGAAACAATTTATATACTGGGCTTATCAGACCCTTTGCCGTGTTCTATTCGCCGTCCAATATATTCGTCAGCATTGACGCATAGAACGGAACGTACACGTATTGACATTGAAACGTGTAACGAAACGTGCGTCCCAATACAACCATTACCAGAATGGATAGGGGGGTCCACTATCACTCAGCCTGGCTATTGCTGCCTCGGTGGCTGTCTCATGTCAAAATTTTGATCTAGCATGATAGATAGTCCGAAGGCCAATAAATTGGGATGAAATTACGAGTATTCAGGTGTATCTAGAAAATTCTAGGTATGACAAAGTTTTAAGTATATGCATTCCACATCTATATTACGATGAAGTTTCTAAATAGCTTCAACGGACGAGTACATGTAGTTAGAATCTAGGTAGCGACTGAGTTAGTCTCTCTTTTGTCCTCTCGTTTTATTGTAGCGCCAAGAAGAAACTATTCAAACCCTTATTTTGGCACTCTGCTTATCTTTTTAAGTACATACTCGATACATTTATTATAACCTTATAAGGGAGTTAATTAGCCATCGACAAGCCTGGCCGGGTGGCCCGCTGATAGCGCGTGTAATCCGATAAAATATACCTATTGCCGTTCGCGCGCGCTCGTTATTTGTGATTACTGGCCGGCGAGATATTTTTTGTTTTTTCGTGATGCTGTTTTGTTTTTTTGGCGAGTGATTATTGATTAAGATACCTACCCATAAGTGGTTAATGCAATCTAGTTTGAGAGGAATAAATAAATGGACGAAGCCGAGTTCAATGTTGTATTTTATAACACGGATTATTCTGATGGTAATTGCAACCACTAGGTAAACTTTTTAATTTAGATTACGTAGGTAGAAACAAACAAACAAATTTTGGTGCAAACAAGCAAATCTTCCGATCCAAAAATATTCCACTCAGACTAAAGAGAAAAGTTTTCGACCAATGTGTCCTGCCAGTGTTTACTTACGGGATGGAAGCAACGACCCTCACAATGAACTTAACTGAAAGCCTACGCGTTGCGCAAAGGGCAATGGAGAGAGCAATGATGGGCATAACTCTACTCGACCGGATAAGCAACGAACATATTCGTCAAATAACAAAGGTCAGAGAAGTTGTTCATACAATAGCCAGACAGAAGTGGAAATGGGCAGAACATATAGGTAGCCAGAATGGTCAAAAATCGGTGTACCAGAAGGGTTATGGAGTGGCGACCATGGGCCAATACGCGCGGTAGAGGCCGCCCACCACTTCGTTTGGTCGACGATATCCAGCGCCACGCAAGACGGAACTGGATGAAAGTGGCACGGGAGAGACGAAAATTGATAAATATGGAGGAGGCCTATATCCTAAAAGGAGTAAAATAAAGGCTGCTATGGATGGATGGATGGACGTAGGTAGAAAAGTGTACATTTTCTCTCATCTGATGGGAAAAATAAATGCAAATAAATAGAAAATCTATTTAGTACACTTGTTTATTTCAACTGAAAAATAGTTTATTTGTTGACTTCATTTTCTATTCCTTCGGGCTATTTCGTCTGATCTTTGTGCTGACAATCAGAAGACCTTCATGTTTTTAATTACAAAATAAAGCTTAAAGTAATTACAGAGTAAGTACAATAAGATTAAGCCAGTTAACTTAAAAGCTTAATTGCTTGTCTAGACGTAAGTGGCTACTATAGAGTCCGAAAGTATGACGTAATGACGTTCCATATTTGAATTATTTTTAGTTAGGGCTTATTTGACGATGGTGAACCGGACCCACGGGCACTATCAGTCCCTTGACCAACGAATGACTTTAGATGCCAAGTCAACTAATAAACAAGTATACCAAAACACCACATTTTCATGATCGTGAAAAATCGAACGCCGGTATAAATTGTAATAAAGGATCACAAGAAAAATGTGCGAACAATGCTTTGCATTTTATAACACTTAGCCGAAACATTGTGGACAAAGATTCTGCTGGGACGACCCGTAAAGGCAATAAAGGAGTTTACATTAAACAACAAATTACAATATGGTGCAAAACGACTGCGATGCGGTAACAGGGTTGCTACTTACAGTTTTTTTTCTACACGAAGGAAAATTAAAAAGCTGTTGGGAATTCAGTTTAAGTGGTAACTCGCTACGTTTTTGAAAGCATGAGCTTTTAAACCGTTTGCATACCGTAAATGTTTGCTTGAAATAATAATCTCTATAAGATAGTTTCAAGTTTGTGCCTGACTGAAGATATTAGTCATTTTTAAAACTTACAATGGGCTAACTTATAACTTATACTTACAGTGAGATCTTTCCAGGCGTCTCTTTCTAGTAATAGCACTGTCTCGTAGGCTTAACCTACTTTGTATGTAAATAGATACACCTACACGGACCTTATTACATAAACGCCTACATAAGATCTTAAGCCGGCCATCGCTCACTGAGCCGTCGATATTAAGTAGGCCTGTTCAAATTAATTTTAGTAAACAAGTGGCAAGCTGGCTTTGAAAATGTAGCAACCCGGGCCGGCAGACCGCTGACACGCGCCCTGACTAATGCCTCGCATTAATAACCCTAGTAATTAATCGTTCGCATGTCCGCGGAAGAAATGCTCTGTCTCCGGTAATTTTACAGTATCATTTAAATTAACGGACTGGACAGTTCAAAGGGTTGTTGACGCTTTATCTGCAGGTGGGGATTTGAGGACAAATGTTTGCTACCGTTGTTCTAGCAGATGGGTTAATAACTTGGACAAGCTTATGGTACAGAACTTGCGTTTTCAATTTTCGACAGTAGAGTATGAATTCGATAGATTATTATCGATTTTTGCGGTTGTCTATTGGTTACGGACAAAATACTTAGTGCAATGGCACTTGAGTTCCTCCAATCACGCAACATATAGGCAAGATGATGTAGCATCTTAATAACAAAGAAAAATATGTTGGTCAACATTCCCATCATCCTCTTCAGCGATCAGCTATTTATTTCACAAAATCGAAAATACCCCAATAAGCATTTAAAACAAAGTGGAACGGTTTGTAAAACACGATCCAGGTAATTTTGTCCACTCAATGCGGATGTTCGCCCTATTGCCTCGCAGAAGGGCCCTCGAGCAGGGATCGTAAAATATACGACACTTCAATATATACGGGTGAAAGCAGAGCGTTTACTGCCCACTTAGAAAAAATGTTGGCTTAATTCAGCACGTCGTTCCCTCCCTATAAATATGGGCGAGCGATTCATGCCTTTTGATGGCCTTGCCCGCAGACAACGTTCTCAACAGATTCCATAAGATTCGTCAGATTAGCTTTTATATTTTTTACTTCAAAGGATAATCGTTTAGATGGACGTTTTCAGTTGCTCTAAAATGGGTAGAGGTTTACTTATTGTAAAACACTATTCCAGAAAATTACTTTGAGAATTTTATTACTCTCAAAGTCCCGCAGACAATGCTAACGTAAAGCCTTATAAACTGACTAAAAGCCTCGACCTATGAGTAAACGTTTAGAGAGAAGTATAGCTTAAGGATTATGAGCTTGATTCGCCAGCTGTCGTAAAATTGATCAATACCTCGAACCTCGTACAACCTCGTATAACATAAATAGAAGGAACGTTTATTACCAGTAGAAGGTATTTTACCGTAGTATCATCATTAAAAAATCTCATCTTGACATATGTAACTTCAGCTACGGTATCAAAATAATGCACATGACATAGAGTTCACCAAAATAATGTGGCATCTATCAAGATCAGTGATCCGTCACTGAATCGGTAAAGACTAGCTACGGCGTAATTAGCTTTTACTTCCATACCTTCACTCCATACCTTCGCTCCACCATGTACTCCGAAAAAAAACGGTTTCATAATCACTCCGTGCCTGTTCGCAATCCCGTCAGCATATTTTCTTTCGTTGTCAGATGTTTGTGAAAAGGGG
Source organism: Pyrausta aurata (assembly GCA_963584085.1). NCBI lineage: Eukaryota > Metazoa > Arthropoda > Insecta > Lepidoptera > Crambidae > Pyrausta > Pyrausta aurata. Next base: position 7,337,132 of record OY757252.1, read on the forward strand.
ACGCGTTTCTATTATCATTAGCATAATTTGAAATGAAAACGTTATTTCTTTGATATCGTAATTTCCATGCAAATTGTCTAATCTAGAAGCTTTTTAATCCGATATTTTTTTGGCATTACGATATCTAAGTGGAACATTTTGTATAATCGGGCAAATTGGTAAATGTTACTTCTAAGCTTAAGCATATCTATGAAACGTAGCTTATTGACAATTGGCGTAGCGATTGCTCAACATGCCCTGAGTCTTGGCGAGGGAAAACTCTACATACGAAGTCAAAGAGTTTTCCTCGAAAACGAATAAATAATACAAAATACAAGAAATGAACGCCTAAAAATTCAGCGGCGTCCCACGCTAACCTTTGCTGGCCAACAAAGCCTTATTCGACACACGTCATCGATTTCCTATCCAGCCAACTGGACAATAAAAAAAACTGCGGACCTGAGACTGTTTACAAAAGATTGCTCGGTACCTGCGCGAAAAAGTGATGCTGGAAACACATCACGCGGTCTCGATTCGGTTTCACGGAACCGTGCGTACCGTCAGGAAAACAATAAAATGTAAATATCTATTTTACTGCCTTCCAATAAATTAATTTCATTCTAATCCTAAATTATTCAATTTCTTAATCAAAGAAAAAGTAATTAATTAACCTGAACAAATAATCAAGTTCCTTGAATTTATTCAACAAAAAATACATGAATGTTTGATACACCTGAAACTGCAGTACGGGTTATCTCCAAGACTTATTTAATTTCATTACCGCTCATGTTCGCCTTTTCATAGCGGCCTTAGGTTGCGTACATTTCGTAGTGCACATTCAGAGTAAACGCAAATATTTAAGGCTGCTGTCACCTACCTTCTAACAAAGTTCAAATGAAAATTTCTCCCCAAAAATGACTAAACTGACTATTTTTTTTGAATGAATTGTGTAGAAATGAACTATCTCCATAAGATGTAGACTCTGAATTTTTTAATCAATCTTTAAAATGTCTGTAATTTGCAATCATAGAAGCCAAATTGGCGGTTTTTCTGGCGCACTCTTCTAGATCACTTGTTGACATCAGCTATCGAAATAACATAAACTTGAAGGGAATTACGTTCTTATACAAGGTGTCGACTCTGTTTTTTTTATTTATCGCTCTGGTTATTCCAAATGAAGACAAAATTGAAACCATGTTTTGGCATAAAATACGCACCTAAAGACAGGCGATTATCTCTGAGATACATTGCACTTATTGTGTGTTATTTGATAAAACAATGTTATAGAGGTTCCTATCTTTGACTTAGCATCTAAATTCTTGATTTTATCTTGTGCAATATATTGAAACTATCTTACTAAAGTAACCTATAAATTTGAGATTTGGAGCTGTCACGAACATTCATCTTCGATCGAAATTTGACAGACAGCGCCGACCGCTCGGAGGGGAAGGGTGTGTCGCTCGTTGTCTTCGCTGCTACTCTTTTATTTCGTGTATGATACTAATTCCAAATTTGAAAATATCACGCTTTGCACAATTTTTATACGGCGACCAATTCGCTTTGAGGCTTTATGCAACAGGCATAAAGCCATAGTGCATTTGGATCGTCGATGGTCTCTAATTATAACAAAAAAGTATTCGTTCTTTTGTATCGATTAGTAGTTGTATTTAAATGATTAATCAATGTTATGTAAACTTGCATAGAAAGGAATCCTTATTAATACTATAAACAAGAAAGATTTATATGTATGGCGACTATTTCAAGAGGTTCATGAGTTGTAACGAAGATCATTTATCATATACAATGTGTTTTTTCGAAACTTGATCAAACAAAATGTGCAGATACTAGGACCAAAATTATCGACAAAAATAATAATAATAAAAAATCTACAAAATAAAATTGTGGTATATGATGAGCAAACTGTTTCTATCACCAAACAGTTAAATGTCAATATTAGACAAATACTGAATTAATAAGGCCAAGAATAGGCAATAGTACCAATTCTATTGCATATGTATGGGGTTGCAAATTATAACCTTATTTATATAAAGTAATATCAGTAACACTACTTTATAGTTCAACAACGGTAGACCGATTTTCATGATATTTACTTTGTTGAATTGGTATTTACCTCTTACCCCTTAAGTTATTATAAAACAGGGCTGGGGCGCGCCGAGGCTGGATATGAAGCAAAGTTTTCTGTGGTCGAAGTTATTTTTTCACTAAAAAGTCTAAAACTCTTCAAAGGACTCCTATTTAGGCAAACCATTTCTTTTTGAAGTCAGTGCCATCGCATGGGCTCTCTCAAGTTCCATCTTAAGCGACATCTATCTGGGCATCGACTCCAAAAAGAAATGGTTTGCCTAAAATGGAGTCCTTTCAAGAGTTGATTTAAGACTTTTTAATGTGTTTTGTTTTTGAAGTCGGTTTTATTGAAATAGTATGGTGGTGAAGTGACCATTAACCCAACAAAATTGAAGACAAATAAGGGCTTTTGTTTTAAGTATTTGACTTTGAGTAGTAAACAAGTAAGTTTATAAATTTTCTTACATCATTCGTGCTTTTGATTTTGAATAAGAATAAACGGACGACAAAAAGTAAAAGGTCAGTTTTTCTTAATATAGACCGTATATAGGCGTTATTTAGTTCCACAACCTTTGATACGCACTTGTACGTACATACAATTGGCCATTGGCGTCAATTCCATACTGTGTGGGACTTGTTCATGGCATTAATTCCATACGCTAGTAACAGTGTTTCAATGGTTTAAACCTAAATAAATAGGGCAATATTTTGCTTATTTAACATTACTTTTCTTTCTACCACAATCTACAGCCACAACCTAACTATAAACTTGTATAGTAAAACGCTTGTTTAAATAGAAGCGTTTCATGTGATGTGTATGTAGTTAATATGAACCTGTATTCAAATTGTATGCAAATGCCATGAAGTTCCATGGTTCTATTTAAGTCCATATTCATATAAATATTTCATTATAGAAAAATGTATATGGACAAAATGATATAATTCCGGTGTAAACCAAATAATTAAATAAAAATTATCTTGTTTATCATCTGTTATACATGAAATACTTAAAATCTTGATCGAAATTTTCTTAACTACATTTTCTGAATGTCAGCTATAATAACTTGTGACATATTTCATATATCATAATACAAATCATATCAAAGAACAGCGTTACACTAAAAAGCATTTATGTGTAAATAAATCCTCATAGCATCCAGCTGGTATGACACGTGGTAGATCAAGCGCAGAACCAATGGCATCATCCACCAATAACCCTTAGTCCCCGTTTCTCGTGGAGTTTACATTCGTAAAAAAATACCTACTCTGAGAAGTCACGATTTGGGTGAAGACATAAAGAGGCAGATAACCGGTACCAACCTGTACCGACTGAGTAGTGATGTGCCAAGTCATCTATTTTTAATCTCGAAATATTTAAGAAATTCGTTACAACAATCCAAATAAGGACCGACTGACACTAGAAAATTGTTTTAAAACAAGATTCAAATCAAGACTTGAGTCGGAAAAGTCTCTATAAAGCATTTCAATTCCATGAAATAGCCAACACGGCACAACACTGGTTAGTCGTTGCAGGTCAGTGCGCGTGTTACCCGCCTCTATATGTCTTCACCCTTTGGATGCATTTCGTTTCTTCTATGCAGTAAGTTTTTTACGTTATTATAACTGTACGTTTGTGTTTAAATCTGTGAATTTAGTTATATAATTATCAAAAGGAAAATGTTCGCGAACGGAATTGACGCGAGCCCTGATTCCGAACTGTATTCACTGTATTCGTAATAGGTATTTTAAATACAAAACAAAAAACTGGTATAACATTAATTTATCACATCGACTTTTATAAGACCATCATTTTCTGTGTTCATCATACGCATAGCCTACTACCTAGAGATAAAGTATCAAAATTGTTTAATTACAGTTAACATTTTTTGTGTCCCGGACATATAAAATCGCACACACACATTGATAAATTCGGTAAAATCTGAGAATCTCCAGACTGTCATATGGCTCTTAAATGCAGTCGCATTCTTATACGTCTGCGAGAAACCACATTCTTTGCGTTTTCGTGAAAAATTGCTTATACAACCGGATTCTACTTGGAAAGCGTGGTCTCCGCGAAAATGGGAGGAAGCGGATTTGATAAGTTATCAGTTCAGGCTTTATTAATATGTACACATAAACTGTATAATATTGTGACTTGTATTAGGTGTTTACACCTTGAAAAAATTAATAACGATAAATTTGTAACACAATAAACTAAATTATAGGTCGGAAGAATCGCTGCAGTTGTGATTACGATAAACATTATTCAATCAATTAAAGGCAAATATATCTTTTTATGTATCATAAATCTGCAAAGAACACTGAATGTTGTATGTAACGAAAATAGTTGAAAAAATCTAAGAGAACAGTTCCTATATGAACCGGTCTTTTATAATTTAACACTTTTCGGTGGTATAGAGATTCTTAAAAGTATAAAATAATCTACCATTTTATTTCGTAAGATTACCTAGGGTCAAGTAGTTTTACTACAGTTTTTTTTCTTTTCTGTTTTTTTTTTTGCAGACGGTCAGCGATCGGGCGACGAAAGTTAAAAGCCGCCACAAAGGGGTACACGCATCCGGTCCTCCAGCCATTGTGGATCGCAACTGCCTCACTCGCGCGAGTGGCTGGGGCTTACAAGACTATAATGGCCCCACATTTTGGTGCCAAAAAACTAACATGACGCCACAATGAGTCTCAGACATCGTATTAGTACAACAATACGATGATCGCGCGAGTCAAGCGACCCTGCTTGATTTAATGCACCTATAGTTATGACAACCTGATCTCTCTCCGGTAGTGTCAGATTGCTGTCCCATCGGGCTATGAGAGTGAAAGGAATATAGAGTGCACCTGTGTTTGCGCACACACTTGTGCACCATAATATGTCCCGCGCAGTCGGTTAGTCGTTATGACTGGCCACCGAAGTCGAAATCGGCTAGGGGAACTATTATTATTAGTTATGACAACGATTCTAGACCAATAAATACACGTAATAACAAATACTAACTATTCATGAAAAGAATATGAATATATATAGAGTGGTGACTCAGAAAATTACAGTAAGCATCTCCGGTCTACTCTTTTGACATCTTTCGCTAGTATTTACAGTTTACACCAAAATTGATTTTGATAAAGTTTTCTATATAAATGTTCTACTTATACCTTATATTATTATTGTGCGAAAATAGTCTTGATCTTAATCGTGTGTCTATAATGTTCGTCTGCACTTTACGTTAGTATATATATATATTCTTTGACATTGCCTAAATTGTAACACCTATAAATGTACATTACTACAAAGTATTGAGTATTAATCTTTGTAAGCGGCCAATGGCTTCCTGGTACATAAAACAAGTATATGGCATAAGTTTCTATCAACATTCATTAATTCTTTCGATATTATACTGGATTAACTATTTTTATCAGTAATCCCAAGATAAACGTTTTGTGTAGGCTGATATAATCTAAAGCTTTTTTTTTCTATTACTTAGTAGGTGTACAGATTTTGACATTGATTTAATTTAAATAGACAAATTGTAAAACGTTGCAGTTAACAAGAATGTACTTCTCATGTAAATAGCAGTAAATTCTTGTTAATAATAGTAGCGATATGATATCTATCAAACAAACCTACTTTTGATGGTGGTCACTAATTCTAAATTCGGTTCCATTCAACTGGTTTTACCCCAGGGTTTTGCTTAATACAATTTTAATGGATTGAATTAGCAATGCAAACCCAGGTACACCCCAAATAAAAATAAAGTCAATTAAACTGGCATTGCCAAGCCAATGGGCAAGCCCATTGAACTGGCCCACATGTTTACAAAATTCAGCCTCATATAAGTACGAATTCATTTCAAAGGAATTTCTAAACAACGGCATCCCGAGCTCCCAATGGTATTCCAACAAAGCCTGGAAGTTGTAGAGGTATTCGAAATTGTTTACAAAATTCAATCCTAAAGCTTCGAGCCAGATTAAATCTAATTTCAACTTGAAGGTAAGTCTGAAATAAGTCTTCATAAAACCGGAACCCTTTGATTTAACCCTCCTAAAGTTGGGCCTGCTGATTGCCCGAAAGTTAGTCTCGCTTGTATTTTGTGCTATCTTTTTTCGTATATAAAACAAATCGAAAACAAGCGAGTAAGTAATGGCTTAAAAGTGAGTTCGGGATCCAGCGGGAACCAACCTGTCGCGAGTCGGGAGCCGCGGCGGGGTCTTGTCGACTGTCGATACGCGATAACGATGCTTAGGAACCATTTTCAACCCATTTTAGTTCATCATATATTTTATCCATTTTAAAAGCCCTTGCAGCACAAAGTTACTAGTATATAATATTAATAAAAGGTTGGATTTTAATGAATAGTTTTGAATTAACACTACACTAAGTTTATACTTTATGCACATGGAAAAGACTTTCCCATAGATATAGATCTCCTTTCTCTCGCAAAGCTCATCTGTTAATCAGATAAGTACGGGTATCACCATGCATCAAATAATACCGTGATTTATGACTCAACAAACCACTACGAATGATTATAGGATGCATTGTTTAGATCTGCTGCAGAAATTAGCGCTTTTTCTATCGACAAGCTAGACAAAGCTCCCGCAAACCCCGCCTGGGCGTTCATTTTTGTAACGCTTCATTTGCAACGGAACTTCTAAGTAGTTCGAGTTACGCTCCAACTCCGTATTTCCTCAAAACGAATACTTAGTAAGTTACTATACAAACTTACGTGGGGAGACAGGTAAATCGTTGTTTGAACCTTTTTATGTTACTACTTTTTCTTAATGGTACGAAATTGCGACATCTATGTAAAGTTTATTATTTGTTTGTTAGTTCACATGTAACTTTAAATTCTCTGTATCCGCTAAATAAATAATGAACATTGAACTCTATACAATAAGTTAGTTTTTAAATACTACCTTAAAAATCGGTGAAAAGTACCTTCTCATAGTTACACCAAAGCTCTTACGTACTCGTAACATATTACTGAATGAACCCCATTATTTAAGGGAACAGAACTTCCTCATTTGCATGTGAAATTAATGCCACCTAAGCTCTTACCACTTGTCCTATTTTAGTTCTTCGCTAATGGAACGGCTGGATCGAAATAACAAATACTTAGTAAAATAAAACCCTTAGTTTAGTTTAAAATTAATAATTTTGTTGAACCTGGCCGACACTCGTGAGTAGTAACTTCATATTTATCATTCACGTAGATACTTAACGTTCAATCAGCTTTTAGAAATATTATAAACAAAAAGCTGTTTCACTTCACGGAGTAAGTGAAACATTTCAATTTATTGCAAAAGATTTTACAAACTCGAGCATTTATTGGAAATATCGGATAAAATGGTATACTGAGGCAAAAATTTATTAGTATACAATAACATTTACGAGCGCCGAGTCGGAGTGCTTAAATCCATCGTTTGTATCGCTAAGCGCTAAGGAATCGACCGTCCACACTCCGTAGCTTATAATTCCTTTAAGCTAAACGGAAATTTATTGCAGCAACATAAATACACTGCGCTTAAGATGATATTTTTCAGCTGAACACCGACAATGTTCCGAGACGATGGTTCTCAAACTCTCGCATTATCATGTTTTACCCATCGAGAGAACAGGCGAAGAAATATCGAAAAATGATCTTTCTCAAAAAAGTAACTATACCTATCTTCAAAATAAAAGTCAAACCTGGAAGCGTAGGGCAGGAAGGCCGTGAAGGCCGCCCTGCGTAGCATTTTGAATGTAAACAAACCGTAGCACGTAGCACGTAGCTAGTAGCATAAGTACTGAAATTATATTTTCTTTATTATTTGATAGTAGTCTTGAGCGTAATTATGAGGTTATAGAGATTTTTAGCTTGTTTAACTAGTGATGAGCTTCATGATTTTCTGTAGCGTCTTTCTAACTATACTACTAACAGTTACAATGCAACAATCATAGTACTCATCATCATTATTAACAGCTAAAGGAAAACCTTCCCCACAACTTTCCACAGCATCCAGTAGCCAGCTGTTCACAGTCAACATGTTATTGAATGTCAAAAGCAAATGTATCGTTTAAGCCCTGCAAATTGATTATGCGCATGGCGGCTATTTTTTTACGTAATGTCGTTGTGATCACGACATGCTTCTTCTGAGTGAGCTCGCTTTATTGTCGTCTTTATCCATGCCATGTCTAGTATAGTCTAGAGACAAGAGCAAAACCATATCATTTTGTTAATATTTTTTTTTATTAAAATATTTGGTATGTTTCTTTTGTATTCGCGAAAAATATTTCGTTATTAATTTGACAAGGTTCCAGCGCATTAGCAATTTGCGGATCTTATTACCTATTTCATAAAGTTTGAGAGCCAGTGCCTCTAGCGGAGTTACGGCTGAGCCGGTAGTTGCCTCCTGCCGCGCCGGAACCGGAAGGGATCCAGCAATTGACGCTGCCGCCTCTGGGGCTGTCCCCGCCTGGAGTGTACTCGTATTTCTTAACTGACAGATTTGATTTCACAACGATTTAAGAACTCCGTTTGAAGATGATGGCTTAATTGGCTGCCAACGGAACTCTGACTTTAGGGCTTCCTGGAATTAAGAAATAACAAAGTAACGGAATCGGGAGGCTTTTACCTAATAATATTATTAATAGTAGATCTTGTTAATTACGTAAATGCAGTAAAATACCTAAAATAAAAATATCAGTACGCCTACGGACGAGTATATTCATTCGCTCTAGGGTTCAGAAAAAATCAATACAAATATATTTTTTCCATTTTCCATTTCTATTCACTGCACGGAGAATGGTACATTTTAGACATTTTAGTCACGGGTATGGAATCTAATGGAGTAATTGTTTCTATTGGCGAGTTGATAGTCATTTATGGAGTTTTGAATGAGAAAGTAAGCATGTATAGTAATAAATTCACAATATGTCAATAGTCTGCAGGATTTTTCGTCTATTTATCTGTGTCCGCTTCTACTTAATAGTATTTATTTAATTAAACACATCATAAGTATGCATGACAAGTAAGTACTTACCTTATTGTTGAGAAGATAACTGTAAGGAGACACATACGTAGCCTTTGTTTTGTTAACTATCTTATAGATGGGTATTGGCCAAACATTTCACTTTTACCTTTATCTTCATCGAGCTTGCAAGGTTTTATTTCTCAAACACCTTTATAGTCTGCGCCTACCCTTAAACCCCTTGTTAGGGTCACAAAAATAGGTACTTAGAAGTAGAAACGCTTTTGAAAATCGCTTCCAGTTTAATGCGGGCTTTACGCGTGCTCGACAATAGGCAATTTTATAGCTCTCGCGACAGAAAGCCGGTATTGTGCTCTGGCAATGCGCAATTTCGTCTATTAATGCATTTGCGTGTGATGCAACAGGGGTTGGTGTGGTAGACCCACTTATTTTTCACAATATGTACTGTCAAATATTTTTGTTCAGCCAGTCCTATTTAGGGCAACCTACATGTCAACTTTCCAAAGCACAAGAAGAAATACGACCACTAATTATCGAACGTAATCGATGAATTTCAGATGAAGATAGATTGTTCCCAAGGTAAGCCTACTGTACCTATTACAATTATTCGTGTATCGAACTCATTCTAACCTATTCAGTGTTATAAAACGAAACCGACATAATCATGTAGGTTAAGGTAAAAAAAGGCAGCCAATCCAAACACTCACAAAGTCTTACAAAAATAATCCCCTCTGTTTTCATATCTGTTGAGTTTAGAAGTGCACCTTCCGCCAGCAAAGTGCCGATTATTTGCCTCTTATTTTATTTGCGACCCTCGATCGGCCCTGTGTAGATAGATGGAGCAATCAGTCCGGCCCTGGGTCCTGCTGACGCGGATTTCAAGAAGGTCCACCCTTGGAAGGGTATTTATTGATCACACGTTGTAAATCTATTAGATGTGTTTACGTGATAAACAAAACATCGTGCTAATAGCGGATGTTTAGTAGATTGTACGTTTAAAATAAGTTAAACTATGATCATTTCAAGAAAATCACGCCGTTTACGACGATTGTGTATAAATGACTCAATTTTAATTCTTAAAAAAAATATTCTGCTTTGAGCAATGGCTTTTCTTCGTCATCATTTATTAAGTTAGGTCTAGGCATTATACTCGTATCCGTGCAATAAAAAACTAATGTTCAAAAAATAAAGTGCGCCTCAATTTTCATTTGGACATAAATTTTCTCAATATTACTAGTAATTATATCAATAACAATTAATGATAATTACTGTTTGCCCGCCTAAGTCTCTGGGTTCTTATCTGACTAACACACGTAATTAGTAAACTGGATCAAACTAGTCAAACAGGTAACTCCGCGCCTAAACAGGGCACGTATTGAGCCGCTAATCTTTATACGAACAAATCAAATGAAGGGAGAGTTATTGCGAAACGTGGACGGAGTGACGATGGCCGTCTGACTCGGTGCAGCTACTTTGGAGTCCAATAAAGGCTGTGTAATAGACTGAGAAAGCATCTGATTAAATCTCTTCTAAAATAACTAGTGTGAAAGTTTTTCTGTTATATCTGTCTAGAGAAGTCTGTCTAGCCTGTCTCTATAAATACGAGTAAGTCATACCTACAGCTGAGTGTAGGTGTTCAAATAAGTACTTTTAGCTTGTTATGTAAAATGGCAGCCTGAAATACTATTGTATAGTTAGTATAGTAGGTTTGTTATTTAAAAATGCTAGTCTAGCGCAAACTCAAATCTTCAATGATGGATGAATTTTTAATTTGAATATAAGCAATTGAGTGTAAAAATACCCAATCTTTAAAACCTGGCTGTATCAATTTGATTACAAATTACTAAGATGTCTTCATTTTACTACGGAAAATGTGCGATAAATATCTTAATATCAAAAGTTTCCAGTGTATCCGGGTCCCTAGCCCATCAGCAAGATCAGAAGCACCCCAACAGTTTTCACCCCATTTGAGCGTTTTTACGGCGGCCTTTCGACTCGAAGAGCTTTGAGACTCCGCAACAAGCTGGCCGGCCAGTTACATCCACAGCTTAACGTGGTTTGGTTACACCCAAAGCACTGTTTTTACCGACTTCTAAAAAAAGGATGTTATCAATTCGACCTGTATGTATGTGATGTCTATAAAGGTTTTCAAACACGTGTGCAAAACTTCGTAAGTGTATGTATTTGTAAACTTGTCTCAGGATTGTTTTTATTGTACAGTGTACAGCTGTACCTGTAAATATTTTTGTGAGCTAACAATACTTACCAATATTTTATCCTTTGAGTGTATAAGTCAGAAATCAAAAAGTTTATTTGCTAGAGTACATACCTTATATAAGGTTCAAGATAAACAAAGTTAATGTTTTAGCATTTTTGACACAGAGCGACGAATTTCAATTATTATTCAATTACACCATTAAAATAACGGGGCATGCCTGTAGTGTTAAACTCAAAGAATCCAAAAAAGCTTCGCTCAGTTTTGGAGTTCCGCAGGGGAGTGTCCTCGGCCCCACACTCTTCCTAATATACATCAACGAGTTTTGTAATCTGCGTGATGTTGAGGGCAGGATTTTCTCCTACGCTGACGACACAGCGCTTGTTTTTACTGGTCCTGACTGGGTAACAGTTGTACCGATGTACATGACTGTAATTCATTTAATAAATTGAGTACCTTAATGTGATCGCATTATCTTTGTTTTTCCATGCTTTCATTTCCTTTTCCCATCCAAAGATTGCGGGTTCTTGCTGAATTCTTACTCTTTATTTGAGTCTGTTTGCTGTAAACACGAACATAGAGTTAATCTTAGATTCTATCTACCATAACGCAGTTCGTATTTTCTCTCTAAAAAGTCGTACTGTAGACATTAAACTATAGGCATTACCTGCCTTTCTACTCTTCTTATACTTTTACACTGTATTTTTGGTTCATTGTTGTTTTCTAATCCTTTTTTGAACAATATTTATTGTGAAGCTAAAAATGTCAAACTTTCAAAGCTCTGTTATTCTACTTTTCTGTACATAATACTGTAAAAATAGCTGTGTTTTACCTTTGTTTGCAATTTTCCTTTAATTTGCATTGGGTGATGATTAGTTTTCCTTATTAATTTAATAAATTCCTTGATTTTTGACATTTTTTTATCTTTATTGACATGGTTGTTATGACAATATCTTTCAAAATCTGACAACTTCTATCAAAGTTTATTACTTTTTCGGGTTTAATCCTCTTTAAACCATCAGTATTCATGTTCTATTCTAGAACCTACCTCGTTCTAAATTTGAACGGCCCAGGCCCCTATATAAGCCTGTACTTTTTTCATTCATTCATTCGATTCCGAGTTGTAATCTCGAACAGTTTTCAACACTCTACATTTTCCTCAAGAAGTCTTGAAGAACCGCCGGTGGCTACTGAAACGCCTCCTCGCACTAAGGGAGGGACCGGACACATTTCCGGAGGAGGATCCGAGTCATATTGAGACTGCAGTAACACCTCCTCGCTCTAGGGGAGAGACCTGTCTCCTTCTCGGAGGAGGATCCGAGTCCATATTGAGACTGTAGTAACACCTCCTCGCTCTTGGGGAGGGACCTGTCCCGTTCTCGGAAGAGGATCCGAGACCAAGTACTTCTGGCACTCCAACTGATTATTACATTTTCTACATAGTTTTGGATACCCTCATCACTGCCGAGAGCTACTACTTCACTTCTGAGAGCTACTACTTCACTGCTGAGAACTACTACTTCACTGCTGAGAGCTACTACTTCACGGCGCTGACACTGCTGCACATCGGCGTCGCTGTTACCTCTGCTGTGTCGACCCTGCACTCCGACTCCGCCCTCTGCTGCCTCCAGGATATAGAAGATCTGAAGACACTTACTCACGCCCACTGCACTCTTCTTACACACATACATTCACTCATCATCTTTTTTTCCACTAATCGGTATTGTAAATATTATTTTTATTTTTATATAAATTCTGTTCCCCTCTTTTACCTCTTTTCTTAATCTTCTCCCTTCACATTTGTCGCTTCACGACACAGTGTATGATAGGGCTGAGAGAGGTTTAATTGCTGCATCAAACTGGCTAAGAGAGAACCTTCTGACTTTGAACCCTCTTAAAACTAAATTTGTATGTTTCACGCCCTCTAACAAATCCCAACCAGGCAGTCAATTTATATTAAAAATCCACTCATGTTCAAATGCAGTTACCTGTGAATGCCCCATGATTGAAAAAGTCAGTCAAATCAAATACTTAGGTATAATACTTGACCAACGGCTAAGCTGGCACCCACATTTGGAACTGTTAACAAATCGTACAAGGAAACTCTTATGGGTATTTAAATCATTGCGGCATGTTATGTCCACTAAACTCAGAAATAAAATCTACATGGCACTTGCCCAATCAGTGCTTACGTATTGCATCTCTATTTGGGGCGGAACAGACAAATCCCACCTTCTTGAATTAGAAAGAGCACAGAGACTACTTATAAAAGTTATGTACTTCAAACCTTACCGTTTTCCTACTTCTACACTCTATAGAATTAGTGGTCTCCTCTCAGTCAGGAAACTTACGTTCTAAATCTTATTCTAAACGTACACAAGTCCCTACCTTTTGTCGACCTGAGTCATAAAAGAAGGAAAGATGCTGTGGCCCCTGTTACTGCCACACGTACAGCTTTTGCTAGAAGGCAATATATAGGTCAGTCCGCCTTTATGTATAATAAAGTAAATACAATTCTTAAAATTTACCCAACGTTATCTTACACTTGCAAGAAAACCTTATCTGAATGGCTGATTTCACTCAGCTATGAAGAAGTTGAAAACCTATTTATTAGAATTGGATAGATAATGATAAAGTTTCTTCTTTGTGATTATTGCACCTGTATGCGAACATTCTGTATCGATCCCAAGGAAATCATTCCGCAGGGCATGCAGGTGCCTGATCAACTTGTCACTTAGGGTAACAGACAGACATGTACACAAATATATACACACCCAGACTCTCTCTGTTTCTCTCACACCACACACACACACACATACATACACACACACACACACACACACACACACACACACACACACACACACACACACACACACACACACACACACACACACACACACACACACACACACACACACACACACACACACACACACACACACACACACACTATACTATTAATTAGTTTCAATAGTATTAAGCTAACCGTAAGGGAAGTTGCGAGTTATTCCCAATACAAGTGTCTTCGACTACTTAAAGGGAAAACTCAACAAATATGTGTAACGATACTATTTGAAATAAAGAATTTTTTTTATTTTTATTTTATTTTTTTTTATTAAGAATGATGAGCAAGGTAGATGACCATTAAACCTAGAATAGACGTAATAGGTAAATACTTCGGTATCTTATACAATTGTGATAAAGGCTAGTTTGCAACAAAAGTGAGTAACCTCATGTCCCGGTGGTGTTCAGTTCTGTTGTACTGTGTATTTTTTTCAAATCTAACTCCATCCCGTTCTGTTCTCATTTCTTAACAAATCCAACGGCTGTTTTTTTCCGTCTGCATTGTGCACTCAATTATATTTGTGCGTGCTTAATTGCCCGCGTAATGAAACTGCCTTTTTATTAAGAGACAGAAGTAATTAAAAACACAATTTGTCGGGAAATGTTCAGCTAATTTGTGGCAAAAATATGTAAAGAAACAACGCTATAACGACTAGTTAAGCAAAAATTTTTAAGGTCATATTTAATTAGTTATGTTGAAATGTTTCCTTGATTGATTGATTAAAACAAAGTTTAGAATTTAAGAACTTACTTAAATTTTATGTTGTTTCTTCCTTTTAGACTAGGATTTACGTTTCAATAGGGAGACCTAGAATTTAGATACAAGTAGGTACTTTAGAAACTCTCAGGCTGTACCTGTTATGCACTGTTCACAGCTACAAAAAGCACATAATCGGTAAACGCTTTCAAAAGTAAAAACAGCGTAAACAACTAAGAGTGGGACGGTTGAATTGGTACCTAAATGGAAATGAAAGAATATCGTAAAATATCGTCGCTAACGTAAATGCTGTTGGCTGCGTTATTTATACGGCGCTTTTGAAACGTGCCCCTTTTAACGGCAGTTTTAAGTGCTGCCGCGGCCGTCCGGTACATCGTTGATCGCTAGCACGATGCGAGGGATAGTCGATGAGCGAGTGTTTTTTTTTTGACAGAGTTATCTAGACAAGTCGTTGCTTCCCTAATCTCTCACCTTGACTTATTCGTGGCTGCTGGTGTTTGGGAAATCGGAGCTTTCCTAATCTCTTATCATGACACATGAGTATCATGGGGCTTGGTGGGTATACACCTTATTCGTCCAAGGTATGTATTAAGGTGTACCCGTTATTTTCTGGGCGGCGCCGCGGTAGTTCTGTTCTATCCTCAGAAGCATTATCCGCGTCCAACTAAACATTCTTAGGTGTGACAACCAAATCACTATCTACATGTACTTATGTTATTTATGATTTAACCCGGGGAGAGGTAATTAAACGGAGTTTACACATAATCATGTAAAGAAATAGTAGATTGTTATACAAGGGGAGAAAGCGACCCATTTCACTCGAGATGTTTCTGGCGCTCGAACGAAGTGAGAGCGCCAATAATTCGAGAGTGAAATGGGTGCTTTTACCCGAGTTAAACATACTATTTTTCATTACGACTGTGAGGAAAACATTAAATTTACAAAAGTGGTTGTAGATGTCTTGGTGAGGTATAATGTAGTTCAGCGAGATAGGAAAACTCAAGTTTTGAACAAAATATAACAGTAAATTTACATTACTATCCTAACCTAAAACGATTAGAAAGAATAACGGCACGAATACATGAAAACAGAGTACAAAAAAGCAGAAAATATCAAATAATTAAAATCTTTGTAAGAATATCGATCGATTTTTTTTTCACAGATAATAACAGAGTCCAAAAATATTTTCTTTTTTTTTTATAAACGTTTTAACGGCTTTGGACGAATCCTTCCTGAAATGACACTGACAATATAAAATAAAAAAAAGCATCTTGGCATTATGGCGGGCAGCCAAATACTTTAATTATTAATTGAATTAAAATTAGAAATTGTATATTTTTTTATCAACGATTATACAAAATACCTACACAATATGATTTTCAATTTATAGCTAAGCAAAAATGATTGTTATTTTAATAACATGATGTGACTCAATTATCTTTGGTCCAAGCTTTGACTGCAGGCCTTGACTCTATGCCATGTCAATTAAAACTAAATTACTTTCCACCCTAGGGATGGATAAGCTATTTTCCACCCGGCTATCTACACAGGAAAGTTATATTTTCCGAACAGGAGAGATGAAAAGTTCATTACGCACTCGGCATCTGAACTAAAACATGCTGCTACGGAAATAGTTCCGTCTGCACCTTTCAACGATTTGCTACGATGCACTGCGTAGCACTCGTAGTCGTAGTTACTACGCCGTAGCAGGGAATATAAAGTAGCCTGAAAGGGACCGTCGTAGCTAAAGGTCAAAGACATTTCGCTGATGAATTGTACCACAACCCAAATGATGATGGCAAATGTAAGTACCTACCTACCAACTACATGCAAGCAAACAGAGTAATTGATTTCATGTAGGTAAATCAAATCAACAAGCTACGTTATTAGGAAATACTCTCCTTAGGCTCCTGCCTCATTTATTTAAAATAAATCCTATTTAATAAAAGCACATATAGCCTAGATGTCTCAGTAGCAGAATTACAGTAAGCTGTACCTATTGAAAATAGGACAGTTTTATTTCTACCTGTATTTTTTTTATATAGACTGGCTGCGCTACGAGCCATCCATCCATCTAGTCTACCCCAAGACCTAAGCCCTTTCGTGTACATACAAGTGTGTATACAAGTACTGACAGCAAATTGGTTTATGATTATTGGACTCGGTTACATACACTGCGTTGACCAGACTTTATGATGCAAGTTTCTATTGTTTTTGGCACATATCCCAGAGCAAGAAATCCTAGTCGTAAGCAGAATGCTACTCGTAGATATTGCCCAATGTCCAGCGCACCACACGGTGACAGCCGCACAGCGTGTCCGACAAACTCGTTAAAACTTAGAGAAACAACGGCCTCACTCCGAGCTCGAGACTCAGAGCACCGACTGCGACGTTAAGTAGAAAAGTGTAACGCGACAATAATATGAAACATTTTGTTGCGACGAAACTTGGCGATATTTAAGCTGATACCTAGACTAGACGGCGAACTTTTTAATTTTTCAGTTTAAATGTGTTTCCTAAGGAAAGTGTTTTAGTTGGAGACAACATTATCGTTGCAAAATAACTCATTTCAGACTTTTAGGGCAGGTATGATCTACGCTAAGTAACTATCTACTCACATATGATTACAAGTACTTTTTACTCGATAATTTGATACTTATACTATATCCCATTTTTTTGGCAATATGCAGCCTATATAACTACTTTGACAATTCATGTTTGTGTTTAAGCAAATCAAACTCACTTTCTCTGGAGGTTCAGCCGGTTTCGGCAACAAACTAACATTAACTTTTCACAGACTTTAACCATCCCAAACTGAGAAAGGTCGGTACATCAGCACTAGTAATAACTCGGAGTAATCTACGGAACAATAGCGGTTTAGTGTAGGGGCCGTTAAAATTATAAATATCCAGGGGCTCACTAACTGCCCCAGTATTCCGTTAAGAGGATTCCCAAAGCTGTAAATTGCGTGAGCGAAATATTTACGAGACAGGCTTTCGCGGCATTACGGCGACTATGTGCATACATTGCGCCCCGCTCGTTTGTTGCAAAAATGCAACAACATGGCGCTATTGCATTAACAATCCGCCAACTAGATAACTGCCATGTTTATTGGCGCGCCGCAAAGTTAAATGTCGATTGATTATAGCATGTATTAACACAGTAAACAATGAATTTAGTTATCAAAATATCGTGTACGTAATTGCTAACAACCAGAGGCTAGACTAGCGGGTAAGTAATGAATGACTACCCATAATACACATCATATCATGCAACATTTAAATGAATAATATATCGCCACTTCGCTAAAAAAGTGTACAATCTCAAAAATACCAAACCTTAGAGGAGAGCGTTTTGAAAGTTTAACAATTAATAAAAGCGTCATTTAGAAAGTTAAGAAGTAGATTTTTTTATCTAAAAATAATTCAATCCTTTATCTTTCAAAATAATATTTTATTGGATAATATTAAGAAAACGTACATATGAAAAAAAAACTTTAAAAATACTTGTTTTGACTTTAGCTACTTTTTGAGAAAATATCTGCTCATAATTTAGTTAAGTGATAGTTTATTTTTGAAGAAAACATAAAAAAGATGGCGTTTTTAAATGAAAAAAAAAGCAACAATGTAACATAACATTTAACATTAAACCTGTAAATTATTAAAATCTTTTACAAAATAAAGAATTAAACATTTTTACTAGGTATGACTAAAACTTATAGACGTTTAACATCACGGCACACTATTATGCTTTTAATAAAACATCAATTTTTTAAGTTTTTCCGAGTAATAAAAATATTATAATCTCTGAGATTTTTACTTTCCTCTTGACAGAAAGTATCTATCAAAATATTAAAACAGAGCTACGACCCGCTGGAACTTCTGAGCTGCTATAGCATAGCAGCTAAGATCACTCTACATACTGGATAGGACGAACCAAGTCCATGACGAGATCATGGAATCCAAGGGCTGGATCACAAGCCTAAAATAGATTAAAAACTGCGGCTTTCTCGATGCTAAAACGTGGGAAGAGAAGTGCAACGTTGCGAGATACATCTTCTGCGACGCGAGGGAAGAAACCTACGCGACGGTTGCACTTTAGAGGCTCACCTACAGCAACAAGGAAGTAGAAGAAGTACTGGTGGCAGCACGCGCGAAGGTCCCAGATTGGAGCTACAAGCATCATTGATTGAAACAAGGTTTGCGAAGGCCATCGAGCAAGAACACTGACTTCGCATCAATGACACTGTCTACTGGAGTGACTTGCAGACAGTTTTACTTATGTTGGCTGAGGAACGGAAGTCGACGCTACACGGCCCTTGTAGCACACCGGCTCGGCGAGACCACCCAAGAAGCGAGCTTAGCAGACGTGGCAGTGGGTTCTTGCAACTCACCAGAACTTAACTGATGTGGCAACACGAGCCAGTTACGTGCCAACGTCAAAATAAGATCCATGGATTGGAGTCATTTCTAGAGAAGCCTAGGCGAGACTGGCCACGCCCAGAAGAAAGCAGCGATGACATCGCAACCGAACTGCTATACGTTATCACTGAAGAACAGAAAAAAGGGGATGCAGTACAGCCTGATATCAGCCGATTGGATCCACGGCAAGAGTACTGCAGTTCGTGGACTGTTGCCGCAAGAAGAACACTGCGCCACGACCATATCGAGAAGGCAACGAATGGCTGCGACGAGGACAACAAGACTCGTTTCCTCAAGAAATAGACTGCACGAAGAAAGGCATTCTTCATCGCTTCGACCTATTGTTGGACTACTACTATACTTCTAAAGCTCAATGGACGCGCGAATAAGGCAAAAGTACCTAAAACAACTAAGCGACCCATACTATTGGACGGCCGTATACAGTATACCGTGGTTGGGTTATAAAAGTACTCAACAATAAATCCATAGTAACAGTGAGTAAATTAAATCAGTGCAGTTTCATTGGGACCTCCTCAGTGCCTAGCAACAAGTACTTAAGATCATTCTACAGACCATTCGCTCTGGGCCAGGATGTGATCTACTCATCCTCCATGGCCTAACTCCAATGGAAGTAATTTCGAAATAGTCTTATTAGATTTGTCATCTTTACCATTTCAAAACTATACAATTTAAAAAAGTATCTTCTGTTTCCACATATTTTTTTCGTCAAAACTAAACAATTCATAAATAATACAGTTTATTAGTTCAATATTTTATCGTAAAAACTGCATAATTTTTAGTATGTATTGTCTTTCTGAAAAGATTTGGCTAAATGTGAGGCCACTTTTATCACGAATACCATTCAAATACGATATAATATAGTATTAAAGAGAATTATAACTTACCTTTAGGTTGTAATTTCGTTATTTTTTACTTTTTATGAGAAAATACTACGTTGATTCTACGGATGCTTTGTCTAAACTGAAAAATGATTTCTTTTTGTGCGAAAAAGATGCAAAATCGCGCCAATTCAAAACTAAACATTAGATCCCCTAGCGGCGATTTTGCGAAGTAGCCTTTTTAGTCACTATTGAAGAGAAACATTCGGTGATCCTGAGTATTTCTGTATATATAACTCGATTTCGCAAAAATTTCGTTTTTGTATACTTTTTGTGAGAAGCGGCGATATGTTGATTGCTTAGATTAAATACTTCCCAGATGCATTCCAACACAACCCGTTACAAATCTAAAATCCGTAGCAAAAGCCCCGGAAAGGCGTGCAGATTTTCTTTGTTTTTCCACTGCAGGACTCCGCCGGTCACTGGAAAAACGGGAACAAAAACGATTCGGCTAACCGCCAAGCGTTAATAAATTCTTCGAATTTGCGGCGACGGCAACCATGCCGGACGCAACGGACAGACGCACCGGCCGCGGATCGGGGAATGTTCTCTGGTTTGGGAAATTTTCAGTTTGCACTTCTATCGGACGGCGAATAAAAACGCTGTATAAATTAAACCGCCTTCAAAAAAGCCTGTTTTAAAAACCGTTTTATTTTTATGATTTTAGATATTACATTACCCATATCTCAAAAACTACTGGACCGATTTTGATGAAACTTACACTGAACCCTAAGTTGGCATATACCCGATTGAACTAAACACAACAAAATTCTGTTTTTTTTTCATAGTGTTTGATGCAGCCTACTTGCAAAATTCAAATGGTTCACCAATGTGTCGGTGGCAGAGTGGTAGCATGCGCCCGGATAGCGTACCGGAGCGTAGGTACCCTACCTTGTCTGACACAGATTGCTTTTCACAAGTGCAATTTACTATAATATAACATACTTACAATACACTTTAGGACTTGCACACGTGCTTGGAAGCGTTAGAAGATCAACATACCTACTCAAAATATTATCAAATCCTAACTACTATATCACATAATCGTAGGGTAAGTATTTACACATCATTCATGCCAGTCCATTTTAAGTACAGACTCGTAGTTACAAATTTCAATTTTTTTTAACGCGCTATTTTTGTGCTAGTTTGCGAGCTAGGTCTTCTAGTATAATGTACTTCACAGTGTACATCCGGGCGGCTGAGCCAGACGCCTAGAGGGATCTGGCCTATCTAGGCTGATAACGAATCGTAGGTGACGCTGGTATGTCCAGGTTTCATCGTAGGTGACGCAGTAGTTTTCGTGTAAAATTAAAAAAACTTGGCTCAGACAGCCAGAATTTCACTTTTTCTGACACTCTGGATCTCAGCTCTCAGAGGGTTTCAAGGCGCTGTTTCTTATAAGGAATGTGACGCGTAGGTGACGGCCATCCGAAGTAGTTTCATCCATTTTAATCTAATACTTTTCGAGAAATCATGATAAACGTATGGCTCAGACAGCCGGACATCCGGTCGTCTGAGCCAACTTGTTTTTCTCTATATTTCACGAAATACTATGTTTCGGACAAATGTTTTAACGATATACTGATGTGACGACGTTAGTGACAGCTCTCGACCAGATTTGAACCTTCGTGACGCACGCGTTTAGGAGCTATTGAGAAAAAGCTGCTGGCTCAGACAGCCGGATGCTGGCTGTCTGAGCCACCCAGTTCTACCACTTCCTGGTGTTCTACGAAGCTGGAAACTCATCAAACCTGATGTGACGCGGACTCTGAGTAAGTATAATCGTAAGTGACGGCTCTATATGCCGGCAATCAAAAGTTATAAGCAATTCAATACTTTTCCATACATTGATGCATTTGGGTTACCACACTTCGCACTTTTTATGGGAATGAAAATACAATATAGTAGAAAATGTAAGCAAAAGCCCCCATTTCAAGGCAGTTGCTTTCTCCTGCGTTTTAAATATGTAATTATGTAGTTAATAACTTCGCCGATGAAGGAAAATATGGTAATTATTTATGGTCTCAGGTATGATGTACTCTTTATTTGGAAATAACTACTAGTTTCAGTTAGGTACTACAGTATTAGAGTATTTCGGTAAGGTACTTCGTACTTACTCAATCCTCATCTCGTCCCATGTGATTACGGCCCACTTGGGACAAGTTGCAAAAAAACAAAATTAATACTAACTTCATTTTGCAAGTCGTCTCCTGTTTTTATGGGTGGAAAATATAGTCATTTATCAACTCGTCCCACCATGCCTACAACTTATATGGGACGAAATGCAGAAATCATAGATTTAATTACTTTCAGTAAATCTTAAACTTTCTCATCGTTTGAAATGAGACATTTTTAAGAATTTCTAGTATAATTAAATAGAGCTTGTAAATAAAATTTACTTACCGCAGAAGCGCGATGTTCACGTCTACACATGGATACGAATGCAATTAATTTCCTTCTGTCAACAAACATGTTTTTTTAAGTCCGTTTATCTACTTTAGCTTGGCAGTTATGGCACACAACACAACCAAACCCGGCTGACTTCCCGCTTGCAATAAACAAACAAAGTTCCAATGCACGAGCAGGACGACGCAAAGTATTCGAAATGCCAATGAAAATTTATCTTCACCAGGCATTAGGTTCAAAATTACTTGTGCCCTCTAAAGTTGATAAGTATTTGTAAGATCACATAACGGTTCGAATTTGCAGGTGACTTTTTCAGTAATTTCTATTCAGTTAACTCAAAGCGCGCGCAATAGGGCGACATAGTAAATCCAACAATATCTCTGCGATTTAAAGTCTATAATTGAGTAGCGCGTAGGGCTCCACAACTCAACAATCGAGGCACGGCAAGCGTGCGCGCAAAATATTTCGTCCCATATAAGTTGTAGGCATGGTGGGACGAGTTGATAAATGACTATATTTTCCACCCATAAAAACAGGAGACGACTTGCAAAATGAAGTTAGTATTAATTTTGTTTTTTTGCAACTTATCCCAAGTGGGCCGTAATCACATGGGACGAGATGAGGATTGAGTAAGTACGAAGTACCTTACCGAAATACTCTAATACTGTAGTACCTAACTGAAACTAGTAGTTATTTCCAAATAAAGAGTACATCATACCTGAGACCATAAATAATTACCATATTTTCCTTCATCGGCGAAGTTATCAACTACATAATTACATATTTAAAACGCAGGAGAAAGCAACTGCCTTGAAATGGGGGCTTTTGCTTACATTTTCTACTATATTGTATTTTCATTCCCATAAAAAGTGCGAAGTGTGGTAACATGGCTCAATGTATCGTAATGAACAACGTTAAAGTAACTACAATCCCCTCTTAGCCTCCCCTACTAAAACGTATGTTTTTTGTCATTCCTAATAATTTTCGCAGACCACAACGACAAAGATTAATTTATTTTTAACAAAAAGTTTAAGATAGGGTAATAATTGCACGTAAATATAAGTATAAGAAATTAAAGACTGCTTCGTGTAGGTATCATAAAACATATTTTATTTTCAACAAATTACAGCGTATATTATTCTAATCACAGGTCTATCAAATTACAATTATTCAAAATATCTTAAAAACGCCTTACCATATAAAATATTAGTACACAAGTCTCGTTGGAATTGTCAGTTATTTGGTCCTCATGTCATTACATCTACAATTTACTAACATACGTACAAGTACTGCAATAAAATGTCAGAAATACAATAATAATTAGAATACCCATTATTCTATGTCATCTATAAACATTTACTGACCAGAAAAATATTTTTACATGATTATTGAAACAATAGGTGGAAGTATTGTTACACTTCATTAATCTGGTTAAACTTTACGGGCGTAAAAATACACATTTTCTGATAAGTCAATGTTAATTACAAAGTAGAATATGAGATTTCCGAAACCTCAGAATACACATAGGACTTTCACAAAAAATGATTACAACAAATAAATAAGTACATTACAATACAAAAATGACATTATATTACAATTTAAAATTGAAATAAAATTGAGTTTAATCGACTTGATGCTCTAATATAAATACAATAATTATCACTGTCAACAACATCTAAAAATATCTCACCGTCATACAATATTACGTCTAAAACTAATATTTCAAGCAAGCGGTACAGGTACACCTAAAACAAACCTTAATACAAAAGTCAGTCCATTGTCACATTACTATGGAATATAACATCGTGTCGACAGACAAGCAGTCATCCAAGTTTCTTATAGCAACACACAAATTCATATTCAACACAAAATAGTCCAGGATCTATTTAGTCTCAGTTTATGTAGTTGAAGATACTAAAATCGAGCTTGAGGGAATTTTCGCTAGTTCATAGATAGCTTCGCCTTTCAGTTGGGGCAAGCTTGATACTTTAGCTAGTGTTGTATCTAGGTACTTGTTGTATACAGCCTTGTATTTTGAGTTCTCTACATTTATGACTATTTTCGCTAGCTTTCTGATGATTGGGTCGATGTGGTCGAGTGAGTAGCCGGAGTAGTATGATAGGGTGGGGGTCCAGACGTCCTCTAGTTTCTTGCTAGACAGTAAGTATAAGGACAGGCAAATAGCAGAGGCTGCTAGTTCAGAGGGTCGGTAGTGGGCCATGGAATACTCAACTAAGCTTAGGTCAACAAAATATTTGGCTAGGTGGTGGTTCTTAGACGTTCCATGTGCAGCTTTTACAAATCTGAAACAAGAATTGTTTTAGTTAATAAAACTGCAAGACCTTTAGTGGAAATGGATGTACTCCTCACAGCTGTCTGAGAGCTATTACTTTTTGCCATTCTAGTCTTAGAAGTACATTTGATTGCAAAGTAGCAGATTGCCTCCTGAGGTGTCAAGACTAAGCCTGCAAAATAATGTTCTGCTTGACCCTTTTAACTTATTAAAACACTAGTGACTTACAAGTTTGACCATTAAAAACATTAGAAACTTACCTTCTCAAAAAGCTGAGTGGTATAGGTCTAGCAAGACAGAAGCCAAGTTTCGACATGATTTCTCGTTCACACTGGAATACATCCGACTTGCTGTAGGCATTGTCGGTCACATACACAAAGTCTCCGACATCTGGGGGGTATATCTCTTCATACTTGCTCGCGATGAACATGGCAGTGACTCCAACAAGTTGCAGCTGGTTCCGTTGCACATTTGGCATAGCCTGAAAAATATTTACTTATTACATTAATAAACTACTGACTATAATCCTACTGCTTATATAAATTAAAAAAGTTTCAGTATTTTAAACTTAGCTCCTATGCACACTTCATGGTAAAATGAGTAAATAATAATTAATGTGAATAAATAGGATGGCCTTATTTACCTGTAAATATCTGTCAATTATTCCCACAGTCAAATGGAATGTTTCTAAAACTAATGAAAACTGCCGCTGAACTTCCACCAACCAATCGATCAGTGTTGCCCTCATTTTTCCAGTAATCACAGTCTGAAAAAAACAATGAGTTATTAAAACCATATGAAAGCTAATGTGCAAAAAACACAATGACTGGTAAAAAGACTGGTGTTATACTTTGCAAAAAAAGTATGTATACAATCATACCTGTTTCTTCAAATGATCAAATTCAATAGGATATTTCTCTTCAAGTTCAGTCAAGTAATGGTAAATGTCTTTTATATAAATTGACATTAGCAGTGGGCTGTTTTTATCGCCAGCATCAATATCTTCAATGTCTTCGGGCAGTTGCGGTGAAGGCAGAACTGGCTCTAACTCAGCTGCCTTCTGTTCTACTTTGGTCTGGTCTATAATACCAAAGCCCTGCGAGTATGTTGTAGTCTCAGCCAATTTAAGTTTTCCCAATGACTCAGTGGGATCTTTTAGGATTGGCTTCAGTTTACTCTCTTTTACAATATTTTCCCTGACAGTTGGCAGTTTAGAAGTCTTCTTAGTCTCTTGGAAGCATTTCTTAGCCTGGATCAAAATGTTGATGGAGTCTTTCACCTCAGCTGGTTTATTTTCTTTGGCCTAAAATAATTTTATTTATTTTAATCTAACTGTGATATTTGATCAGGTATATGTCACATGATATCAAAGGAAACCTAAAATGTTTATTACCTTAGCACGTGCAGCAGCCCTGGCAGCCAGATTCGCAGTGCTCTCTTCTCGTCGGAGAGGAGGCCTTGATGACGGCTGAATAACTTTAGTGGGGAGACCCGTGTCCACTTTTGACTGCACATGGCTGTAGTTGCTGTATATAATAAAGAAACATAAGATGGTGAATAATGAATGAATATTTATGTATGACCAGCTCAAAGAAATAGTCATTTAAAAGCATAATCTTTACATCTATGCATGTTGAATGAAGTAAAGCTAAATTTAAATTTACATACGAGGTAGTCAAAAGAGGGTAGACAAATAAAATTAAAAAATACCTTTTACTATTAGCTCGGCTTAGAGATGCTTTTTTCTCGAATTCAGCGGTTGCTACGGCTACTTTGCCGACATGGACGTCGCGTTGGGCTTGAACGTTACTATTCAGATCCCCTAAAGCACCACGCATCGTCAGCCCCTGTCGTTTTGCAGGCAACGCCATGCTACTTTTACCCTTGATTCCGTACACATTTTCTTGATCCTGGATCTGCATCTGTGACATTATTCATTAAAATAAATACCACATAATCCTAAAATTATATCAAAACGAAAACGGTTGGAGGTAGCTAGATTACCTGTCGTTGCCTGCGGGCGATTTCCATCTTCTGCAGTTACGTGTTGCACGTTAAACAAGATGACAACACTTCACCAAGCACTTATTGTAGGATTATTTACATTCAATTATTTTATACGATGCTTTGCAACAATCTTGACCGCCGACAGAGATTTGTTGTTTGATTGACGGACGAAAGAGTGGCGGAGTTGACTGGAAATAACGGACAGTTTATTTTCAAATCAAATGCTTTGTTGTGATTGGCGGATTGCAACCACCGGAACTAACATCTCAGTACTATTATTCTTAGAGGCTACCAAAATGCTATATAAACTTAAATCATTGACACGGTAAATATTATTTACTGAAACAAATATAACTGCTGTTGCTAATTTATATTTTAAAAGTACATAATAAAATTTAATTATATAAGAAGCTAGTATGAGCTACACCGGAAACAGCTGGTTTAGTGAGTTACTGTTTTTGAAGCATCAGTAAACTTTGCAATGGTATCAGACCTAAACAGCCTTACCTGATATATAATAATATTTTGATACCGTTATGTGAAAAATAAATAACGTTATTACGTTATGAAAACGAATACCAATCTTGTTTAATAAACAAACGTAAAACACGCTACATCATAACTTTTAAGATAAACAAAATGTTTAGTAACCAAGCTAGATGGGCGCCTACCCGGATATAAACCCAGCCACTGAATAAATATCCAATCCACGCTATTTTAACCCACCCGATTCCAATTGATACTGGGTATAAATTAAAGCCAATAAAAACTGTCATTTAGTTGCGAATACAGTGAGTACCTGCATGTTGGCAATCCCAAAGGGGAAGAGGGAGACTGTGTAAGGTTAAACAGTTGTACAGGACAAAATTTTATTCAGTGCAGTACATTATGCGTATTTGTAGATCTAAGAATTAAGTACGAACTAATTTTATAAATATATACATATAATGTGGTTACAGATGGGCGCCTACCCGGATATAAACCCAGCCACTGAATAAATATTCAATCCACGCTATTTTAACCCACCCGATTCCAATTGATACCGGGTATAAATTAAAGCTTGAATTTAAAAATTAAATCAAATATTTTTATTGAATTTTGTCACTTTTATGGTGCGATTGAATTTCTTTTCAAGTAGTATAAAATACTGAACTATAAAAATGGTATATTTTTATTTAAATCCAATAAAAACTGTCATGTAGTTGCAAATACAGTGCGTACCTGCATTTTGGCAATTCCAAAGGGCAAGAGTCTCCCTCTTCCGTCAGTGTAAGGTTTTAAACAGTTTTACAGAACGAAATTTTATTCAGTGCAGTACATTATGCGTATTTGTAGATTTATGAACTAAGTACGTACTAATTTTATAAATATATGTATGTACACATATAATGTGGTTGAAATTTAAGAAAGCTTATCGACAATATTTACTGTAATAATGCAACCTAACGTATCGATGTGTAAACCATAAAGCGTTTTACGAAAGGTCACGTCAACGAGTTATTCTGAAAATACTACGAGAGTATTAACACATTAAAAAGAAAATGAATTGCTCAGTAAATTCCTTACTTGTCAGCTCTATGACAATGGCCAGAGTCACACAAGCGATAAGTATGCAAACAAAAACAATACTTTTCCACCAACCCTTCCCTTTATCTTTTTATCTACCTGGGATTGCCACGTGCGCAGTTCTATCGCCGTTGGCTATAACCTGCTCGTTTTGAATGAAATGTCACTGCGCGTAGTGTCTTTGTAATAACTATTTTTACAACTTCTCTATCGACGACGGATTTAAGGTAGTACTGTCAAACATTGAGTTACAAATCTTACAAAATTCGCGTAGAGTGCATTTATTGTTATGTAATACTTATAATATAAGAATTAGAGATGGGCTGAGTACTCGGCTAATACTCGGTACTCGGCATACTCGGCAGGTTTTTTTATACTCGTACTCGGCCGAGTAACTCGGTTTTAATGCCGAGTATACTCGGTTTAAGATAAGCAATATATTTAGGTATAGGATGGGTAGAGACAAAATGAGGAAAACGCTAATAAAAATAATAATATGTGAAATTTTATAAAGTTAGATTGTGATGTGGTGATGCAAAGCTCTCTGCACGTTCTAGTAACAGACAATTCCTTTTTTCTTCGTAGACTTTACCATCCTCCGAAAATAATCAGTCGCTGTGCATGGTGCTTGCAGGTGCTCATAGAAACACTCTTGCTAAGCGTACCAGTTCTGAATACCTTGTTCGGGGCCGTGCCCACCTCTCGAAAGGACTCTTGCTTGTGCTAGCAAATTTTCTTTGAAATAGCGACTTGATTGAAATTTTGTAAATAAAATGTAAATCTGTCATTGGCGGTAAGTCGTACATGTCTATATTCTATGTTATCATCACGCTGTGGATTTTGTAATACAAAAAAAGTATAAAAGTATAAGGATCATCGCGCTCTAGTGGCTTGATGAAAGCTTATTCTGCGCGAACCTGGTTTGTACTTGTTTACACACCCGAAATAGGAATTTGATTGAACCGAGTTACTCGGCCGAGTACTCGGTTGGAAAAAAAATGAACCGAGTAAAACTCGGTACTCGGTACTCGGCAAAAGTGCTACTCGGCGCATCTCTAATAAGAATGCTTTAGCAATTAAGGAATGATATTTCAAAGTGTTAAACGTGCTCAAAATATATTAAACTCAAATACTTATGCAAAACAAAAAAATACGACGAGATGCAGATTTACATTGAGTGTTGTCACCGCTAACAAGTGCCCCATCATCGAGTGAAATATTGCAAAGTTGAGATAACTCCTTTTGACTCTGTCATTTTGTAAGTTATACTCATTTAAAAAACGGTTGTTCATACTACTCAACATTATCCGATTATGTTGAAACGAATAATACACTTAATTTATGATTTTAAGTGAATATGATGACTGACTGTATAGCATAAACGACATTTCTAATCATATTGTAGGTGTAGTTATTCATATACAGCCAACTGATACTCAAAACAATGAGTATTCAACGTAAATTTAATAAATACCCAGCATTCTTAATAAACACCCAGGTAAATTAGGTAAAAAAAATCAATTTTTACCTACCGGGTGGGAATAAATTGGATAAATATCCACCGGATTTCTACCCACCCGCCCATCTAATGTACCGTATTGTGCGAATCCGAATTTCCACCCACCTAGCGTTGTAAGTCTACCGTAGCCTACCAAAGCACACGGTAGCCTGCCGGTAGGCTACGGACTACTAGGTAGCTTTAGTAGATAACGTTTATTATGGAATTTGCAAAATATAACAATAAATCATTAATTTTTATTTAAAAAAAACATACTTATTTAACTAAAATTGAATAATAATGTCTGTTTTAGTAAAAATACCATGATTTGTTTCAAATTCCTATTAAAGAACATTAATTTATTTCAAACAAGAATTAATTCGTTAAACAATTAAATGAAATCTACGATTGCTACCGCATCTTATGGTAAGATTCCGAAGTCTACCGGTATGCTACTGCATACTTCGGTAGTAGGAGATACATTGGACTTACAACTCTACATAAGAATACAGGAAATGTATGAAAACTGGAATCCGATCAATCGATCGATTTCCTAGGAATTGTTTAAAATTCCGCAAATAGACCAAAAATATTATATATTAATTGTAACTTGCACTTTTCGTAGGAAATCTATAAAATTTCTAATAGATGCCATAAAATGTATTAAAACAGCTATGATAATTAATAGCAAGTGTGTCATCAATATACATGCATACATCCACACATACATCATGTAACACTTAATGGTAGTTGTCAAAAGGAATTTATTTTAAATAAAATTGAGTTTAATTTTACCCCTAAATTAAAGTTAGGTTAGGTCCTATTGCTCTGACTACCACAGAGCGCAAAGGCGAGTAAGCATGCCGTGGTAGCGGCCACTGAGCGCCATCCATCCCATCACCTATAGTTTCCTTAGATGGGTCAAATTTCATGGAATTGTTTTATCATTTAAATTGAAATTTCATTTCTCGGTTCACGATAGGAATTTCATTTCCTAGAAATTGTAACAATAGAGTGTTTGCCTATTTGTTTTATCTGATGTTAACAAATTTTCTGTAACATACATACAATGTATTTTACGGTAGGTACGGATTATGTAATGCGTACATCGAATAAATTCGTAATTCATTTTATTAACTTGCTCTTCGTTAGTTTTTTTTACAATAATACCGAAAACCGTAAACGTTAAAATGATGTTAAAGCTTTCAAAGTGCAAAGAAAAAGCAAAGAGAAAAGTCAGCTTGACGTTGATGTGTCAAATGTCATTGTCAAAAAACTACAACAAATCGCAAAACCGCGCATGGTGAAGTGAACTGAACTGAATTTCTCGCTCAATAATCCTTGAGATTACAATATTGGTAAAAAATAACCCACAAAGTGTAAAATTTTCACATAAGCCCCTAAAGCGATAACATTTATCACGAATTTCATACGTTGTAAGAGCCTTCTGTCGTTTGGAAACCTTAAAAAATTTACCTTGTAACCTACGCGACTAATTTAATTATTTTCTGTCTCGTAGTTTTTTCGAAAATGGTGCAGAAAGGGCCTCGTCCTCTGGTACTGTGCGGACCATCAGGATCAGGAAAGAGTACGTTACTGAAGCGTCTGCTCAAGGAATTTCCGGATAAATTTGGATTTAGTGTGTCTCATACTACCCGAAACCCACGACCGGGTGAGAAAAATGGTGTACATTACCACTTTACCAACAAAGATGACATGTCCGCTGCTGTAGAAAGAGGCGAGTTCCTTGAGACAGCTACTTTTAGTGGAAATATGTATGGAACAAGGTAAGTTTCAAGTAGTTCCATAGTTCTATAGAAGGATCAGATTTGGCCATGTGCTCGTTGTTTTGAGAGCATTGGCAATTTGCCAAAATTGTATGCTTCATTTTCGTCATTGTTTACCTCTACTCTTTTCATACTAACATGGTTTCCTGATGAAAATGAAAGATGAAAATTAATACACAAAATCATTATTTTTTGTGATTGCTACTTTAAATAACAATCTAATTGTGATAAATAGAATGAATGAATTACTCCATCATTAGAGAATTTCACCAATTTCAGCACCTTACTTTGAGAAATCCTGCTTTCATACAAAAACAAATTTAGACAAGGTTGACGACTTTTAAAGTATTGGAAGAAATTTGTATGTGTTAGTTAAAAATAGCCCAAGACTGCAAAATGGAGACAGAAAAGTAGGAAGGCGGACCCCGGGCGTCATAGCACGCAACTGGGAACAACGCCGGGATGATGATGCGTTAAAAATAGCTCCATCACAGAATTTTCCTGTTTCCTTGGTCTTATCAAAAAGTCAAAACTTTTATTTTATTGTTTTTATTGTGAAAGATCTTATTAAGCCATTGTTATAAACAGAAATCATGTTCTCACTTCCAGCAAACGAGCTGTTGATGATGTAAGGCGCACTGGCAAGATATGTGTATTGGATATTGAGATTGAAGGAGTAAAGCAAGTGAAAAGTACAGATCTTGATCCCCTATTGGTGTTTGTGATGCCACCTTCGATTGAAGAGCTTGAGAGACGTTTACGTGCTCGTAACACTGAAAATGAGGATGCTCTAAGGAAACGTTTGGACACAGCTCTTAGAGAAATTGAATTTGGTAAGTAATATTTACATTATTGTTTTTGGATTGTTTTGATTGAGAGGTATAAGTTAAGATAACTCTTTATTGCACATCAAATAGGTTAATTACAATATCTGAAGTATTAAACCATGTTTGGTAAACCCACCCCACCCATGTTGGGTTTCATAATTAATTTGAATTATTTGCGCTAATATGATATCTTGAGAATATTACCATCCTATTAAGAGATAACAAGCAACTTAAACTGATATTACATTATACACTACTACTATCATTATCTCTGTGATATCACTGTAATGTTTTTGTTAACCACTGTTTAGTTAGATAGTAAAATATCATTGTAATAATAGTAAACATGCCTTGATTTGCAAATTAAGGGCAGTTTCACAATTTTCTTATAAGATCTGGTTAGCACTATCAGTCCAATTCCTTTTTGAATTATTCGTTGGTTAGTGTTTTTTATGTTGATGGTGAAACACACCCTCAATAAATTAAACTAAGTAATTGTATCTGTAGTTTGTTATTCATTAAGTAGGTAAGATCATTATCTGATCTGACCTGTTTCATAATATTTTAAGAAGATTGATAATATAATATTTTATAATAATAATGTTTTTAATTTAAATAATTTCAGGTCAACAACCAGGCAATTTTCACATCATTATAATGAACGACAATTTGGACAAAGCCTACTCAGAACTGCGTGAATTTATAGCTCAGAATACCAAGGATAAAGAAGAAGGTAAAAAATATTCAATTTACAACATTATTTTCTGTACAATCTGCCCAACTCCAACCCAACCCTGATTGATTGATTATTGTGTCTTGCATCTTGGTGCCTGACTGCAGAGTTATGGAAGCTTCTACTTCTACTTCTTTTAACAATATCTATTCGGAAAAAAAACATTATAAATTAATAACAAGCAGCAGGTTTTATCAATAACTATAATGACAATCTATAGCAAGATAGTGATTTACTAATTACAAATTTCA
Organism: Pyrausta aurata; assembly: GCA_963584085.1. Taxonomy (NCBI): domain Eukaryota; kingdom Metazoa; phylum Arthropoda; class Insecta; order Lepidoptera; family Crambidae; genus Pyrausta; species Pyrausta aurata. Next base: position 7,370,645 of record OY757252.1, read on the forward strand.
ACCTAAACTAATATTATAAAAATTAAGAATTTGTTTGTTTGTTTGAACGCGCTAATCTCAGAAATAAGAAGTTGTTTGTGTTGGATAGCTAATTTTTCGGAGCAGTCATAAGTGCGCCTTCACATAAGACAGCAGCAGGCGACAGCAGCGCGTCGCTCTAATGTGAAGGGCCTACTGCTGTCATTTATATATGAAGCTGTCGCGCGACCGTCGCTTAAGTGTGAAAGCGCTCTAAAACACCACGTACACAGTCGCGGAGGCCGCTAGTTTTATGTATAACATTATGAATGTGTTTGATGTAGAGTTGTTAAGAACTCGAGTCTTTTGAGTCCTTAATTTTGAGCTCGACTGACAAATAGCACGACTCGACTCGTTACGTTAAGACGTTAAGACTCCCAAGACTAGAGAACTAAAGTCTATATGAGCTCTTGAGCGCAACATTTTACGGGGCGAGTCGAGCTCTAGTTCTTTTCCGTTTGGAGTTCCGTTTTAAATTAGGTAATAAAATGTTACTTTTGTGGGATATATTCGGAATCAGAAGCGTATTTTGAAAAAATAAAAGCGTTAATTGATGGGAAAAATCATTTTAATCATCATGAAAAAATATTTTAGTAATAAAAAAAAATAAGACTTGCTCTTTTGAGACTCAAGCTTTTTTAAGTCTCGAGCTCTATTTAAGACTCGAGCTCTTTTTAAGACTCGAGTTCTATTTTAGCGCTCGCAAGACTGAAGCTTGGGCCGACTCAAGACTCGGAGTTTAGTTAGTTCACTGAGTTGTGTAAAATTGAGCCGAGTCTTTTGAGTCCTAATTCCTAAGAATTAGTTCTTAACATCTCTAGTTTGATGTCATGTGACTGTTTCCGTGCCACTTGAAGCATGCCGTGAAAGTATATAACACTCACTTCAGGTTAGCAAAGCAACAGCAACAGGGCTCTTAACTAAATAGAGCAGAATTCCAATTTTGTTAAAGATAATGTACATTTTTTTTGTGTTTGTTTTGCATGTTTTTAATTAAAAAAACTATAAGTGTGTGTGTGTTCTCTCTAACACTACTAACATTTTGGCAGATTCAGCAGCTGATGCAAGTGATTGCAAGAAGAACTAAATCATTCATTTAAGAAGAACAGCAACATTCCTCTACGTAGTTTAAAGATATTCTTGTAAAATTCTATGAATTGTTATTGAATAGCCCCATAATAACTGAAGAATTTCTTTATTATAATGCGAATTTTGATGAACTACCTCTTACATATTTATGGACAGTATTCTAACTATGACCATGTGATATTTATAATAAATATAGCTGAAGGCAGTCAAAATTTAGCTTAAATAAATATCATAGGTATTTATGTTTATATTCAGCGCGTCAGCAACCGAGTCGTAGGGGTATAATGACTATAGAGATAGCAACATACAGCGCGCTGGCTTTATCGCTAAGTGTAAGCGAGGGAGACATAGAAAAATGACGACTCAGTTGGTTACGCGCCGACTAAAGTATCAGATATTTGTACCTACTATCATGGTCACTTTATTGACAAAAAATTGCGCATTTACTGTTTTATGAAAAATCTAGTTATTGTAAACATTGTGAACTGCAACAGCAAAACTACAGTAATCTATGCACTACCCTGCCCTGTGACGTAATGATCTTATACCATAATATGATAGTTAATACTTAAATCATTCTCATGAAGTCGATGTTTTTCATTGTTCTAGCATTAAATCTAAATGTGTAGATAAATGTCATGTGATGTTGTTAAACACAGTTAGTATTGGATGGATTCTGAACCGAAATTTCTAAAAATCCATTAGTATTTTGATTTTCCGAGAAATTTCGGTTGATTAACCAATAATTTAACCACTAAAATTCATAATGTGTTAGAAGGTACCTAAATACTATGAATGAGTGATAGCTTTATCTTATCATATTAATTATGTGCAATCTCAGTGTTATGCATTGGTGTTAGGTAAAATCTTTAAGCTATGATGCCAGCCAGCATTCATCATGAAATATGACAAAAGCATAATAATATTAAAATCAGGCGTTATCAAATTAAATCATTAAGTACATTTTTGATACATACTGCACAAGCATTTCAGGTTTTAATGGGTGCCAAATTCGAATTGGATAATATTAATAATTTAACACATACATAATAATAAAGTAGTAGATACGTAAATTTTGTAATCCAAAGAAATGCTACTTTGGTGAAGTATTTTCATCTTATTATACCATGTATGAACTTTCAGTACATGGACAAATTTTCAGTACAAAAAGACCCTTTATAAAATTTTTATACCTTGCTGGCACATTTTATTACAGCGACAGCACGTCAACCTAAACACTGCGGTATCTTATGCTGTTGGAATAAGTGCAATTTTTCAACAAAAATGTATAGTCTGATGTGCTGGCGACTGTAATGTTTTTTTTTACATTTTAGGCTTACTTACTTATTACCTAGGGTTGCCGAGTCCGAACTATGGATAGTTGACCTCAAAAATCAGCTTAATATCGATAGGCAGGCCGAACTATCGAGCGGCAACTACTACTAAGAGTACCTTGTCTGTATTGTGATAGAATTTGAAATAAAAAGCACGAGTGTTACGGTATGACAGTGATAAACTAACCAAAACCTCAATTTAATACCCAAAATGGCTAATGCGCATGGCGACCATTTTTTGTCATATCCTCGTTGTCATTTTTTTCGATATCTTGTATGTTACCTAACAATAATAAACCAAAAAAATTACTAATTAGATTTTATGCTTTTTTTAGTTGCGATAAAGGATCTATGTTATTTTGATAAGGTTCCAGCGCATTACATAGCATCTTGCGAGGTCTGTATTAGTTCTAAATAAACTCACATTCGTACAGGTAGCCTGGTGTAAAAATTAAGTATAAACAAACTGTAGTAGACTAGGTATAAGCTAAGATCATGCTTAATTTATTTCAGAAAATACCTCTATTGATTATTACTATATCTATAAATAATGTTTATTTAAATAATACAGTAACTTTACATTGGCCTTTATAGTTGATGTTGTAAAGATATTAAAAGTGGTCGTTAGGGAAGACAATATGATTGTCTATAAAACTTAAACTACCCTCCTTTATTTATGGAATAGAAAATACTTCTACAAGTTGAATATACTGTCCTGCAACTTGTGTCATAATAACTTTAATAGTTTATAATGCCTAATAAATTTTATTAAAATTTCGTTTTAGCCCTACGTGGTCTGTAACGAGGAAGCAGAAGAAGTGTGGAACAGAAATCGATTACACCAATGTATGTAGTTTAAGACTAACTGCCTATTTATTATATTTACTTATGGCTTATTTCTGTGAATAATCCAAATCATCTTCATTTCGATGTTGAGTTTAAAAACCATTCCATAATAAAATAAATTAATAGCAGCGAATATTGAACGGTTATTGTGTACCTTTCTCTTGTGATTTTGCATATTTTTTTAAAGGTATTTCAATTTAACAATATGTATGTACTGTTATTATAACACCATTTTGAGTAGTGTATTTACGTATAACGTAATAAATAAATACAAATGAGATGTTTATTTATATGCGCTTTATTCGCCTTACCCTATGATGATAGTTACTTTCTATTTGGCCTAGCCTCTATCTAGGTACATAATTTTAGTAATAAAAAGTTCAATGAATAAAATAGATTAGTCTTGAGACTTATGAGAAATGCATCATCTCTCACAGTATATAGGCCTGTTTCACCATCGACATCTCTAAGGACTAACCAATGAAAAATTCAAATATAGAACATCATTTTGTATGAAATATCTGGCGTATAGCAAAAACCAGGACTTTCAAACCGTTCAATTCGGTATTTGACATGGCTAACAATTAAATAAGAAAATAATTGAATTATGTAGATTTCAAGATGCTGATTCAGAATAACTATGTCAATTTACAAATTAAACATTATAAATATTTTTATTTCTTAAAAATAAATAAGAAATTTGCATCTGTGCAATAACAAAACTCAAACGGCTCACTAGCCAATCAGCACGCGTGACGTCACGATTCAATAAACAAACAAATCTTGTTTGGTCTGTGAAACAAATTGCCCTGTTACTTTTGTACGGTGGTGTTATTTTATTAATAATTTTGTGTTGATTTTATTAGTTATTCAGTCAAAATGCAAGTGGAGAAAGACTTTATAAAAGCTGATAGTGCTAATCTGCCAAAAGTTGATTCGTTTATGATTGCAAATTTCTTTGCATCAAACCCGGACTTCTGTTCTGCAGAATTTAGAAACGTGAAAACTTCAGTCACAGATAATATAATACTACTAGTACAGATACCTCATCTCATACAAGAAAACGGTTCCGCCGTAACTGGCTAATATTTGCGGGCGTCCGAAATTTTCATTTGGAATACTACAACACGGATTAGATGGCGCTACGTAGACTGTTGCATTTCACGAAATAAAGCATGTCGATTGCTCGCAATTAGTTCATGTGTTCAGCACGTCAATAAATGGCGCTATGTAGACTGGATTCACGGATAAGCATGTCGATTGCTCGCAACTAGTCTACGTGTTTAGTATCTCAATAGATGGCGCTAAACTCATTGCTGTAGTGGCTGTAGCACTAAAATAGGGTTAAAATAATGTAACTAAAATACAAAGGTAAATTTCGCTACTTCTGTTTATAACACGATGGCGCAGCGGATAAGTAAGGCAGCCTCGGACTTAGCATACGTGGGTTCGAATCCCAGTACGATTTATGTTCTTTTTAAAGGTTGTTTTTGTTTTTATCAGTGTTTTGAACTTTTTTCTCTTTTCTTTTCAACAAAATCCAGAAATTATAAAATAATATGTGACAAGATGTCATAAAACTACTATAATAAATAATTTAAAATGTTTTATATTTTATGACAGTAATTTGTTGTGTGTAATTTGTAAATGAAAAAATTCAAACGTCGCGTTTCGTCATCCATCATATAAAAGTAGAGTAGGTTTCCTAAATAAATGCAATTTGTATTTGTAAGTACTTCAAATCAAGTTCCTCCTTATCTTTTGTTCACTAGCACAAGGACCGTCCAATACGGCTCTCTCAGTAGTTCTGTTTCAGTCCCCATTATGAGAGTAAAGAGAACGGATAGATTGGTTAGTTTAGTAGGTACTGCAAGAGCGAGACAGAGCGAGGCTGTTGCACGGCTCGGCCGGCTCGCGTGACCTCTCGAGGAGAGCCCACGCTAGTCTCACGCCGCGCGCCGAATTATTATTTCGACAGTGCAAGCAGAAATGTTATTAAACGTCTATGTAATTTATGTATTGATGTTTGAGTTGATTTTCACATTCATGCAATTTTGACTCATGTTTCATGTTCATGTTTGTTAATAAGCCGGTGTTACCTATGAAGGCAATCAGTTTTCTTTGGAATAATTTCTAATAAAAAAAAAAATATTTTATTCCTCATTCTAGTAGACAGCTCAAATCTTATTATTCCGCCCGGCAGCTACAGATTAGCAAGAGCCGGCGGCTAAACCGGTGTGTGGCCGTTGTGGATATGGCGCACCAAATTGTACTTATCATTCCATTGTTTTCATTAAGTTAATGGTGTTGTCAATTATATATAATATAAACGCTCGCAGCTTTGCAAAATGCCAAAGGAAAATGACAACTCGTTCAATTTACGACGTTAGTTATAGTTTTAGGGTAACCATGATTTAACAACGTTTAGGTTTACGTCAAAACCAGACTCAGATCAGAAATAAAGTCTGATTTGCGCATAGGACGAATTAGAACCAATGAAGATATTAAATAAGATTAAATTATCCGTTTTGGTTTTCGTAAAGTTCACATTTAAATATTCTCGTGACAAAAATAACATTTAAAACGAATAAAAAATACTTCTTCCAAAAATAATACTAACTACTCTTTGTCAGTTAGCAGAACATTGTTTAGGCGATTTCACTTCCCAATTGCAGTAACACATTTTATGTTACCGACTTATCATTTGCGAACTTAGTGTCATTTTCTAACCTCACACATAGTGGTCACAAATTTAACGTTTTTTGGTTCTAATGTATTTCTAAAAATAATCATAATTTCTTTCCTAAAGAAATAAATTTCTGAACGAAAGTATTACAATATTTCTACCGTCATTTATCCTACTTTACTATTATAAAGGCGAAAGTTTGTAAGTATGGATGTATGGATGTATGGATGTATGGATGTTTGTTACTCTTTCACGTAAAAACTACTGAATGGATTTGAATGAAACTTTACCACAATATAGCTTATACATCAGAATAACATATAGGCTACAAATTTTGAGGTTTCTAATGTAAGGTCGTAAAAAAAACACATTTTTTGCGCTACTAGACGGGACGAACCTGAAGTCCACGCGAACGAAGTCGCGGGCAAAAGCTAGTTAATTTATACTTTATTGCATAACCACAGTTTGTACAAAAGGTGAACTTAACGCCATATGGCATTCTCTACCAGTCATACCTTTGGGCTAAGCAGAAATGATTGTGGACGGTGCGACAAAGAAATGAAATTAATGAATATCATTTCAATTGTGTTCTAAAACATGGCAGACAGGTATTTGGTTGCAGTAATTCGATAACACAACCGATAGATAGAGCTAATAAAAATAACCGTTGAGATTTATTTCAGGTTTTTGGTTGCAGTAATTTGATATTATAACAGATCAACGATAACTAATAAAAATAACACTTTTCATGACATTTAAAATAGAGTTTTAAGTCAGTGCAGTAAGACAGGTTTTTGGTTGCAGTAATTCGTTAACATATCAGATCGACGATAAGTAATAAAATAACACATTTCTGTTTGCAGTACCAGTAAAATAGCATAACAGTCCAGCAAGACTAATATTATTATAACGTCAAAATTAACATGTTATTTATTAGTTACAAAAGTGTTATATTATGTTGGCGAATTCAAGCAGTTATTCCCAATCCTACTCATTAAGTCATTTATTGTTTCCCAAATATTTTGTTGATTTTTGTAACTCAATAATATAACAACGAACAAATTGGATAAAAAATATTTAACGTTTGAGATATAGACGCTTCCAAAGTGGTGCAATGGGCGTCCCCACCCCCCCCCCCCCCCCCTCTGACCTTTGAACTAAGAAAGTAAAAATTTTGAAAAATATACATATGATTTAATTGGTGTAAATGAGATCGAACCAGTAGTTTTTGAGATATTGCACAGTTTCATCAACCGCAATTATATAACTTTGTCTTCCATACAAACACTAAGAAATACTAAGTTATTTTTGTTGTCACAAATGTAATGTTTTCGTTAGGTGAAAGTAAGTAGATCCGGAATTTAGTTAAGGGTGTCATGGTGTACGGCATCTATCCAAAAATCATCGATTAGATAAAACATTTTATAATGTCAGATTTAAAGTATGTATAGTTAAATAGGTACTACGATGGAGTAAAAAAATATTACTATTTATTTCATGCATAGTAAATACCATATTTTTACAAGTATATTGAATAGAGGTGATGGGCTTGTGTTGATCATGGTGGAAGAGTAATTAATAGAACTGTATACACGACAAACATTTCTTAAAAACTATTAACTTACTTCTTGTATTTTCTGTACATCTTTTAAGTGCAATAAAGAAAGAATATAATATAATAATCACCACTCAACATCATCATCATCATTATCAGCCAAAAGACGTCAACTGCTGAACATAGGCCTCCCCACATTATGATAATCAACGTAACAATAAGACACGTGTGCCAAAAACCAGAACTTATTTCTTCAACATGCCGCGGCATAATAATTTAAGCGGCGATAGAAATGTAAATCAAAAGTGGCGGAACTTTATGCCGCAACATTTCATGTAGGTACAATTGAAACGCAGTATGCATAATGCCGTTTTTTTTAATTCGGTTCTTTTTTGTGCCATGGTTGAGCAAAACAAAATGGCGTCAAGTAGCGAATTCGTGTCTGGAAAAAGTGATTAAAGGCAGTGCAAATACAATATGTGTGACCGCGTGATAATAGTCACTTGAAAGACGTTTGCTACAGTGAATTACAAAAAATTGAGATTCTCAAACGAGAAATATAGAAAATCCCCGTAGAAACATATTTTTAGGTAATGCACCTGTTTCAATGCTCATCGAATCTGGTATCCGGATGACGCTTGGAAGTGTGACAGAGTAATTGCTATAGTCAATCTGAAAACATTCATATTTAACATTGAGTGATTTAAATGTTTTATTTTGATTATATTATGATACGAAAATAGTAAGAAGAGGTGCTCGATCGTAGCGCAGTGGTAGCAGTATTAATACCGATGCTAAGCAACTTACGGCGCGGTCAGTGTTTGGATGAAACGTCAGTTTTTCTTTGCTTGTCGAATTTTGTAAACAATCTTGAAATTTCTTTTTAACGAAATCATTCTTTTTAACACAACAATCACAACCTGCATTAGGTAATTTGGACAGTGTTATGCAAAAGGGTGTCAAGTGACATATTGGTCATTTCGAGATAAACGCGTTTAAAGATTTCAAGGTCGTCACTTTTAAAAATTGCTGTAACTTCGTATTTACACGGTATACATGCCTGAAAATTGGCATAACTACAGAATGAGATGTATATTTTATTTATTTGATGTTCATTTGTGTGAATTATAATTATACAAGTAGATAAATGCAATTAAAACACTTAAAACCTTTTTGCTTTAATAGGATATCGTTGCAAATAATTTGCTAAAAGGTTTTAAAGTACTTTAAATCCCTTTTGCAAAACTCTTTTAAGAATCCTATTAGTATTAGTTTTATAGTCAAACAGTTTCAACGACACAGTTCTCTTTATTTTTATGATTTCTTCATTAAAATTTCATTTGTTTTATTTTGTAGAAGTTAATTTCAATAATTCTAACGTTCTAGTAAATCCACACACTTTTTCTGGATTTTTGCTATTCGTAATTTAATCTGCGTATTTCTATGCATTTTGTAATACTTGATTATCAATGAACAGTCTGCCCATGGCGAAATCAGTATAACATACAACTTCAGGTGATAGCTTGATCAATCAAGACCTATATTAAAAAATGTACTCCGTTTTTAATTTGTATGTACTATGTACTTCCAAAATCGCAGTAAATTGCTTCTTTTTGACAGATTTGATTATTAAAAATACAGATATTAATCTTAAGACTCTTACACCCATAGGTCACTATTATTTTATTCAAAAATAATAAGATGCCTTCGTAAAATCATTAGAAAAATCTGTATTTTTTAAAAAGTTAATTCAAAAATAAATTCTCTTCTATTAAAGGATTTTGGAATACATAGATGATTTTGTTTAAAGTAAGTCAAACTGGATAGATTTTTAGGAGTTAGTAGGTTGAATAATCTTTTTTAAGGAATTATGACTAGGATGACTTGTCGTCCTATTCATTGGTCAAAAATCTTAAACTAAAGTCTATTTAGTCATTATTTTAAGATCTGTGCAAGAAAAAACGACAGCTATTTAAACCTGACAGATCAACAATTCAAAAAACACAATAATTTTAGTATTTCCATTAATAAACATGGACTTGAAACCTTTTTGTTAAAATAAATTCAGCAATAATAAATCGCTAAACGGTATTAAGAACACATGAAACCTTTTTGCATATATCAGTATACTCAATGGGTTGTTTCGCAATACGTTATTTTGTGAGATAACTTTTAATATAATTTTTTCCGAAGTTCGACCTTTGGGCGACCAGTTAGAAGATATTTTTGCGAATCCAGTGGTACCAATAACTCCATACCTGATTTTGGGTCACTTGACACCCTTTTGCATAACAGTGTCCATTTATCGTTGAACACTTGAGATCTTTTTAAATCAAATAGTTAATGAATGTTACTTTTTTTACCGATTTCGTTAACTGATATTCTTTAAAAGAAAAAAAAATGTTTACAACATTTGACAAGCAATAAAAAACGGATTATACATATTTTTATGAAATCGTTAGCACTAAGGGACATCTTAGTGTAGAAGCACATTTTTAACAAGTTAGTCTTTGTTGTTATCATTGTCATCATGCTTAATTTCTGAAATAAAATCCAATTTGTCCTACCAAACTGTTAGTCATGGTCACCCTAAATCTTCATCATTGACAACAAAACCAACGTCGTGGTGATGACGATTAAACAGTTATTATTATCAATCAATATTATCAATTATCATTGTGCAATAACCTTTGACATTTTGAAAACTGCAAACGTTTAAAAACAGTCGACGCCAATTATGAAATCTATGGAATTACAGACAACAAAGTTTCGGAGAAAACCGTAAAGTGCTAGAATTGCGTTTGGTTATTAATGTTCATGTGATGATGTTCAGAAATGTTAGAATGTTATAAAACTATTCAAATATTTTACCTATATCCTATTGTTCTATGAAACCTACCAATTTTTAAACGCTCACGGATGCGGTTATCAACATTATTTTGTTTACTCCACCGCCCAGTGGCCTATCAAAATAAATTGCATAACCTAATTCGTACTTACTTGCTTAGTTTTTAAAGTTGCTTTATATCAATGGACAAACAAAAACGTTCTATGAAAATGCGCCATCTATTACCACCTCATAAATATGCCGCAAAGTTCTATCATATATCGACAGAGGGCTCTTTGTCGTTTAAGCATGCTTTTATTCGTGCTTTTATGCTATTTACAACATTTTTACTTTTTGAGAAAAAATTGGGTAGTATTAAGTTTTATCTGTTTTAAACGGCTAAAAATATTTATTTACATAATTTTTGGATATTATCTTCATGTATTTTAGGTTTTTAATCCAAATTAATAAACCGTTTCTCCGATGGCCAGACGGGTAGCGCCATCTATCGAGAAAATGTACAAGCTATGAAACCTATGTTCCGAATGAGACCCCGTGCTTCAGTGTAAGTATAAAAAACGGTATCTATCTAATATACATATATTCATAATGTTCTAATTCAATCGATGTCCTTAGCCTTAAAATTTTGATATTTTTTGTCATGATTTACTTTGTTGGTTATGTATGTCAAAAATATATTTCGGGTTATATTGCGGTAGGTAATAATTTATAATTAACTGAAGCAGTTTTAGAATGCAAAAAGTGTCTATCAAAATATAACTACTATTATTGATGCGTAACATGGTCTGCTGACCATTTACAATTTTTTTTCATAATTATTTTATTGAAATATTTCTTTTTACAGATCATCAAGACAGTCCTATGGTGATGATGCTATTGGTTATGTTCAATTAAAACGTGACCAACTCTGTGCACAGTGAAATGCAGAATATGCCCTGAGCATAAAGTTCGTCAGACATCATATTCTGTCAGCATGGTTATAGGTGAAAAAGAAAGTGTAGTTAAAAGTGTCCAGTGCCATGACTGCCCTGCATCTCTAGGGGGATGTAAACATTCTGTAGCATTTCTTATGTGGGTGCACAGAAGAAGTGAAGAGCCAGCATGTACATCTACAGAATGTTATTGGAAGAAATCAAAACTAGCAAAAGTAGGAACCACCTTGAAGTTCACAACAGTCAAACAAATGAAGGGTAACTCCTCTACAGACAACAAACAGTTCGGAGAGTTTTTATAAAATAAAACAACAATCAAAATTAATTTTTCTTTTATTTCTCCTATATTTTGATTTAATAGTTACTTGAACTAATTTACTATTTGTTTCTGGGCATACTTGAATTGATTTATTTTGGGTTTCTTTAATAAAATGCAGCTCCTCATCAGGTACTTGTACATCTGAAACAAGTATAAATTAAAAATTAAAAACAACCCCAACCATAGATTTACACCAAACATAGCTAAGAACACTCTTGACAGATATACCTTTCAAACAAAAAACCCATTAAAATCGGATCATCCGTTTGGGAGCTACGATGCTAGACTACATATACATTTACAAACACACATCAAACTTGTAAAACCCTGTCGTTTTTGCCTTGGGGGTTGAAAAATAACAAACATCATTCTCCCTTTGGCTTCTGCTTATAGCATAGACTAGCGACTCGCCCCGGCTATGCCCGGGGTACATACATATACCAAAACCTTGCTCAAGAATTGCTCTATATATAGTTGAAAACTGCATCAAAATCCGTTGTGTGGTTTCAAAGATCTAAGCATATTTAATTTACACACATACAGACATCGGGAAGCGACTTTGTTTTATACTATGTAGTGATAGTGATTTAGTTGTACACAAATAGTATCGCTTTACAATTTAGACTTACCTCCAGTTCCTATGTTACTATGCTGTAATTCTATGTTGCTAGTGGAGGGTGAACAAGTTTCTTGTGCAAGTATCTCTTCTATTAATGATGCACGCTGCCTTTTTATTTCTGCAGACCGAGGCATAGTTGTAGCTGTTCTCTTTAAACGATCAGGTTGACATTCAAATTTAGTAGGTACACAAGATGGTTTCATTCTTATTGCTGAGACAGAGCCCTTAATATGGTACTCTATGTAATTTTCCATGTCATTTGGCAGCTGTAATAAAACAAACAAGTATTATTTAAATGGAAAATACTAACCTCACAAGTAATTTTATTTTAAAATTATTTGGTATTTATCACTATAATACCAGTATTTGACGACTAAATAAATGAATAATACTCACATCAAAATGGTCCTCGCAAAAATAAATTGAAGATTTAGGTGATACAGTGGACGGATCGCGTCGTGCTAATTGCAGCCACTTTTTACGAAAAGGCCCCGATTGTGGCACATGAATAAATAATTTATTGGAATTTTTTGTTGTTGTACTTGTACAGCAAGGAACTGTGCAAACTTTGTATGATGACGAAGCCATTTCTTCGAGATTTCAAGAAAAACAGTTTACACAGGATCATTCACATAACTGTTTATTGAATCATGACGTCACGGCCTATTTTGTCACGTGACTTGCTGTTTTGGCGGGAATTTTGAATCGTATTATTTAAAATGACTGTTTTTGTTATAAATTAACTTTAAAAATGAAATAAACAATTATTAAACGTATCTTTAGTGTCCTAAGAATACAATAAAATACTTTTTATAAAATTGTCAAATACCCAATTGTGAAACAGGTCGATGGTATTTTTAACCTACTTTTTTAAAATCCTTCGACCCCTTAAGCAAAGTATAAAATCAAGGTAAAATATTTACGACAGTATTGTAAGGTACAGTAGTTGTGTGCTTAATCACCAGGTGTTGTTCAAAGTACTAAAACTCGTAGTTTATAGATAAATAATCAATATGCATTAGTTCAAAAATTTATTACAGTGGTTACAAAATACTTAAGGATAAACAACAATAGTCATCATAATCATAATCATTATCCCGTTTATGTTAATTTCAGTAAATTAATACTACATTATTATTTAACAAAGTCAAATTGTAAGGCCAATTTCCTATTAATTAACTGCAAAATACAATGTCAGAACAGATGTATTAATTCAAAGTACAATACTGTTATCCTTGTCCCATCTGTCTCTGTGGGAATGTGGTGGTGTGTTCTCACAATTTCCACTGATTGCTGATGCTCGAGATAAATTCTTTAGAGATACAGTGCTCCCAGTTGTCAACAATTTAGTTTGTTTAGACAAAGATTTCAACCTAGGAATATGAGATGTTCTTTTTGTTCCCAACTTCTGGTTTTTAGGGTCAAACAATGTATTGGCTGATTTTGATCTTGTATGACTCATATCAGTTTTATTCTTCATACAAGACAAAGGTGTTCTACAGCCACTGTTGCCAATTGATTGTGACTTTTTAGGAGTATTGTTCAATGACTCATCTTCATAAATCAACAAGCCTTCTGAATTCTTATCTTCTGGCTTAGCAATATTCTGACGGAGCTCTGCATTTGTATTCTGAAGCACCTTAATAAGTGTATCATCAGACATTTCTTCAACATTCTCTTCAGCTGATTCTTCTAGGTTAATTTTAGATACAACTATAGGGGTTCTCTCGATGCCAACAGAAGGAGATCTGGGATCAACATCAAGTATTTTAAATTGTAGGATGCCTTTAAATTCATCAATAGAATAGTTTAGCTCTTCTTTTTGCGTTACATTTTCTTCACTGTCTTCAAATTTGTCACTTTCTGTCTCCACATAGTCAAAGTTTGTTTCTAATAATTGAGTTGGTCCATCACCATTAGAAGATATATTTACTTGTATAACCTCATTTGAAGCAGTTGATGATCCCAGTGGTTCTTCAGTATCTTTGATAGTTTCATTTAGAGTCATATCAAAAAATCCATCACACAAGTTCTTGGGCACTACTAATTCTGGGCTTGGAACAGCATCAATGGAATAATCATTGATTTCGCTATCATCTCTAAGACATGGAATTGCGCAGTTTAGCTCGTTTTGATTTCTCAGCAATTGTTTATCATCTTCGTTTATTTGAGAAGAAATTACTATGGGTGTCCTTTCAAAATCTTGACTTGGAGATCTAGGATCATATGACTGCAGGTGATTTTTTATAACAGCAGAAAGAATTGGGTTGTTGTGAATCAGCTTTTCTTCCCCCTTAGCATTTTCAAATGTTTTTCTTAAATCAACATTCTTTGTTATATTGTGCTTGGATCCACATTTGCCCTGTAAAAACAACAAGATCAGGAAAGATTATACAGCTTGAAACTGAAACCAACAGAGCTATGACACAAGTTAAGAGAAGTTACAATCAGAGCTCAAGTGTTCATTTTAGGGCGCGAAAAGGTGAGTTACACGTTTTTTCTACAAGTAATGAATAGATTTTTTATCACTGTTCCAGGCAGTAAAACACATTACCACAGCCAACTTAACTTAACCAGCAACTTAAAAGTTATTGACTGAAACAAAAGTAACGTTCTATTCTATATCTTCTCTCCTGGAATGTTGCATGGCGGTGTCCGACTGATCGGTGGCTGGCTTGGAACTAGAGGAGAATTTAAAAGTGAGGCATGCATTTTCAATATTGATTAATACTTACTTGTAGTGGAGTTCTGACTATTTCTGGAGTCGGTGACCTAGGATCAGAACTGTCTCCAAAATCCACATCGTTTTTTTGTACGTGAACAGCTGCCTCTGCGTTTGGCTTACTTGAATTGCTTCCCATTGTTTGTACGTCACACCAAAACCCTAATAACTTTATTATAAACACAAATAACTAGTTAAACATTTTACAAACAATGGATGTCGACAGAAACCATTTGGGAAGCAAAAAAATCCAAAACATCTAACGGCCGAAAATGTCAAACTTGTTCTATTTTCAAAACTCCAACATCATGGTTGCCAGCCCAAACAATGTTTTCCCTGAATAAATAAATAAATGTCACATACAGAGATGGGATTACACCTGGGAATATTTCCAAAACGGGTGTATTGTATGTATACGCGGAAAGTTTCCTGGAATCCACAGTTTAGTAAGAGTATGTTTAAAGAATCTTTCTAAAATGTGCGGAAATATTCATTTTCCAAAGTGTTGAACAGGGTAAATGTGATTTAATATGCAATTAAAATGTAATATTCTGATCTGGAAGTAAGTTTTTTATATATTTTGTGTGTTTTGCTTACCTTTACCGCTGATTATGTATAAAAAATAACTGATAATATGAAAAAGCGAATACCAACATGTAGGTTTTCTTGAATTTTGCTAGTGTAATTAATAATTATCAAACTAAGTCAAAATCTTTATTTCATGTATTATATGTTTAAGCATTTTCAAGATGTACAAAATTATCCAGCTACTGCAAAATGAAGTATCGTGGTATTTTTAATTTTTAGGGTTCCGTAGCCGAATGGCCAAAAACGGAAACTTTATTGCTTCGTCAAGTCTGTATGTCAGTCTGTCCGTCTGGTAAAATAGATAGGTGTATCTTGTTCACTGCTTTCCGATTCAGATACAAAAAGTTAAAAAAAAGATATTTAAGGGGCGGGCTCCCTATACATATACATAATACCTATACATAAAACTCAAACCTAATTTTTTTTACTCAAACCTGTACATGTCTATGGATAGGTCTTTCAAATTGACATTGAGGTTTTTAAAACCATTTCTTCTAAAAGTCTAACATTTGATAGATGGACGCTTTCAAAGTGGTAAAATGGGCGTCTAACTCTTGAATTAGTTTTAAAAAAAAAAACAAATGTGGATCTTAGCAAATACTTTCAACGAAAATTAGTTTGAACGAGATCAAACGGGTAGTTTTTGAAATAAAGCACATGTCTTTCATACAAACACTATGAAAAAAAAAGTTATTTTTGCTGTCAAAAAATATTGAGATATTTTCGCTAGGTGGAAGTGAGTGGACCCCGAATTCAGTTTAACACGTTCCGGGACACTACTCCAGACACAATAGATGTTTTATTGTTTTCACGCCTGTAGGCGGGCACTGTCCCGGAACGTGTTAAGGATGGTACGGTTTTTTTATGACATCTACCTAATAGTAAGGTCTTCTTTTGTGTGATCACAGCACAAAATAATATAGACAGTAATAGAAGTCGAACTCTGCATGTACTTCACTTTTGACACACACACACACTATCGCCGGTCGCGTAAGGGATGTCATCAACCTGATGAAGATGGCATAATACCCAAAAGAGCTATCGTGGTAGTTGCACTCGCATCTACTTGTTTTTTTATAAGCATAAAATTAAGGAAACAAAAGTTTAAACTAAGAAACTAAGTTTATACAACAAACAAAGACATAGAATTTTACATTTGTACTCCTAAATGAATCTATCATAACTTCTAAACGGTTTACTTTATTGACGCCATTTCTTTTGCTTTATGTGTTTTAGACTCAAACCTATCAAATGACAATAAAAATTACACAATATCTCATTAAAAAAAACATCTTACGTAATATTTTATGGCATGAATGAATTACCTTACAAAAATATAGTTTAAACAGAATTAAAATAAGAAACTATTACACAAAACTAGGTGAAGTATGAGAATGGCGGAAATGAGTCTACAAATGTTACTGATTTATGCATGTGAGCAAGTGCGTAAAATATGAAGTAATGTGCCTTTTAACACCATAACTAAAAATAAAAGAATTTAAGTCGCCAACCTATCGTAATAATAAATATCGGAATGGCTTGATAAATTACACATTATACTTTTGGTTTGATTTCATTATCTATGTTTTATCTAAATAAAAAGTACTTGCCAGCCTCTTCTTATTATTATTTACGAATACACAAAATTAATTAATTCGCTTGATTTTCCTGTACAATTCCTTATTATTCTTATACATTCATCTTTCCATGGTTAATTTCTTAGAAAACGTAAAAATAAATGATGACAAAATGGCCAATCATCTTCAAACACAATATTATGTATTAACAACATTATGGATTGGGTTACCCCATTTTCCGGGTAAAGTCCCTATTTATTTTCCGGCAGCACTGGCTGTTACTGTCAAACAAATCAAGTGTAGTTCACTGATCATATTGTAATCTTTCGCGTCGTGTACCCATTGACACAACTCAAAGTGAGGTATGGCTGGTGTAGTTGAGGTTTTGTGTTCCAAATATATATATATATTTTTTTATTATAAAAAGAACAGAAATTAATGTAATTAGTACTGGCTTAACTGTGACAGGTAATTCCTAGGTTTTTTTTTGTAGTGTTGTATTATTTTTACCTCATTTAACGACACGTCATGACGGCATTTTTTTCAATTTTTGATACGCGATAAATTGCATAGTCAGAGACGATGGCAGCACAGATTAGTAAGAGTATGGATGGCGGATGGCAGAGAGCGTAATGGCGGCTGATCGGCTTACTTTTGTTTGAGTGTGTGCGTGTAGGTTCGTATTTGAACGCACGCTGGCTTACTTTGGATGCTTCACTTTTTATCAAAGATGGGCGATTGTTACTGATTTCAATAATCGAATGGTTTGATAGTACTAATATTCACAATCGAATACAAAAACAATCGATCGCTAGTTTGAACAATCGAATGAAACAACTAGTTTCATTCGTTTACTTTGCCATACAAAATTGGTCTTTTTGTCTTGAGAAATAAAGTCCACTTTTAATTGTTATTCGAAAGAACAATCGGATAAAAAATTACAGTTTGTATCAGGTATTCTTAGCTTTTCATAACTCTCACTAGATGGCGTTAGCGATTAAAAATACGAACAATACTTTAATGCTTTACTATCAACAGTATGTATTTTTTTGTTTTAGATTATACATTTATATGTATTTTTACTTGTTTTCTGTCTATTTAAGTTGGCGAATACTAAAAATCCTTTTTTATGTTGCTTGCTATGTACGAAAGCGCCATCTTTTGTATTTAAAAAAACTGTCATTGGTTGCATTCAAAAGAAATCAGCAGTCAAAAGCAGAGTCACAAAATGGCGGATAAATAAGCGCTAAGCGCTGGCAATGTTTAGTTAGTTAGCCATTTTCATCTAAAACAAGCTGATTATGCTTACTTGTAAAACTCAATACAAGTTAATGTTTTGAGAGTCTATTATCAAAACATATTTAGCTTTGTCAGCGCAAATGAAGTAAGCAAAAATTTCCTAGCAGAGAAAGCGCTTCTAAGCGCTTATGACAGCTATTTTCTGCTAAACACACCCAATGATCGCTAGTTTATATTCAAATGAAACCACTAGTTTATTCATTTACATTGTCATAGAAAAATGATCTTTTTGATTATGACATAAGGTCTACTTTTGATTGCTATTCGAAGGAACTATCGAAAGTCACTATCTAATTGTTAGTTCGATTGTTTGATGATTCCATTTGCCACACGAAATTGAATATTATTTATATTATAGAGTTTGCTGTTAGCTAAGGATTTTAGAACATAAAACTAGTACCTAGTAATAAAATTCTAATAGAAAGAAAAGTCATGAAACTAGTCAACAATGAGACGACGTCTTTCTTTTCAAATTCGAATGAATTGTTAGGCTATTCGAATAATTCGAATGACTCTAACAATCGAATTATTCGAATAATGTCATTCACAATCGCCCATCTTTACTTTTTATGTAGGCGACGCCGAGTCCTTCCTTTTTTACTCGTCCGTGGATCTGGGGTATTTTTTTTATACTGGTAATCCATTTTGTTTTTTAAAGAACTGTTCGCGTAAATGAAGCTAAGACACAAGTTCTTATTCAGCACTGTACATCGTTATAATATTTTTTCCACAAATAACAATAACGGTAAATGGCTATTTTTAAAACTGATGATCATTTAATTTATGTTCCTCGTCTGTCACACACAGTTGCTTTTTACATGTGCAGTTTATACTGATGAATATGGTCCTAAAAACAAATGAAATTGTCTAAATTTAAGAGAAATTGTGCTTCTAAAACATGGGGACTTGATCGGTGATTGATTATTGTTCATAACAGCAAAATAACCCTTACAACTTCTCATATAAGAGGTAAATTAGTCCAAACCGAAGCTTCTCAATTTACGATTTATATTTGCCAATCCGATTTAAATTAAAAGTACGAAGTTTGTTTATTCTTTTCTATAAACGTTAACGTTATATAAAAAGTTAAAGACAAAATAACATTTAATGCATGTTTACGAATATTTTGTGCAAATAAATAATTTTTCGTTTTACACTATGGCTGCATGTTCGATATTTTGTGTCTACTGTTTATCATGCGGTAAACTAATATATTTAACCTAGGAAGATAAGTATAAATCACCTGGACGAAAGGTTATCTCATTTTAAGTTAATAATGTAACTTACTAAAATTGGTTATTGTCATCCAAAATCGGTTTCGTTTGACAGCTTTTACTTGTTCTTCTATTCCGATAGGAATATTAATTTTATGCCTTAAACTGGGGAATAAAGCGCATTTTAGTATTTATTCAATTGTGTAGCACTAAGTATTTGTGCTATTAAGGTTTATCTTTATTCACACCTACGTCAAGACTTGTCAGATATGGATATTACGGAATATGCTGCTGCGAAAGCCAGCACATAAGTACCGCCTGGCGGTGTGGATACTTACTAATCTGTGGTGGATACACAATTACAAGAGGGACATCAACACGCAAACAACGTTTGATAAATTAATGACACCAAAAAATTGATTCCACCACACATTTAATACAAGAAGTAAAATTAGAACAAAGATAATATCCTACTTGATTCATCTTTGTATTACTTAGTAAATTAAAAATGTATATTTATCTATTCCAATGTCAAGAGTAACTTGTAAACGGGTCTTAGGGTCAAGCAACCAAGCCTTTAGGCACACTTTAGGTTTAGCAGTACACATCCTTCATGAATTCCTTGATTTTCAATCATGAAGTAGGCACACGACACAATTTTTCCCTGAGTTCTCACTAAATGGTGTATATTTATAACTCTATTTATCCAATAAATGAGTGATTGCTTCGTTTCGGTTGACACGTAATATCAAGGGTCCATGACCCTCGTCGGCACACAGTGGCTGCTCGTTGGGACCAGTGGTAGCCCCTGGCACAGCGCACGCGGCAGGTAGACCCTTCAGCCAAGCCCGAGCCCTCTGGGGAACCCTTGCAGCTAAGACGGCCACGCTCGGGGGGATCTGGGTGCTTGCACCAGGTACGAGCTAAAAAAATAAAAAAAGTTTTCTTGTAAGTTTTTCTTTGGTTCGTGTCGTGCGTACTAGTAGTGTGACTATGTGATAGGTACAGTGTTCGACATATGAACATTAAACTACCTCCCTCCTCTTATCCTCTACCTAAGTTATTGTTATGAGGACTCATCATCCTAACCCAACACTTTGTTATACTCGTACATCTAAACTATACCGAACAGTTCAAACATAACATTTATTGTATGCGTGATTTGCCCATAAGAAAACTAAAGATTTCTCAAGCTTCTCTTGGATCCTATAGGTAAACCGCTTCATTGAGACTTCGCCTGCGGGGTACAGGGGTGCGGGGGGAAAGACGAGAGCGGGGACTGTAAGGGGTGTGGTTGGCGGAGATACACAAGAGATGAATTGCCGCGACAGTTCTTAATATATGTGACGTCAGTCGTCACAGTGGTGGTCGTCAGTGTCGACACTTTAAAACGTTACATAACATTTTGGAAAAAAATATTCGATTCGATACAATTACACTAATGAGAGTGAATTAAGTCCAAATATTATTATCCAGAGCCGTGGAATTTGATCAATAAATAAAATGGAATCTTAAAATTAGATCGATTTTTTGTCAAAATTAAAAACTTCAAATCACATTCCTGTTTTGTTTTAGTGTATATCTAGTTCATATTCCATTGAATTTATAAAACTTTATTATAAAATAACAGTGTTCAAACGGTGAACTTAATGCTAAGAGCATTCTTTTCCCCAGTTATACTTTAGCATAGAATACATTGTCATATATTAAAGTACTACAACTTTAGGTCTAGTGCAAAGATTGTGATTTATAAAGATTTATAAAGACAAGTGCAGAAGAATGATGTAAAATTGAAATAATAAAAAAACACAACAAAAAATACAATAATTTTGTGTCCGAATGCACTGCGACTCATCTTCAGACTTCAGTCAGACAGTATTCTTTTGTGTAATTCTGTCAAAGCGTCTGCAACTGTCAACAGATGCTATCGCTACCTGTGTAGCGAGCGTACTGAATTTTGAAAAGAGTGTGCCTGCCGCCCGTACCTCTCACAAACCCCGCTCTCGCCTCCCCCCGCGCCCCTGTACCCCGCAGGCGAGGTCTCAATTTCGCGGTTTACCTATAGAAAGAATAGTACGATTACATAGATTCCTTTCTCACCTCTGCAAACGGGTAGAGCTCCTGTCCAGTCAGTCCAGCCCATCGTGTCTCCACAGCTCAGAGCAGAGTTTCCTTGCAGCTCGAGATTAGGGTCACGGCAGGAGAAACTGCACACCTTGCCTCTTTCATCGCACTTCAAAACCAAATAACTTGGAACAGAACAGCTCTGTACTATGACGTGCACCTGCATCTTGCACATTTGGATATCCTGAAACGTTAAATGAGTAACTTTATGAGCACATGATTTATAGAGTTGTAAGTGCTTGTTACATAGAAGTACAAATATATACTGCCCGCTTATCGTAAAAACCGGTTAAGTGCGTGTCGGACCCGCGCACTGAGGGTTCCGTGCCACCCTTAACTGAATTCAGGGTCCACTTACTTTCACTTAACGAAAACATCACAATATATTGCGACCGCAAAAATAACTTTGTTTTTCATAGTGTTTGTATGAAAGACAAAGTTATATTTGCGGTTGATAAAAATGTGCAATATCTCAAAAACTACTGGTTCGATCTCCTTCAAACCAATTTTCGTTGCAAGTTTTTGTTGAGATCTACATCATATATTTTTTTCAAAATTTTCACTTTCTTAGTTCAAAAGTTAGATGGGGGGACGCCCATTTTACCACTTTGGAAGCGTCTATATCTCAGACCTTACACTTTTAGAAAAAATGGTTTTAGAAACCTCAACATCATTTTAAAAGACCTATCCATAGACACCCCCACACGCATAGGTTTGAGTAAAAAAATATATTTAGGTTTTAGTTTCATGTATGGGAGCCCCCCCTTAAATATTATTTTTTCTTACTTTTTGTATCTGAATCGGAAAGCGGTGAACAAAATACACCTACCTATCAAGTTTCAGCTATGTGATGCTTATAGTTTCAGAATAAAGTGGCTGTGACATACGGACGGACAGACAGACAGACAGACTTGACGAAACTATAAGGGTTCCGTTTTTTGCCATTCGGCTACGGAACCCTAAAAATGGATCTGTCACTGCCCAGAGACGCAGAAAAAGTGCAAAAAGCGTGTGCAAAAATTAAATTTATTGTTAATGACTACGGAATGGACGAGCGCGGGTGGAATGATGGGTCAATTCTTACTATACGGGTAGAAAAACTGACTTTCGCCAAGGTATTTATTCCAACCTTTTCTCCTATCTTGCTTTTATCTAAAATCCGGCCAATGATCACGTGGCTTCCCTGGGTAAGCAAGGAACCAAACTTGGGTCCGTAGATCGGTGTGAACCTCACGTCTCTAGGGGCCTTTAGACCTGAGCAAGTCATCAGGCGAGGGTACTGAAGCACTACTCGATCAGAACCAGGCTTGGCGATGACGGTTCTGTCTTGAGGGCATTTTATACATTTGTTTCTATAACCTGAAATAGAAATAGTACTTATATTAGGTAGGTAATACACAATTCGAATGGTACAAAAGTAGATAGAGATAGAGAGGATGCACTCATGTATTGCACTGCACTTAGTAGCTACACTTATTAGTGGTCTTAATATCTTCTGCGCACTTGGTCGATCTTCGTTGAGAATGGCTACCACAGACAGCCTAATTAAAACGATGAGAGTGTATTAAATAAAATCACTCACCAGAGTGTATCTTATTAGCACTTCGACCTTCCGATCGCAAAGCAAGCGATCTCGGAGCGTAGCTCTCGCCAGCTCTTACAACTTCTCGTCCAGGGTATATCAATGTGACTTCTCTGTTCACGTTTTTCCTATTAACTTCCTGAATATACGAATCAGATTGGTAGAAGAGGCGCGGGTCCTCCCGTGGTTGGTGGACCGTGGTCGTCTTCGCAGCGGACATCTCTGGGGCATCATGTAAAGACTGTAGTGCCGAGAGCGGTGCGGGGAGCCCACGGCGACGATAGTCCAAATCATTGCTTCTTTTGTTGTGATAGTAGGGCGCTGGATGTAGATACTTCGGGTGAGAAGGAATCGCTTCGTTTGATACTAGTTTTATCCTGAAACAATGTGTTGTTTCATAATGCTTTTTCTTTCCCTTTTGTTTTCATAATGTTATCTTCATGACTTCGTCACAAGCGAAGTCCCTGATAAATTATTTAGATTTTCATCTAGAAAATGTTACGGAAATATTAATGTAAGTAATGTTTAACAGACACTGTGGCTAACATCCAAGTAGGTATTTACAGATAGGTATTTACAATAACTATCGCACCTAAATTGTTTCGATGCGATAACCAGTGGTATTTTATAGACTTATGATCGTAAACACCAGAAATTTCAGAGGTTATTTAGGTACGCTATTGTTTAAAACATATTGCTGATACATTAGCCAAATGTGTACTAGCCGATAGGCAACTAGGAATAGTCCAGAAATCTATCAACAACTCTTGAAAGGCGAATCCAAATATTTACGAATTCAGGTGCTAGTTTTCAGAACAGAATACCCGTTGATTGAAGTATGCACAACGAATCAAGGTAAGGTATGCTGAAATATTACAGGAATAGGAATAGAATTGACGTAAAAGCTAGTTGTTATTTTAGTCTGATATAAGAGCTTTAGTGCAACATTTCATCGAGCTCTCCAATTCTGTTTATTTTGATAAAGTCTTATTTTGATTTATTTATGTTTTTTGGAATAAGATCAAGCAGTTGTGGTGAGATCAACAAGTAATGATGGTTAGGATAATCGTAAAGATGACTAAAACCGGTTACATAATAGACATAGGAAATGTAAATTTATATTATTACGAAAAATCTAATAGGCAGCCAGTAGTGTGACCCAATTGTGCTTACTAAAATAACTGAAAAAAACTTTTCCTAAATACATTCAAGACTTTGGGAAGAGTAAACCGTAATCTAGATAGGTAAAAGCTTTCGTCGCTTAGTTATTTTGAGTACTAGCAGAATAGATGTTAGAAGTCAAGCATGCACCAAGGTGATGGTCGTCCGACGCATGATGTGCCAAGTGAAATGCGTCAGTTCGCAAAATGCCACTAACCTGTTGATGTCTATCTCCGCCTGTCTGGTTATCACTGTTCCTACAACAATAATTCAACATTCAAAAGTCAGCACTAGTAATAAACCACCTTATGCATGTTAAAACACCTACAATGGCAGTTGATGAACTTAAATCTAACATCTTCTGCTATTTACGAGTACTTAATTGCATTGCGATTTCGAAAACAATTTCGTTGATCAACGTTTATCTACTTTCAACTGACTCTAAAGTCGGCTCGAAACTGATTAGTAATTGGAAGAGAAACCTCCAATACCCCTGAAAAAAAACTATAGGTCTTCATAAACTGATTCAGAAAATGTTCTCTTAATTCAATGACCAAGATTTGCAGAGAAGCTTTTCCGTAATCTAGAATGATTCACTGATCATGTAAGAATGATTGTGCATGTTGTTGACATTTGAAATAAACAAAGGCGATTGCGAGGAGTCGTAAATAATGTTCTCGTTGACGTTAGTGCTATATTTCTGCATCGAAATCATAATTTCAATTTAAGTACATGTAGGTAGGTACCTACCAATACATTCCTTCTTTGTGAATGACATCATAATCTTTAAATAATAATGATTACACTTTATGTGTCATCTGCATCTCATGCCATCAACATTGCTAAGTACTTGTATGTTTGCTAAGGTACTTGTCTGACTAAGTAATAGCTACTTTACATGTTTTGAATATAGCATGTGGGCGGACCAGAACACGTATTAGCTTCCTAATTGTATTTTAATCTAAATGAGTTAATAAGCATATTTATTAACTATATCGTTAGCAGACAACCTAGCGCTTTAACGGGGTGCCTGGCTATAGTTTATTCAAAGCTATTTAGTTACGTAACTCGATTATAACTTGCAGGACAAATCCTCATTCATTTCCTGCATTACATTTACGGAAGTACACTTATTATTACCTCGGATGTAGTTAGAGCTTTTCTGAAAGCTACATAACTACCTGATATTAAGCTTAACAAGCTTACTCGTATAACAGTCTTATTTTTCCAAATCTGTCTTTCATAAATTCAGTAGTAAGCTAGGTAGAGGAACCACGAAGGTAGAGCTTTTATGAATAAAGTTTTCAAAAAAGTCTTCAGTCTTTTTTCCTCTCTCCACATACTAGATAGATCTACAATGAAAGAACCTGGTAGGTGTATAAAAGATGAGATAATTGAATATGTGTAAGCACCTATTTGTATAAGTTCAATATTACTGATGAAGAAAGACTCCAAAAGTCTAAAGGTTTTTTTTAATTGCACGTTAGTAATTTTCATAGTAAGTAACTACGAGTATTACAAGTATGTAAGTGAAAGCTTACCTATAAAACATCCAATTAAGAGAGATGTAAATAATACAGACATCTTGACGAAACCATTTGCGTTTGCTTGTGTTTGTCTGTTAGCTGGCCACTAAAAAAAACACGAATAAAACTTTGCTGCGAGAATTTCAAAGAAACTTTTTAAAAGTTACAACGCAACTGATCACGGAAAGCGCGCGAAAACAACTACTTACAACTAAACTGAATGATGTGGTCGAAGGAGGATCGCTCGCTCGCGTTTGGTAGAATAACATTGTAAGTTTTATGAAACGGGCTGTAGAATATAATTTGCAATGTACCTAAAGGCACCTGCACATCGAGCAACATCTTTATATTTGTTGTTTTTACAACATTGAGTGATTGGCTATTGGCACATATCGTACATTGATGCCAGATAAAGTTTTTGGCAAGTACCGACCGAGATAAAACTTAAAAGAGAGCGTAAGCTTACACAAGGTTTAATAATGATGTTATTAAAATGCATAACTATGAATTATGTTCTATATTATTATTAAGAGCCTGTGGTGTCCTACTGCAGGGCAAAGGCCTCCCCTACCCTTTCTCCCAGAAACGATGAACCCAGAAGACGATGGCGTGAGTTAGACGTGTTCGACAAAGACTAGGAAAATAATGCCCAAATGGTACCTACCATTTGGGCATTATTTTCCTATTTTCCATACCTAGTGATATATACCATGTAAGAAATACAATATTTAAGCTAAGAGATATATGAGTAAAGACAAATTATAAAGATTAAAGTAGTATGTTACAAGCTAAACCTAGAATTAATCACCCCAGTGTCTAACTAGAACGCCATTCGTTTTGCGTCAATCCCGAAACACACTTGGTTACTAATTACTATAATACATATAGCCTCTTAAGACCCTGGGTACACATATGTGGACCTTCATAAAACTCAATTTAAAAACCTTTAAAGCCATATTTTGGTTTTAGCTTTTCTACGGTTATATACTAAATTGTATACGGTATTTAGAAAATACGGCAGACAGTATTAATTACTCATTATAATATTGAAAATTTAGACTGAAAAATCATCCCAGCCTCCTTTTTTTCGAATGTGGGTACGCAAAAAGTAAAAAAATCTTGAAAAATATATTTTTTTAACTTTTTTATGATGTTTTGTTTGATTTGCAAGCTTAATTAGTCAATTGTTTGAGTCCTTGTAACAGAGTTACAAAATCATGATTTTGAATAGTGGTTATTAACACTTATTTTCGACGTACACATTTGTGTACCTCAGGTCTCAAAAATATAACATGGCTGAGTATTATTATTATTTAAAAATTTTTTTTTAGCAGATATCATCCAACTGGATGAACGCTCTTTAGAAGAATTTCTTAATAGCTGTGAAGGAGATTTTTTTCAGGTGAGGATGACGCCGAATATCCGGAAATGAAACGTCACCTCCACCAGCTACTGAAGAAAAATGGGTGCGGGAACCTGGTGATGCGCCACATTCAGTTCTTTCTTCTTCTTCTATTAGACCAGATATATGGCGAAATAAAACTAAGGTTTTTTGGCCGAAAATTCATGCATAACACATGCATAGGGGGGGGGGGGGGGGGTCAATTGGTACAATAGTCTGACAGGCCTCCTATAGCAGTTCCATGGGTACCAAGAAGTGGCCTCCAAGAGCTTCTTACCACTTTGTAGACCTAGTAATTGTCAATTTGTGGATTATGTTCATTCCCTGCTGCAAGAAAGTGGAAGTGCCTCCGAAGGATAGCCTGGGATTGTTGAAGTATCACATACAAACCTTGGTATTGCGTTGGTCAACTTTGAGGGTGCCCCAGTAACCCCTTCTGTCATACAACCAAGTCCGAGCGCAAGAAAAGCTGTTAACAAAACACTGAACGGTGCCTAAGGACTAGCAGATGGTCTGCTGAAGAAGGAACCAAGGCCAGTTGTGGACAACCTTGTACCATAATTCATCTTGATGGTATTATGTCATCTTCCGCGGTTCCAGGATGATGAAATTGCATCAAAATGTCGACACCCTGGATGCATACACCCATGCCGTAACATATGTTCTAAAATGAAATTAAGTATGTGCAATAAAAAATATTTTTTGAAACATATAATATTAACACGTCCAAGTAGGGAAATGCAGATTTTTTTTTGTGTTGAGACCTCAGGTACACATATGTGCATGTATTATATTTGTATGTTCCAAATATATGTTTTCTGGTTTGATTTATTTTTTTATTTTACATACCTACCAATAGTAATTTTTCATATTAATCAATTTCCTAATCCTTTCCTTTCTCGTCCAGGTCTTAAGAGGATAGGTCTATATACCTACCTTGCCATTGCACCATCCATCATAGACTTACAAGTATATGTGTATTTTTGTAACATAGAGGTCGTTGTGCACTACACACTTTACCTAAAGGATTTTGTATGGATTTTTGAAACGGCATTTAACAAACCAATAAACCCAGCGAGTGAGAACGCTATTTTGTAATGGTTAACGAGGTAGGTACTCGGTACCTACTACCTATTTATGTTCAGTACAGAACATAGGTAAAGTGCAAAGTCGAGAGTGACAATAGTTTTTTCAACTATTATATAAAAAAAAGTCCTGACGACACAACATTGATCAAGATTAATCAAATTAAAATTTGTTTAATAAGGTTTAACGTTTATTAGACTCACATTTGAGACGATTCACAAACATGTCAAGTGGTAGAAAACATCACTAGCTACGTCACACAGCCTCTGCTAGAATCAAAACCAGGCGGAGAGGCCGATATTAAATCAAGCAGTAGATAAATAATAAAATTCAGTGGAACTCTGTTGGGCGTCTAGATGCTACACAAGTTTGTTACAAGTGTGGTAGCAGCACGGGTGGTAAGGCGGGTTAGGGCAAGTGAAGGCCTGGCACGGAGGTACACACGGGCAGCATTCGCCAGGATACCAGACCGTCCGAGCGTATCTTCCACTAGGCCTCGTGCAAGCGCCGTGGTTGAAGCAGTGTGCCTTACACGGAAAATCGTAACAGCAGGGCCTGGAAAAACAACTTATTCTAATCAGTGAGCTCAAACATTTGCAATCTGTATTTCCCATATGTTAGTAAGTGCTCGTGAAACTTTTCATAGTGTACTTTTGACGACAGTTATGAGTTACGGCCGTCAACGAGAGTATTTATGGAAAGTCAACGGAATGCACGCCAAAAATATTCTTAGGAATGACATACAAAGTGCTTGATAGTTATTAAGCGACTGTCTGTCTAGAAATAATGTAATAGGCACTGATTAATATTATATTGACTGCTATTACTTATAACAACTTTGAAATGGTGTCTGTATAGTTCTGAGTTCAGCACTTGACTTCATGATGCTGTGATTATTTTCGTGAACACTGCGAGCGTGGTGAGAGATACAGGTATACCTACATGACTTTGATTAAAGTAAAATAGCGGAAGATAGGTGACGCGCCACTCGAAAGTGGACCGCTAAAATCAGGCCCCTGTCGCCTAATTTCCATTGGATTGCGTGTGCGGGTGACATTTTTAAGACGTGTGACGTAAGGAATGTGTAGTGCCATTTTTTAGCTGACAATTAGTATGACATGCCGTATCTACCGCTATTTTACTTTAATCAAAGCTACATGATTGATTTTATTACCTTTCTACGGGAGCATTCGAGGGTCCTGAACAGTAGCACGCGCACTCTCTCTGGAAAGGTTGGGGCCTTGGCTGGCCACACCGGGGCCTCTTGTAGTAGATGCTGTATTCTCCCCGCACACAGCCGTACCTGGGGCACGGTCTGAAGCATTCGTATCCTCGGGGCAGGACTGACATACTTGTGAATCGTCTCTAATGCTCTTTTGGTTATCTGTAAATATACGGATGCATGGATGCAGTGTGATCGCAAAGCAGTCAGCTGGTGGTAAAGACATTGATTGAGTTACAAACTAATAACTACTTTTTTGCAAATTAAATAAGTATATGCTACTTACTGTTACTGATAATTGTCTTTTTGAAATGGGCAATTGAATTTTCCTATTTTTATTTAATTTAATTTATTTTGATATTATATTTTGTACAAAGTTGATTATTTCATTAGAAAATTTTGACAACTGCTTTTTGACATTTGTTTTGAAGATGAAGGGATAAAAAGATTATTTCTAGCCAGTTTCAAAAGTATGAATTTTTTATATATAATAATGGAGAATTTTAGATTGAATTAGGTAAAAAAAAAATCAACACCACACACACACAGTTTTGAAGAAATTTATGTGCTCTGAACAGATTAGGAGCTAGACTGCTGCCCCTTCAACACCAGGATGCTTCTTTCCATATAAATTTGTGTTTCATCATAGGAAGTCGTAATGATTTGACTACCAAGCATAGTACTTTTCTACCCATTAGGGTTTTTCCGTTGCGTTGGGATACCCAATGTGATGCCTACAACATTCGTAACGAATTTCATTCCAAACAACACATGAATTTACATCTTTATTGAAAAACAATACAAGACAGTCACATTTTATAGCGCTCCATAACCACATGGGGAAAGCAAGAGCAACAGCAGCCCGAGCAGACATGCGCTCCTAGGTAGCCAGCGCTTTGGACAGCACACAGCTGGCTTCGTGCAGCAGTAGCATGGACAGGGCTTGCAGCAGTTCACCACTACCACACAGGCATGCAAGGGCCACAGCAGCCTGAGCAGACAGGCACTCCTGGGTAGCTGCAGCGCTTCGGACAGCACACAGCTGGCTCCGTGCAGCAGTAGCACGGACAGGGCTTGCAGCGGTTCGGCCGGCAGCAGGGGATTGCGCAAGTATCGCAAAGGGGTACTGGCTTCGGCACTGGTGTTCCTGGCTGAAAAGGTTATAAGGACTTTGAATAATGCAAAACAAGCATGATGATAGGATTTGACTTAAAATATTTGTGAAATATTATAAAAGATTTGTTTGTGGACGAGGTGTTCCAAGCAACCTGTATTTTGCATGATGTTAGCTTTACACAGCCGGGAACTTTCCCGGTGCTGTCTTGTGTGGCTTGACAACTATACTATCAGATACTATGCGATTGCTACCGCGCAATAAATGCCAGGTTTGTGGAGCCACCATAACATGCATAATGATTAGTGAATGAAATTATACCTTATCGCAAGGAGGACAAGGAGGTAAGCACGGCAGCACAGGACACGGAGGGCACGGCGCCGGGCAAGGCCTCACAGGCGCCGGGCAGGGCGAGCAACCACCACCGGGGCACACGGAGCACGGTCTTAGGTCGTTACAAGACGCCACGCAGGGCTTCGTGCTGTAAGGGTAGCAGGCACCGCAGGGCATCCCTGAGCACACGCACGGGTCGAAACTATAGAATGGAGCGCTCATTTTGCCGGTTTTGCTGTTTTTTTAATGTAAAAATATTTTATAAAAAAAATACAAGAAATTTCAGTTCATTGACCAAAAGTGTGATGTGTTTGACAATTAAATTAAATTGACAATGACAAGTATTTTATATTCAATGAAATTTCATTCTAATTTCTACTTTTTGCAAAGAAGGATCGATTTCATGATGGGCTTCCTGGAACCGTTCTGTTTTCTCAAGAAAAATGACACAGAAGAATAATGAAGACTGACATTGTCAAAATGACATCCATTAACAAAAGATGAAAAACCAACAAATATTCAAAAATTAATAAAATTAAACTTATTTTGGTAATTTTATAAAAAGGGAAAAATTTTCAAGTGAAATTTTATGACCGTGAACTAAAAGCGTAATCTAAAATGTGCTCATGTTGTTTTTGCCCGACGTGCCCTGCGATTCTACCATGTGGGACTGGACCGTGCTGCTACTCTTGTCCACCCCCTCCGCCCTGCTGCCAGCCTTGCTGTCCACCCCCGTGTCCTTGCACGCCATGCCCGCCTTGTCGATGCAGGCCGACATTTAGACCATGCCCAGCTCCAGTCATCCCTGACGTGGTGCCTCCTATTGTCCCGATACTGCCGTGCTGTAAGCCACGACGAGCACCGCCTTGCGAGCCTCCTCCTCCACCTCCACCTAGACCTGTTTGCTGTCCACCTGCACTGCCTTGCTGCCCGCCTCCAGAGCCATGTGATCCACCACCAGTTAGTAGATAATAATTCAAATTTCAGCCGATAGTTTAATAGTAGGTATTTTACTGAATAGAGAATTAGAGATTATAACATTTTATTGTTTCAGGTCTGTCCATGCCCTGAACCTACGCCATGCTATCAGCCAGTCCTGCCATGCTGTAATCCACAGTGTCCCCCACCCATACTTCCTAAACAACGGCCGATATGTCCACGAGCACCGCCTTGCCCATACCCTTGCCTTCCGGTCTGCCGGAGTGATTGTCCGCATTGTGAACTGGATCCGGTGACCCGGAGAAGACCATTGATAGTCCATGACGGTGTCTTCCAGAACAGACTGTCGGGCAGACCGGAGGAATGCTTTACGCGTCGCAATCCTAACGTTCGATATTCTGTCAATAACTACGTAAGACAGGTTGGTATCTTTCTTACTTGGATATGCTCTTTTGTAGCTAGGTTGGAACATCTCATTTCGAAGGCCGGTTGCTATGCTTAAGTACGTACAACTTCAGCACGTCAAGGTAAACACTGCAATATCTTATGCAGTTGTAATAAGGGCCAGTTTGCAGCATAAGTGGGTAACCTGATGTGCTGGCGACTGTACATAACATAGAAAACATAGAAACACGTTCCTGTGCGCGAGTTTAGGAGCGCTCAGAGAATGCAAAAAGCATTCTATGCCGAAAATAATTGTTTCTTGTAGATTAGCTAATGTAAATAATATTTAAAATATCATCTTATAAGAATTCAAATATGACACTGTGAGTGTTAAGAAACATTCTAAACCATTAAATAATATTTGTTCACAGGGACCTCAATCTGGATGCTGCTGTCCCGTACACGTCCCACTGTGTTAACTTGTGGGGTATTGTATTGTAACTTGTGTTTATTTAACCGTACAGTGATTGGAAACGTGCTACAAAGTGTAATGTTAAAAATGAAAATAAACTTTTTGAATTATAAAAGAAAGTAATATTTCCTTGCTTACGTGGCGCTTTTGCACTCGTATTTATCAAATACGAATCCTACTTACTTAATACATATCTCTTGGAATACTATTAAATTAATGATTAGTATCAAACTATTTTATGATGTGTGTGAATAGGTTGACGTGCCTTGCCTAGGAGACTATAGAGTATAGTCCTACTGCATACGGATCAAAATTCTAAAAAACAAAATATTTAATAAAACCTACCGGTAAATGTCTCCTATGATGCCTTACCAACCAAAATCACTCATAAATAAAACCATACCAGGAGCTTAATTCATTTATTACAATGATTCACGACACTATAACATATTGCTTTACTTATTTATACTTGTAAAATGCTTGAGTTGCTTGAAAAGCTTGGTCGTTCACTGATGCTACATGATCTGGGTGTGACAGCTGTAGATGTTGATGCACGGGTTGAGGTTGTAGCACCGCTGGGTCTCGGGAATGCAGTTGTTACACACCATTGGTTTTGAAGGTCCACAATTTGTTGGACAACACACTGGCGGGCAAGGATTGGGGCAAGGTGGGCAGTATCCACCCATCTTGAACTGTCACTTGGTAATTTTGAAAATAATATGGAGCTTGAAAGTGTTCTGAGAAATGAGAGGGCTATGCAATATCACGGGGCTTTTATAGCCTACGCGAGACCAACCTGTTTTTGGGTTCTGTTGCACTTGAAATCGAGTGTGAAAGCCAGCTCGAGTTGGCTATGGATGTTACACGACATGATGCTCAAATAGGTAATTTTTGAGTGAGCGTCAGAATCGCCGGTCAACAGTCGTATATAACTTTGAAACTGTGTCTAAAGATTGCTTATGAATTGCTTATATTTGCTTATCATGATGGCAGAATTGTACACGTGCATTGGGAGTACACGTGCTCTTATCAGGGGTCACTAACATTTTAAAGAACTGAAGCAATAAATTGTTGATTGACATTAAATCTGGAGCTATTTATTCATCTAGATACCTAATGTTCTCCTGCGATAATAAGAGATAAAACTTTTATGAAAGAAGAATCACGTCGGTAACGACTGAGGAACCATAAGGTTTTTATGTAAATAACCACCGCCTGATTGTCACGATGTGGCCAAATGTGTAAATAATGAAGGGCTTGAGACTTGTAGGTTTCACCCAGTCACCAGTCACAACAGTACCTGTATTTTATTTCCTCCATGCCAGTAGGAGGTACATTTTATATTCACAAATTAATTTCCCGATAGTACAGTCACCGTCACATATTTTGCAGCAGACAAGGTGACCAAAATTTCTGAACAGGAGAGAGAACAGGCGCAGGACCAACGGCTTTACGTGATTTCCAAGACACGGGGGTGAAACACCGCCAACTTCCAAACTCCGGGCATCCCTGAGATTTTCTGAACAGAAAAACCCAGGTGCATATTTTTGGCCCGACCCGGGAATCGAACCCGGGACCTCTGGCGCAGCCGTCGATTTAATATGCGATCCTCGAACCGCTGCGCCACTGAGTCCAAAAACGCTATGGTTTCACATCGGAGGAGTGTGCACGTCGGGTGACAATAAAGCGTTTTTTTGCCGCCGCCGCCGCCTGCAATGGAAATAGTGGGATATTCTGTCCCAGTATTTCTATCAATGGAAATACATAATATAATGGAAATAGTGGGATCCACCCAAATTAAGGAACACGACTTGGCAACAAGACGAGAGACATCTTCATGCATTGTTGCTCTAGATTTTAGAAGACTCATACTATCTGCCTATCAGCTGTAGTGTCTAGTGTCATTGCTGTGGAGGCCTACCTGACGTTTAAGTCTAATAATGCACATAAGCAGTGAGTAAGTAAGCAAGATGTCATTAAATAAAATGCATGTTTCAAATGATAACATTTTTATATTTCTTATACTTAGATTACAATTTTTATAAATACCAAACGATTCACTGACGGCACTTAACTTATGCATAACATTATACAATTTTTACGGAACTGCACTATTGGACTATACACTGCGGGACTATACACTGAGTTATGCAGTTAGGATGATATCTCCCTCGGTCTGAGATCTTGCGTCTTGGTTAGCAAGTTGTCAGGCATGGGCCGTGGTGGTGGCCTATCGCTATGGTCGCCTTTTCAAAGGCTGCAACAGGACGAGGCGGTTGACCGACTGCTAACACTGCATCTGTTTTCAAAAAAGTATACATTAGAAAGTCTTAAATGTGCAGGTCAGGTTGATAAAGTATGAAGTAGTGTGATAGTACCTAGTATTAAAGTATTAGCATCATGCATTCGTTAAAATAACGTTGTTTGCAACATGCACAAAAAGCGTTTGCTGCATGAATACCATGAACATCACCAAATAATCTCAACAGAAATTAAAAGCCATCCTACGGATAATTTGGTAGGCAACATTCTACGCTACAAGAACTTAAGAACATTAGCAAAGTAATTCAATGGATAATAAGGACAGCCTTATTGGTCGTCTAACTACAGTTAAACGGAACAAGAAGTGACTTGAGTAGGTGGATCGTCCGAGTGACGACGTCACTGGATATGTGCTACTTGACTGTAAACGGTGACGAGCGAGCCGGGTGAGCCGCCGCAGCACGGGGGCCGACAGCACGGCGCGCAGCACGGTGAGCAGCCACCACAGCCTCCACTGGAAACAGCATAATCATTAGCATCAGCAACATCATAATTAGCAGAGGCATTAAAACCAGCAATTTGTTTTCATCATCAGCACCAGCTGCTAACATGTTATAGAATGTAGATTATTCTATGGTTTATTCAGGCTTATTATAATGACAGTTACCTACACATTGCAGATCCAACTATATAACCTAGACTTTTTAGTTACCCGCCACATTGCTGTGCAAAGCATGAAGTCCATACCATAGATTTCAGTTATTAGGCATGTATCATTCAGCAATTTGTAGGAAAGCATTATACTTTGATGAAACGAATATTGCATTACGAAGAAATTAAACGAAATAAGATGAGAATAGATATTCTCAGGAAATAAGTAGGAAATCGAACATTCCGGAAACTTACCCTATTGCGGACATGACGCCCTGTAACCTATTGATAAGACTCGCTCGGTCGCACATTTTTCCGTTTCAATAATTTCCGTTAACCTAATATTCAGACTTAAAATAAATTCACAAAAATTTTGTACGCGTCGAACAGTTTGGATATATTTCCTAATGAAGTGTCAACTGTGATTACAAAAACAAAAACTGTCAATCAATTTCATGGTTTGTCTATGAGCCTTGAAAAAGTTTTTATGTTGTTATCACACACTGCCTTGATAACCATATTTTTAAGACATGGCTAAAAATTGAGACAGTGGTACTCACCAAAATATTAATAATTATATGATGGTGCACATGATGGATAGTGAGACTTGGCCTGTAAAAAAGAAGTAGGTAGTTAAAAGTTAATATTTATTCCAGTTGCATTGCATGGCATGCAGTTTAACGTCCTTATTCCTTATGACTAAAAAGCTATGGTACTCGTAGCTATGGTTGTCATTAAACTATCAGATAAAAAAGAGCCAACTGCGAGTCGGATCTAATCGAATCGGACAGATAGACAGACGGAAAAGGCGAAATTTTTGACCTATTCTGTAAATTTTATATTATGTATTCTGGCAAATAAACAATTGTATTTGTATGTTTATTTGAAACTGCAAGGGTTCCTTGTTGGTCTAGGGAACCCTAAAAAGTAAAAGCCTGTAAACATCCCACCGCTGGGTTTTCCTCCGTCTGAGGCCTCACATCAGGTATGAGGCGCTATAAGGGTAAAACCTAAGAATAAATTTAAAGGTTAAAACTAGAGCAAATATTACTTTTTACCGGGTTATTGTAAGAATAGACCTGTTACGGTCAATAAGGGCAAAAATTTACTGTATTGACACGAAACGGGCGAAAGTGAGTGGGGTGTGACATCCATAACAGGTCCTTACGATAGCCGTTAAGGGCGTACACGCGCCGCTTCAATTTCCCATACAAAGTTCGTTTACCGAGTTATTGAGAAGTTTTGAATCGAAATAATATGAATGAAAAAACCGTATTTTAGCTGTTTTTTGTTTAGATTTGTGTTGGAAAAGATATGGTTGTATACGATATACCTTTATTTTTCCATAAAAAGCATTGTTAGTTTGAAAAACTGCAACATTAGATGGTGCTTTTTCTTGTGAATTCCACTTTGGTCAATGACTCATATCTTCTATTTCGAACAGAAATTGTTAAAAAAGCTCAATAACTTTTTTAGTTTAGGACATGTTTATTTACTTACATTTAATTGTTTCTAAAACAAGCTTGTGGTTTTAATTATATAAGGCTCCAAAGTAGGCACTGTTAGAGAAATCTATTAAACAGTTGTTCGTTAAGTTGTTACAACTCACTAAAACTAAAATAATTTGTGAATGTTTTTTATAACGTTCTTACTCGAAATAATTTCCTACAATTACTACTAATTAATTTTTTTGTGGAATGCGGTTTTGCAGAGTTGTCAAGCTTGGAAAACACGCTTTTCGGCCTAAATCGCGTTGTAGCCTCTTAAAGGGTATTGTATAAAATGCTCCTAATGGGTGCCTGGCGCATCAGCCTGAACAAAGAACTCACCGGTCTTTCATAGTTTATGAGTTGGTATCGCACTTTCTTATCCTGGTTGTTGAGTAGCATGCCAGGCCAGCTAGTGGGTCGGTAGTCAAACGTGCTGTCATGGACGATCAATGGCCGCCGCACCGTCACGGGGTCCATACCACAGGGGAGACATGAAGGACCCTAAAAAATAAACAAATTTTAGTAAGTTATCACACAGGTTGTCGTCAGCGTAAGTCGCCGATAATAGGTTAGCTGCCGCCAGCAAACCGCAGGCTAACTGGTAGCAAATTGATATGATGGACCCACACAGTCTCGCGGCTTGAAAATAAACAAAGTCCTGCAATACTGCAACTGTCGCTTACAAAGCCAGCGGCACGGCCGTCTGCCCGTCTGCAATATAAAGTTTTACCTGAACAGGGTAGCAGGGAATACATTCCGGAGGTTCCTTGTAACTTGGTAAATGTTGGATTGGGCTACACATTTTGATTATTTTAAATTTTCACTGAGATTTTGATTTTTAAAGTTACAGTAAATTTAGTCAGTTTTTATTATTCTGACAATATTTTTCTTTATTATTTTTTTGGCTTACAGCTACGAAGGTCGAACAAAAAAATAGGGTTCAATAATATATTCCCACAAGATGTCCACAAGTTATCATGAATATCTTGGTGCAGAGAAATAGCCATATCGACCAGTCTGAAAATTTCACCTATGGCTAGGCACCACGTGGATATTACGCGGTCGACAGCGGGCTTTTTGTAGATGCAGGCGGACTATGTAGAGTCAACATTATGGGGTTAATTCATGGTGGAACCCTTTGATTAAAGTAAAATTGCTATTTTAATTTAATCAAAGGTGGAACCACATAACTAGGCGGCTTTGTCGGTAGCTAACCATTAATATATGAGTATTTCTATGTCTAAAACGGTTTTTTATGTATACATAGACGTAGAAGCATTGAGATAATTAATCATAGAAAATATATATATATATATCAATGCGTAGTAGTATTTAAAACTAAATTTATATGCATAAATAAACTTATACCTAGTCGAAAGCTAGATGCGGAACCGCACACAAGACTCCGATTGTTTGTTTTGCACCTATTATTTAAACCTTCTTTCTCATTCATGTCGTTTCGTGTTGTCTTTGAAACTGGCCACTCAAGAATTTGTCATTCTTTAAAAATTTAAATCCAGAACTATGACAGTCCACATTAGATGTTATCGAGAAATAGACTTCAGTTTTATAAAATCTATCGTGCAGAAAATTTAAAATTAAGAAAAAAACTTAAAAAATCTTTATAAGATCCTATAAAAATATAATTTTAAGAAAATATACTTTACCTATATTGCTATTTGCTAAGCTTATTGCAGCTCCAAAAACTCTCCGAAAATGTAAGTATTATTATAAATTTTATTAAAAATATTAAAGTATACATTTATTGAAGTGCCCACGGGATCGAGTTTGCCTGACGTAAGTAACGGTAGTTGACCAAAACATACTCGATTGCATTCGCCTCCTACATTCAACGGACGACGCGGTCGGTAGCCGTTGCCTCTTGTTGGACGCTGCCGTTATTCCCTCCCTGATCCCTGATGCAACAGGAACCTGTCATCCGAAGGATTTTCGGAACGACGGACCTTTAGCTTCGTGCTGCTGAATATTCACAGCTACTCTTTGTACACAGGTGTTGCGGTTGCGGATGCCCCAAGATCACCATCTACACATGCTGCACCAAGATTTGCTGAGCATGGCTGCAGGCATTCGGCCCTGCGCTCGCAGTCGGCTCGGCCTCGCACAACAGCGTCTGCTGGACGACGTCGACCCGAACGTAGAAGCCTATTGAAGCCAGTTTTCTTTGCAATGTCGTTATTCAGTGCCGTCAAATAAAGTGGATTGAGTAGTATTTGACTGTTTTTTCTCAATACCTAGATCGTTTTTAACGAAAGTTATTAACTGTGATAGTCATATTTTTAAATTAGCCGATTTTGTCTACAACAAATACATTTTGACAGGTTTCTTTCTATTTAGCTATGTGATAGCACCATGTGCGCTTGTGAGGTCTGTAGGTAGGCGTCGGAGGTTAGTGGTGGTCCCTCTTTGCGCTTGTAGGTCTATATTGTTTATCAGAAGAATGATGGACCTGTCCGCGATGACGCAAGTAGCAGGCCCTCTGTGTGATGTGAGAGGCACTCTGTGTGCCAGTAGGGAGTCTAAAAAAAGGCGGCCCTCTTGTGTGCCAGGAGTACAGAAATGTGGCCCTCTTGTATGCCAGGAGTAGAGCTGCGGCCCTCTTGTATGCCAGGAGTAGAGCTGCGGCCCTCTTGTATGCCAGGAGTAGAGCTGCGGCCCTCTTGTATGCGAGGAGTAGAGCTGCGGCCCTCTTGTATGCCAGGAGTAGAGCTGCGGCCCTCTTGTATGCCAGGAATAGAGCTGCGGCCCTCTTGTATGCCAGGAGTAGAGCTGCGGCCCTCTTGTATGCCAGGAGTAGAGCTGCGGCCCTCTTGTATGCCAGGAATAGAGCTGCGGCCCTCTTGTATGCCAGGAGTAAAGAGAGTTTGCGGTCCTCTTGTATGCCAGGAGTATATAGTGGCGGCTCTCTTGTATGCCAGGAGTGTAGTGGCGGTCATCTTGTATGCCAGGAGTATAGTGGCGGCCCTCTTGGATGCCAGGAGTGGCGGCCCTCTTGTATGCCAGGAGTATAGAGTGGCGGCTCTCTTGTATGCCAGGAATGTAGTGGCGGCCATCTTTTATGCCAGGAGTATAGTGGCGGCCTTCTTGTATGCCAGGAGTATTGAGTGGCGGCCCTCTTGTATGCCAAAAGTGGCGGCCCTCTTGTATGCCAGGAGTATAGTCGGCAGCCCTCTTGTATGCCAGGAGTATAGTGGGCGGCCCTCTTGTATGCCAGGAGTGGCGGCCGTCTTGTATGCCAGGAGTAGAGCTGCGGCCCTCTTGTATGCCAGGAGTAGAGCTGCGGCCCTCTTGTATGCCAGGAGTAGAGCTGCGGCCCTCTTGTATGCCAGGAGTAGAGCTGCGGCCCTCTTGTATGCGAGGAGTAGAGCTGCGGCCCTCTTGTATGCGAGGAGTAGAGCTGCGGCCCTCTTGTATGCCAGGAGTAGAGCTGCGGCCCTCTTGTATGCCAGGAGTAGAGCTGCGGCCCTCTTGTATGCCAGGAGTAGAGCTGCGGCCCTCTTGTATGCGAGGAGTAGAGCTGCGGCCCTCTTGTATGCCAGGAGTAGAGCTGCGGCCCTCTTGTATGCGAGGAGTAGAGCTGCGGCCCTCTTGTATGCGAGGAGTAGAGCTGCGGCCCTCTTGTATGCGAGGAGTAGAGCTGCGGCCCTCTTGTATGCCAGGAGTAGAGCTGCGGCCCTCTTGTATGCCAGGAGTAGAGCAGCGGCCCTCTTGTAGGCCAGTAGAGCTGCGGCCCTCTTGTATGCCAGGAGTAGAGCTGCGGCCCTCTTGTATGCGAGGAGTAGAGCTGCGGCCCTCTTGTATGCGAGGAGTAGAGCTGCGGCCCTCTTGTATGCGAGGAGTAGAGCTGCGGCCCTCTTGTATGCCAGGAGTAGAGCTGCGGCCCTCTTGTATGCCAGGAGTAGAGCAGCGGCCCTCTTGTAGGCCAGTAGAGCTGCGGCCCTCTTGTATGCCAGGAGTAGAGCAGCGGCCCTCTTGTAGGCCAGTAGAGCTGCGGCCCTCTTGTATGCCAGGAGTAGAGCTGCGGCCCTCTTGTAGGCCAGTAGAGCTGCGGCCCTCTTGTATGCCAGGGGTAAAGAGTGGCGGCCAGGGAGTATGCTCCCCAGCAGAGCCACAATCGATGTCCATTTTCTCATTAACTATTACACGTACAGCGATATCGGCATAACGTACACTATGTACGCTTAGCGTACATCATTTTAGTACATAATTGATATTTTTCTAAAGGGGTGGCTCTGCTGGGGAGTATGTCGCCATAAATGATATTTTTCTAAAGGGGTGGCTCTGCTGGGGAGTATGTCGCCAAGTAGTGGCTCACGCTTACATCCCTCTACCTCACTGGTGGCTAACGCTTACATCCCTCTACCTCACTGGTGGCTAACTCTCGCATCCCTCTACCTCACTGGTGGCTAACTCTCGCATCCCTCTACCTCACTGGTGGCTAACTCTCGCATCCCTCTACCTCACTGGTGGCTAACTCTCGCATCCCTCTACCTCACTGGTGGCTAACTCGCATCCCTCTACCTCACTGGTGGCTAACTCTCGCATCCCTCTACCTCACTGGTGGCTAACTCTCGATGCCAGGAGTGGCGGCCCTCTTGTATGCAAGGATTATAGAGTGGGGCTCTTTTGTATGCCAGGAATGTAGTGGCGGCCATCTGTTATGCCATGAGTATAGTGGCGGCCCTCTTGTATGCCAGGAATGTAGTGGCGGCCCTCTTGTATGCCAGGAGTATAGAGTGGCGGCCCTCTTGTATGCCAGGAGTGGCGGCCCTCTTGTATGCCAGGAGTGGCGGCCCTCTTGTACGCCAAGAGTATTGAGTAGTGGCCCTCTTGTATGCCAGGAGTATAGTGGCGGCTCTCTTGTATGCCAAGAGTGTAGTGGCGGCCCTCTTGTATGCCAGGAGTATAGAGTGGCGGCCCTCTTGTATGCCAGGAGTATAGAGTGGCAGCCCTCTTGTATGCCAGGAGTGGCGGCCCTCTTGTATGCTAGGAGTGGCGGCCCTCTTGTATGCCAGGAGTGGCGGCCCTCTTGTATGCCAGAAGTGGCGGCCCTCTTGTATGCCAGGAGTATAGAGTGGCGGCACTCTTGTATGCCAGGAGTATAGTGGGCGGCCCTCTTGTATGCCAGGAGTGCCGGCCGTCATGTATGCCATGAATCTAGAGTGGCGGCCTTCGAGTCTAGTGGCCTTCTTGTGCTAGGAGTCAGTGGCAGCCCTCTGGTGGACATCAGAATGGCGGTCTGATAGCTCCAAATCGTGATGTGTGTGCTAGCAAGAGTATAGAGAGTGGCAGCTTTCTGCAGTAGGAGTCTTAGAGTGGCAGCCCTCTGTGTACCAGGAGTCAGTGGCGACCCTCTGTGTGCTAATAGGAGTTTCGACTCGAGTGGTGGCCTTTTGTGTGCCAGTACGAGTCTAAAGTGGAGGCTCTCTGCTTCCCAGAAGGAGTCTAGACAGTGGTGCCCTCGTGTGCCAGCAGGAGTGTAAAGAATGGCAGCCCTCGTGCCAGGAGTCAGTGGCGGCGTGTACCAGTAGGA
This sequence comes from Pyrausta aurata, assembly GCA_963584085.1. Classification (NCBI taxonomy): domain Eukaryota; kingdom Metazoa; phylum Arthropoda; class Insecta; order Lepidoptera; family Crambidae; genus Pyrausta; species Pyrausta aurata. The sequence continues at coordinate 7,413,590 of OY757252.1, forward strand.
GTCTACAGTGTGGACCTCGGTGTGCTAAAATGAGTGTAGAGTGGCAGCCAACTGTGTGCAAGTAGTGGCTCACTGAGCCAGTAGAAATCTAAAAACAGCCGTCAGTGTGCCAGTAGAAGTCCAGAGTGATGGGCCTCTGTGTGCCAGTACGTAGCGGCTCTTTGTGTGCAAGTAGGAGTCCAAAAAGAGGCGGCCCTCCGAGTGCTAGGCCAATATGGCAAAGTACACCTACCTCACTGGCTAACGCTCGCATCCCTCTACCTCACTGGCTAACGCTCGCATCCCTCTACCTCACTGGCTAACGCTCGCATCCCTCTACCTCACTGGCTAACGCTCGCATCCCTCTACCTCACTGGCTAACGCTCGCATCCCTCTACCTCACTGGCTAACGCTCGCATCCCTCTACCTCACTGGCTAACGCTCGCATCCCTCTACCTCACTGGCTAACGCTCGCATCCCTCTACCTCACTGGCTAACGCTCGCATCCCTCTACCTCACTGGCTAACGCTCGCATCCCTCTACCTCACTGGCTAACGCTCGCATCCCTCTACCTCACTGGCTAACGCTCGCATCCCTCTACCTCACTGGCTAACGCTCGCATCCCTCTACCTCACTGGCTAACGCTCGCATCCCTCTACCTCACTGGCTAACGCTCGCATCCCTCTACCTCACTGGCTAACGCTCGCATCCCTCTACCTCACTGGCTAACGCTCGCATCCCTCTACCTCACTGGCTAACGCTCGCATCCCTCTACCTCACTGGCTAACGCTCGCATCCCTCTACCTCACTGGCTAACGCTCGCATCCCTCTACCTCACTGGCTAACGCTCGCATCCCTCTACCTCACTGGCTAACGCTCGCATCCCTCTACCTCACTGGCTAACGCTCGCATCCCTCTACCTCACTGGCTAACGCTCGCATCCCTCTACCTCACTGGCTAACGCTCGCATCCCTCTACCTCACTGGCTAACGCTCGCATCCCTCTACCTCACTGGCTAACGCTCGCATCCCTCTACCTCACTGGCTAACGCTCGCATCCCTCTACCTCACTGGCTAACGCTCGCATCCCTCTACCTCACTGGCTAACGCTCGCATCCCTCTACCTCACTGGCTAACGCTCGCATCCCTCTACCTCACTGGCTAACGCTCGCATCCCTCTACCTCACTGGCTCTCACTGATGAAAGAAAACATCGCAATACGCTTAATATACTTTATTTTTCCACAAAAACAGCACGGTGCTCCGAAAACGAAGCAAGATTCGGGTGATCCCCGACAAAACCGCGATGGGCGTCCATGTTATTACCCCAGCGGTAGCACGCAGCGCTAGCAAATCTTTGTGCAGCACGTGTAGATGGTGATGCATGGGCAGCAGCACCCTCCACATCCGCCACCACAGCAGGGACCGCAACCACAACCTCCGCAGCACCTGGAGAAAGAAAAATTGGGTTAGGCACCAGGAACAACAAGACTTGGCCATCGTTCAAGAGGAATGAAAACTCTTGAGGTGGTTCATACTTACATCTTGGTTCTGGGGTAAGGAGTACTTTTAAATCCAAAGAATATCGGGTCTATAGAAAGACTGTAGGTTTTTTGTGGAAAATCTGGGTTATGTAGATTACTTTTTTTAGTTTTTTTATATTATGTGTATCACGCAAAGGATTTGATTGTACTGACCTTCTAATGGAAATTACATCTACAGAACACCTCGGTTCTAGTTTGAATATAGAAGCTGCAGAAAAAGCTATGCGGGTTATTATTCTAAATAAATTTTGACCAGCCAGTAGTGTAAAGAAGGTTGTGATTCTGTGTGACCTTCTTCTTTGATCTGAGACCTAAAACCTATTCGCGGTCAGATTTTGTATTTTCCGGCTTGCAATACTTATGTCATATTGATTCAATTATGTTTATGATAAGACGTTAATTTTACTACAAATCGTTTGAATACATAAATAATAGGTACCTATATTTAATTAAGCCTACTTCAATCAGATAAACATGGGTCATATATTTATATAAATAATAGAAACTCGTCAGTAAGGGCTTCAACACTATTTATTTCTCTCACACATTCTTCCCTCCATTTTACACTGTTTTACATCGATCAGAACTGTCAAACATGTGTCAATACTTATCTGTCATTTTTACTCTTTTTCCAGCTTTGGCTATGGCCTTCGCCCATACAGCCAAGTTGTCAGTCCATTCGTCACAAATAACCGAATGAGGCGATTAAATCGAACACTCATAATAAACTCAATGGATTGCTAACATAAGAAAAAACTAACTTTACTGTTGACTCTGATACTGCGGATTTTCTTTTTGATGGGGGATATAAGAAAAAATTTGAAATGAAAAGAGCCCTCTTCTACCACAGTATTTATGACGAAAATATGCTAAAATGTATCTTGTCGGTGGAGGTTTTCCATTTTAACGCTTTGACGCCATTCTCTTGACCTCTTTATACGATGGGACATTTAAAACTCTTCTTAGTTAGTTAGCTTTCTCTTTTCCTTTACCTCCGCTTTTTCTCTCCGTCCAGCAGATTCGAATAAGATTCATATTTTAAAATGATTTCATATTGGCGTAATCTTTCATCAGCCAATTACGTTTGTCTATTTAAGAATGGACAGGTGTTTTATCGAAAAATATAATTTGTTTGTTAGGAAATATAAAAATATATACCTGATTTTCTGAAAAATAGTGATATCAGTATGATATAAATAGCCTGTTTTTATGATGTTATCAGCAGGGCGATTCAGAACTTTCGATAAGCCATCGGGTTGGGTGTCGGCTCTTTTCATTTTTAAAATAAGTCGTAGTTTGAAAATATGTTCATATTTCAGTTCCGTAACAAACATAATAAAATAAAAATAAATAGTTGCATCGGATAAATCCACGTTATTAAGATTTTATTAATAGGTGAAAGTTATCGAATCGTAACCCAATACGCTGTAAAATATTTCACCTTAAACGATTTGACCTTAATATACCTATAATACTCCTTTCAAAAACATTCGAATACTGTTAAAAAATCACGACCATCATGATTCTACTCAGGTTTATTGTTTCTTACTATCAAATAACAAAATTTTCAGTGCAATGACCAAAAATTTTAAAATTGTAAATTATAAGTATCAGGTAAGTCAATATCATTTTTAAGAATGCAAAAATTGCTACATTACTAGCCAATCCCTAATTTAACTTTTTTTGAGAGTTCATTTTGTTCACGTCTCTCGTTTACACAAACACACGCATACACACACTAATGCTTGTCCTCTGTTTTAGTAAAAAGCAATAGCTATAATGGGAAAATACAATTGCAAGATGTGTTTGCCGTGTGCATCTTCATCCACCGTCAAGCGTGCTAGAAGCCGGGAACTCAGGGGAGGAGTCCTTTACACAGATTGCTTCTGTTTGCGCAGAAACGGCTTGCAATACGATTGTAAACGAAGTGGATGCCAGAACAATCCTTATTGCAGCACGATTCCAGCACCGTTGTGTGGACCGTCAAAAGTTGCATGTGATACTCATTTCAAGAATCCTCACGCAGACGCTTTAATTTCCATCTGCAAAGAAAGGCAACACATGGAAAAATCTATAAGAGAACACTCTAAATAAAACTTTTTTAAAATTATGACAAGTTATAAATGAGATACAAATACCCGTATACTGAAAGTCCGGTACATAGGTACTATACCTGAATGAAACTGCAGTCTCCTTAACCCTTGAAATCCGCATGCAACGAATATCCGTGCCTTATTAAACAAAACCTTTTTAAAATGCACACAAGAATGCTGGCAAGTAAGAATTATTTCAAAAACAGAAGACAAAAATACAGACACACACATCAAAATGGAATCAATATGACAGAAGAATTATTGTCTTCGACTTTATCAGATGTATTTTTAATCTAACGTAAAAAAATTGTAAATTTTTATAAAATCAAAATTTCAGAGTGTCTTACCACAATTTCCAATTTTTTTAATGACTGTATAAGCTAAAATATTAATAAATATTCTTAAAAGCACCCTCCTCCGTATTATTTGAACAACCTAGTAAACGACTGTCATACCTTGAATATTCACCATGTAAGTACGAAAACGATGTAATTTTCAGTCTAGCATAAAGCTGTGGAGTCTAATAATTATTTTTTGCCTTACAGGTGTTCTCCTTGCGGTCCTATGGTATGCTACAAGTATGAAGATTGCGGTCCTCCGGTTAGTGATCCTGTCAGGGCTTATGCTGACTTGATTTAATGCTAAAGGATTTGGCACAATGGGTGGTCTGCGGTCCAGTCTGGATCGCAGATTGCAACTAGTGCCAAATCCTTTGTAGGTAGGCAGTTGTTAATACAACGCATGTTAATTGATGGGTTTGTATGTTTAGCTCTGCTGCCTGCCACGCTCTGCGTTCAAGCGTAACGGACTGCAGGACCACCACTACTTCCAGCAGGGCTCGATCCGGTATCTTTGCCGCTCGGGCCCTTGCTGCTCGAGGCCCTGCCCACCACCGTGTCCACCGTGTGTTCGTCGGCCACCGCCCGGCAAGACCTTCGTTACACGCTTCAGCGATTTCGATCTCGTCTCCCAGTGGTAACGCGCATGACGCCTTGCCCTCCTAACCGCTAGCTCTGGGTAATGTTATTCTAAATTTTATAACGGTGGCCGACTTTAAAACTAGCACATCTAAGCTTGTTTTTGTTTGCAGAAAGGAAAATCCTTTGATGGAGCCAATAGAGGAGGCGCGGAGGAGGGTGGCGCAGAAAAAAAGGAAGAAAAGGAAAATCAGCTGAAAAGAACAAAGAGCCGTGAGCTGCGCGGAGGAATCATGTACTACAGTTGTCATTGCATTAAGCGCAATGGGCTTCAGCACGACTGTCGCCGTACTGGGTGCGGCGGTGAGCCAGCTTGCTTAGTCCTCCCGGATCCTCTGTGCGCACCCAGCCAGCTGGCACGCGCTCGAGGGCTTGCGGACCCTGAACCCCTTGCGGCGCATCTACGTACTCAAGGGGGCAATTCATTGGGAGGGGCAGCAGCTTCTAGTTCCGGTGGAGGCAAGAGATTCATTGTGTGTGAACTCAAAGGAATCCTACCAGACGTTTCCATGGATAATTCTGGCAAGTGCTGTAAGTGTCCAAGTTCTCATCCTAGCCCTCCGCCAAGTTCCAGTGCTCAGGCCTGTATTTGCAGTAGCATTTCCAGTACGATAAAACATACCCCGGTTAATCTCCCTCCAGTCTCAAAATGTCCATGTGCAAGCAGTTCAGGTGCAACCAATGCACCACAATCATCAATTTATGTATTCGATGAGAAAACCTTAGATACTATAATGAAACGTTTTGAGCAAAAAGAACTTGCACCGAGCGATATGGTGGTAGGACCGGGTGGTCGGCCTCGCAAAGCTGTTAGGGCTGTAAGTAAAGAAGAGCCTTGTACGAGACCAGGTTGTATACACTGGCAACCACCGCCGCCTTGTGTGTGGGATGCTCCTTGTAAAGCTGATTGTTTTGAGACCCGGCCGGGAACACAGCCAGGCCGCAACCCACTCACGGGTGGTGGTGCTAGTGCAGCTTCATCAAATCGGATTGGGGCAGCTCAGAGTGCAGGTCAGCCACGCGAGCGGATGAAATTGTTAACGCCTGAATGTTGCGCAGGTTGTTCCTCTTCGGGCGGCGGTGGCGCGTCGAGTAGTGGTGCCCCAGCAGCGGGCCTGCCGGTGCTGGTGATGAAGCTCTGCTGACAATTACAAAGAGGCACACATCAAAGTTCAAAGGCTTAAGAAAAAGTGCGAAATGCTACATATTGATCATGATCTAATAAAAAACTTAATATTTTATCTATTGTATTTATTGCCTGTTTACTCAAAACCTAGTCCCTCTCGAGCCTAGACCCTCAATCTCGAGCTTAGTCTTTCAAGCCTAGCCAGCCCAAGGATACACTCTTGACCCTAGAGCGTCTTTAACCTAGCTAGACCCTAGACCCTCTTCTAGCCCCTCATGAAACTTGAAAGTTTGGTTAATGTAAAAATGTACAATTGTCACTGCCCGGTGAAAAAACTGACAAAAACAAAACTTGATTAGAATTTTGATTGTCTGTTTACACTTTAGCGCGAGTTACCACTGATCATGTAATCTTTTGGAGTTACGAGTGATTAGTGCAGGTATTGTACACTGATCTTATACTTTAAACTGATCATTTCTGAAAAAATGTAGGGTTCCGTAGCCGAATGGCTAAAAACGGAGCCCTTGTAGTTTCGTCAAGTCTGTCTGTCTGTCCGTCCGTATGTCACAGCCACTATAGTGCGACATGAGGCCTTACTCTCGAAACAAAATCCGATCCAATGGTTATAGCCATTCCTGTCACTCATACCAGGCCGTGTATGCGTGTGACAGGGATGGGTATATTCATTGGATCGGGTTTTGTGTCCAGAGTAAGGGGGCTGGATCTTCTGGCCAACGGTGACAGTCGGAACTAACGCTGTCAAATTAAAAAATGCGGCTGCCAGATCGAGTGTAGCGAAATCTCCCCAATCTTACGAGAGATTTTCCGATTTTTCCTTTTCTTTTATTTTAGAACGCCTTCTGTGTAAACTATTAAAATCAGTATTTTTAAATACCATAGAGCTAAACTCCTTAAATAAAGTTTTAACTTTAAATGGTTTTTATTGTTGATACAACTGTTTTGCGTCTAAAATCCGTGGAACATGCATGATATGCCTCTTATGCCTTCGACGACATTTCCATCCAAGAAATCTTTTCTTACACTTTGCCATGGTGGAGTAAATAAAAATTCGTTAAAAAAGTTAATAAATAAAAAGACCCTAATAAATAATCAACTCCCTGAATCAAGGGAGATTTTCATGCTCTGGCTACCCTCCATTGAATAAGCGCCCTGACAATGTCATCTGTTGGCCAGAAGATCCTTGTCGCACTGTATAAAGTTTTGTTGGTGGTATTTAAAAAAAATGATATTAATAGTTTACACAGAACACGTTCGAAAATAAAACACATGAAAAAATCTGAAAATCTCCCCAATCGAGTGTAGCATTTTTAGGGTTCCGTAGCCGAATGGCAAAAAACGGAACCCATATAGTTTCGTCAAGTCTGTCTGTCTGTCTGTCTGTCTGTCTGTCTGTCCGTCCGTATGTCACAGCCACTTTATTATGAAACTATTAGCAGTACATAGATGAAACTTAGTAGTTAGGTGTATCTTGTTAACCGCTTTCCGATTCAGGTATAAAAAGTATAAAAAAATACATTTAAAAGGGGGGCTCCCATACATGAAACTAAAACCTAAAAAAAAATTACTAAAACTTGTGCGTCTATATTTGGGTTTCTTAAAATAACATTGAGGTTTTTTCTAAAAGTCTAACATTTGTGAGCTAGAAGCTACGTACGTACGTACGTTGAAGTAAGAGGTACCAAAGTGGTAAAATGGGCGGACGCCCACTTTAGCACTTTGGTACTTTGGTTTGGTGGTAAGAGGGTGAAATTTAAAAAAAATACGTGATGTAGATTTTAACAAAAAATTCAACGAAAATTGGTTTGAACAATATCGAACCAGTAGTTTTTGAGATATAGCACATTTACATCAACCGCAAATATAACTTTGTCTTTCATACAAACACTATGTAAAACAAAGTTATTTTTGCTGTCAAAAAATATTGGGATATTTTCGCTAGGTGGAAGTAAGTGGACCCCGAATTCAGTCCGACTCGCACTTAACCGGTTTTTTAATTTGACAGCGTTAGTTCCGACTGTCACTGTTGGCCATAGGATCCATGTCGCACTGTAAGGCAATCTTAATCATGTTTGACAGGACATTATTAGGGCAATAAAAGATGCCTAAGCTTGAGCATAAGAATGCTTATATAGTAGTAGATAAGAAACCCTTCGCGCGCGAGTCCGTTTCGCACTTTCTTCAAAACCGATTTTCTTCAAAAAGAGTGATAACGCATTTTTTCCCCGCATATTTCTTAGGTCACGCAATTGAGTAAAATAATCACAAGGTCACACTTTTGTTTAACACGTTCCGGGACACTACTCCAGACACAATAGATGTTTTATTGTTTTCACGCCTGTAGGCGGGCACTGTCCCGGAACGTGTTAACGGACTTTATACATTACCAAGCATTTTTTTAAAATATAAAATACATAGGTAGGTAGGTCCTATAAAGTGCATCGTTTTCGAATTCGTCTATCGAATCTAATTTGGTTGAGTGCAAAGTTTGCAGCAAAAGACCTGTTTTATTAGGATCTCCATAAGAATATTATGTTAGCTGATCATAGAGGATTCGCACTTCGCGCTACGCTCGTACTGAAAAAAAAAAGATCTGACACTGACAAATATAGTCAAAAACTTGGCAAACACATTGGCAAACCAAACAAAACAAATTAACCAAAGCCAACCCAACTAGGGTTGCAAATTGCTAAACCTATAAGTATCAACCAACCCACACAAATGTAATGTATAACTTAATTCAATAATACCTACAAAATGAAAACAAAAATCGTTGAAATTACAACCAAGTAAAATACACAATAAAAACTGTAAGTTAAAAAGCCTAATAAATATTGAAAGCAATGTCTTCATTGTGCAAACTGGCAAGACCCATTGGCATATCGGCAGGCGTTTGCGGCACAAGCAACATCTCGAATGGCCAGCGATTTTTGTTTTATTCATCAAAAGCTCGTGACACTGGGAGTTCTGGTAAATCTGGATCGAAGAGCTCATGGCTATTTGCTAAGAAAGGCGACAAAGGACGCAAAAATCGCAGTGAGCTCTTGGGTTGCATGTCTTGCCCTCCATCCCAAGACAATCCGTATTCTTTTTCGATGTACAATGTAAGTGTTTGTTTTATTGTTCAAACCAGTGACAAAGATAATATTTAAAGGTTGCCTTTAAATGTATTTTAGAGAAGTTTCCTTTTCTTTATCTGTTTACCTCAAATTAAAACTCAACTTTTATCTTCTATTGATGATGTTTTTGCCCTTTTGTTTCAGCAACGTAAATACGGACACGATCTACCAAAGAATGACGTTACTATGTGTTTTGAACCATTACCGCAGATACCTACTGGGGTCTTCAGAAATACTGATAGCGAGGTATATTAGTTCCTATAAAATTTATACTACCTATGCAAATAGGGAAGTCAGTAGGATATCTGTAGTAGTACAATACTTAACGTCATTTACCAATAGATTGGAGAGATAAATAAGTTTTTTAAAGTTCTTATTAATATGCTATTAAGACTGCGACTACTAATAAATCAATCAATTATTATAAAAATCGTAGATACCTACCTATAGCCCCCTGGATCGATGGAAATGTAACTCGTTTATGTGAAAAAAGAAATTACCTATTTAAGCTTTGGAAAAATAGTTCATTCGATCCCAAAATTAGACTTGAATATAATCAAACTAGAAATAAACTCCACAAACTAATAGAATCAAAACGAAATAAATATTACATTAACGAAATACATAATAACTTTAAAGATACAAAAAAAGTTTATAAAATCATTAATCAGATGCTAGGACGGGTAACTTTATCCATCGATGAGGGGATACTGAGAGCTTTTGAGGGACAGGGCCTTACCACCAAAACGATTGCAAACAACTTTGCAAATGGCTTTGAAAAAGCAGTTAAAGACATTGTGCCTAGATGCAGTTCGAAATTAACTGATCCACGAACTTATCGGAGACCGGTGGATTCAAGCATTTTGTTTCAAAAAGTTTCTCAGGACAAAGTTTACAAAGTTATTAAGAAGCTGAACTCAAATAAGGCTCCTGGGCCTGACGGTATTAAAGTGGCTGATCTTAAATTAGCAAATAAATATGTTTGCTTACCTATTGCGAATTTGATTAACTGCAGTATAGAATCTGGAGAATACCCAGACGATCTCAAAATTGGATGTGTAAGACCGGTTTTCAAAAAGGGTAAACACGATGACTACTCGAACTATCGACCTATTACGTTGCTCTCTAGTATTGATAAAATAGCTGAAAAAGTGGTCTGTGAACAGATTCATGATTTTTACCGAAAACACGAGGTGATAAACAGGAATCAGTTCGGATTTCAAGCTGGTAAAAGTACAACTGACCTTCTTTGTAAATGTACAGATGAGGTAAACGAGCATTTGAACCGTAAAAATTGTGTGCTCGCCTTGTTTATTGATTTTTCTCGGGCCTTCGACACGTTGCAACATAAAATTCTAATCGATAATCTAGATGATTGTGGTATCCGGGGTCCATTGCTCAGCTGGTGTAGAAGTTATCTCCAAAATCGTACATTTACGGTTAAACTAGATGATTCGTTCAGTGACCCTAAGAATGTGACTGACGGCACAGCCCAAGGATCCGTACTTGGGCCGTTGCATTTCCTTTCTTACGTCAATGAAATGGGTAACTGTCTGAATCACAGTTCCTATTATCAGTTTGCAGACGATACGTGTCTCCTTGTTTCGAGTACAGATATCTTAAATGCGTGTGACTCTCTTCAGGCCGATCTAGATATGTTGATTCGATGGTGCCATGACGTTGGTTTAGTGCTAAATGCCGATAAAACCAAACTCATGGTTATCAAATCTGCATACATGAAGTTTCCTGCTCCAAAACCAATAATTGCACATAATCACGACTGCCTTCATCACCTAGGAACTTGTCAATGTCCTACTATCGAAGTTGTGGCCACACAAAAGTACCTTGGTCTTATAATTGACTCGAAATTAAACTGGGGATATCACATTGAACATGTGTGCAATAAACTACGACACTTTTTGGCCAACATAAAAATACTAAAAAATAGAATACCCTTCAAAGTAAGGCTTATGCTTTATAACTCGTTGGCAGAATCATATATTCAGTACGGTTTGGCAAGCTATGGTCGAACGTACAAATCATATATTAAACAAATCTATGATCTTCAAATTAGAATTCTTAAAAACATATTATCCCCAAACATGCGTGATCAGCTTGATGATGAAAACAAAATTTTCAAACACTGTAAAATTTTACCAGTTTATGACCAAATTGAACTGATATTATTAAAACAGTATTTCTTTTGTGATCATATAAAATCTTATGTGGAGCACCCTGTACGCACACGCGCCATGGCACAAAATCTGGCAGACGACTGCAAATAATGTGTACGGCCAGCGGACGGCCGCTTATCAGGTACCGCGTCTAATTAATTGTTTACCTTCAGCTGTTTGCGAAAAAATATCACAAGATAACTTAAAAACCAAACTCAAAAGCTATTTCTTGTCTAAATTGTAGTGATAATTAATTATTTTAATTGTAATTATTACATAAGTGCACACTTTCAACAATGATCTCTCAATGTAGATAAAAAAACCTTAAACTCAATTTAAATCCTGCCTGGTTCTTGCCTATAGTATACAATGCATAGTAAATTTATGTCATTATTTTTAATTTACTGTATTACCGATCTGCTCATCATACATTATTCGATTTGTTATTCGCCTACTGTTTCTTTTATTACTGACGTTAACTTATCTCATTAGCATTACGATAAACCTCTGTGGTTTTTAGATGTTAATATTTCCTATATCTTGTAATTTTTGTTAATACGATAAATAAATTAAAAAAATAATAATAATAAATTAATTGTAAAGTTGAGTCAGACATTTTGTCATTTACACTACACATTAAACTAAGTGCAATAAACATTAATTTACAGGGCGTAAATCAACTCCTGGCTTAGTGCAAGTCATTTAAAGTGCAATAATCAATCATTAGAAAATAAGATATATTCTTTAAAAACTGCAAAGAAAAAGAAAAATCTTTATCAATAATCTCCAAAATTATTGTTTTTAGATCATAGTTGATGTTAATCATCCGAGATTTTTGACTACTGTTTAATCCAAAGCTGCTAAGTCTTCTTATTTTTCATCTCCACAGATACTTGGCCTTACTTCTCCTTCCACCACATGACATACTACGACATGCACATCAACCTGCGATGCTACCGTAATCCATGTCCCAGAACGGGAAGAAAACCATAAAACTATCAAGTTATTCTTCAGCAAGGGAAACGCAAGGAAAACAAGCACATTGTATTCAACCAACAACTTTGAAAAAGTTACGCTTTTCAAAAACAAATGCCTTTGATTTTAGCCTCGGTTTGGTTAGGTGTGTTGATTAGTGTAGACTGTGATTTTCAATATCACCGGCTTGACATGGGTTCAATACATACACTATATAGTAACGTATGATGTATCTATGTATTGATGAAATAATTTTCAACATCAGTGCAGTAGTTCAAGAGATTAGCAGCTTCCTACTAACTGCAAACTTTACCTCTTTATAATAACTGTTTCACCATCGACAAATAAGCACTATACTTATTTCTGAAGTTTACGCGAATATTAAGTAAACGTCGTATTATAGTATTTGAGTAAACGTCGGGATGAAAAATCAAATAAATTATCGCGAAATTATCCGTAAATTGTGTTTCATTAAATAAGCACTAACCAACAAATAATTCAAATAAGGAACGTTATTTCACATGAAGTAATAGACAGATAATGCTTTTTTTTGGTTACTTAGTAGGACATAGTGAAACAAGCTGCGAGTAGATAGAGAAAAAGGTTTGAAATGTTAAAAAAATATATGTTAAAAATGTTTTCTTTCTTTATTTCTTTCTAAATATCTGTATGTTTATAAACTTGTGATCTCATTCTGGAAGCCTACTACGAAAAGCGAAACCCGTTAATACGATAATCGTATTGCGGATAAGGTAATGATTGCTTAATAATCCTTCGAATCCGAAAAACGATGATCGTATTGTTGACGGATTTCTTTTTCGCAGTTGGTCTTCAGGTTCGATGGATAAAAGCCAGCCTCTACCTCACAGCTCTACCTAAACAAATGATGGCATAGGTACCAAATCGCAACTTTGCTACAAAATTACATGCTTTCAATGCCAGTAAGCAATCCGATGTGTTCAATAAATAAACAATCCGCAATCGCTATACGTCCGCTATTGTCCATAAAACCAACATTATCGTTTCTAGATTGGATCAGAAGGCCTACTACGAAAAATGAAATCCGTCAATACGATAATCGTTTTGCGAATCCGAAGCATTTCGTAGTAAGCATTCCATACTAAAAATCTTTCGGATCCGAATGACGATAATCGTATTGACGGATTTCGTTTTTCGTAGTAGACCTCCTGATTCTGATATAGCGTCTGCATTACGCGCTAATGATCAGCAGATAGATTTAAATTGTTCCCATAACTCGTCAGCAATCGCTAACCGTAAAATTCAATAACAAATAACTGAGTCGAGAATGATTTAAGTCCGGAAAATAATAAGAGCTTATGTATGAGTCATGAGGAAACTATAGTGATGTCTGCAGAGTGCCGCATCGATATGAGTGCCCTGACGAGCACTAGGAAAGGTTTTAGAAATACTTTAACTTAAAAAGTGCTGAATATTATTTTAATAAAGCGTATTTGTAGTTATGGGATATTTCTTTATTTGAAACACATAACATATTACAATCATTACATCACTCAAAATATTTGTAACCACATAAATGTTCTAGATTATAACACTTACACAAAGAGAAACAAAATCAAAGCAGAAAAACACAGTGCTTAAGTTAATGAACATCAATAGAAGGTTAGAAAATATTTAAGACAGTTAGCTGAAAGTATCATAAGATATATTATCGTACTTATAAATGCTAGAAATCTAGACAACCTAGAAGGAAGACCTTTGCCATCTTTCTGCATGATCCAAACGTTGACTGGCAGATAAATATTTTAGCATTAAGCCCACTTTTGTAAACTGTGCATAAAAAAGAATGGACTTTAACCGCCGGTTACTCTAAAAATTTTGTCAGTGTTTATGTTAAATACGATCGATCCATACGATATTAGCACGTGAAGGTAAAATGACCTTGTTGTTACTCGTATTTTTAATTCTTGAAGACCAACTTGGAAGGAATCTAATTTTAGACGTCAACAACAACTTACAAAATATTTTGTTCGCAATTTCTAGGCAGCAAAGCCACTTCCCTATCTACACGCTTCACTGATGAAATGAAGCAGTGGGCCGAAGTCAGCACTGCACGGTAGTAAAAAGTTATTGCTATTTATTCTAACTCGTATAGCTCTATGTATTATCATATTATAGGCATTTTTATTTCCAATTGAAATCACAGGTAAAGACTGTCTGTGCTAATAGAGAATCCTCGTGGGATTTAGTGTTTAAATTCTTATCTCTTTTCGGTATGACTTATTTAATAAAAATCACTATAAAACAACACACATTTCAAATCTATTTAGCCATGTTGTTTTCCTGTTATTTACTCGTAATCATATGTGAATAAACATGTTGTCAGCTATCGTTGTTGGCTAAACTTGTATTGCTACTTCTTGCTAGGTACAAGGTTAAAATAAATCTCTTCATTGCAATAATAGTATGGACTAGCTAATACCAGTGTCAGGATATCATAATTTGCATTGAACAATTAATTATTAACTGCAAGACTTTTACATAAGTACGATGCCCGTCCAGTCTGACTGCATTTCTACGGTTTTATGACTCCCTGTTTGTTGCACTTTTTTGCATGGAAGCCGATAACTTATTGACTGTACGGTGACTGAGTTATTATTGTGGTTAGGTTATTTAACCTGTGGATTAATACCTGTGTTAAAGCAGGTGGTTTAAACAGGAATACTATAGCCACCCGCAAATCTACGAATCTTTTTAATTCAAGCTTTAAATAACCGTCTTACTGCAAATTGCATATTACGGTGCGTGCAAACTGATCAATCCAATACGTAAAAGTAAATAGGTATAGGTACCCACTTCCGCTAAAGATGTTTAAAGAAAATATGCCACCAGACACACGTGAAAGTATTAAATCATCGCTCAAATAGATGTTTGAACCATTCCCACCATATCTGTAACGTGGTAATCAAACCAAATAGCTAAGTACATAAGTGGTAGCCGGAGATCCCCAAAATGTGTGACGATCAAAAAGCAAATAATTAAGAAAACAGTTAACTGCGTAGCTCTTTTTGTACCAAAAGCTGTTAATCATTTCATAATGGAATCAAAATGATTAGTTTCTAGTAAATAAATTATGTACAAAAATATTATGAATACTTTTGTTAAACTTTATTTTAAATTAATGAATGTTAATTGGTATGCGCCTACATAATTAGTAAAGGAGTTATCATTATTGTTTTCTAATTATACCTACCAGATCACGTAATAAAAATCAAAACCGCAGAATGCGTCAATGCAATAACGTAGAGTTACTGCAAAATAAATATTACTTCTACTTATAACATAAATCATCTTCTTTTATATCATTCTCATTATTTTATTAATCTGCTGTAAGTTTTGCAATTTTCGTTATTTAAAATTTATTACATTCATAGGTTTGATATTGATGCCAAATTATTATTTGCTATTGCAAAAATATAAACTGTTTCAGGATTATTCTTTTACTATCTGACAAATATTCCTCAGAAGTTGCAGAATCGTTGACTGCTCAGCACACTTTTGCACACAATGGCTATGCCTCCTCAGAAGCACCGTCACACTCGTGTTGTTTGGTTGTACAATTCCCACAGCCTCACAGCCAGTCAGTTATTATCTAAATAAACTTAAAAATAGAGAATCAATTGTTTTTTAAACGACTACATCTCGCGATACCACGCTGTGGCACGCCTGTAGATAAAGTGATTATGTTCTACACAGCCAAATGAAAAGAACAGAAAAGAGTACAAAGGCTTGTCATGATCCGCCCGCAGCCGCATCTCCACTTAAGATTTAGTGAGATTGCAGACATGTCTATTTACAAAAATAAAACGTATTTTATGTTCATATAAAAGACGAAAGCAGGGTGTTTTCCCTCAATTCAGCTGCACAATGACATATAATCATAGTGAAATTCGCTAGCACCTTTGTCGATTAGGACAGACATGTATGACAAACGACGTCGATTTGTTTCGTGGTGGTAAATGGCCCATAAGCGCCGAGACTAATGCTCAGTAATGATTCCGCGCTTGTTACTGTGCATTGAACTGCGCGATGGAAAGCAATTGTTTTGAGCGGAAAAGTGGCAGAACGGTGCCGAAAGTAACAGACGAATTACTGCGGACAATATATAATAATCCAAAATTACAAAGTTTAAAATCCCCCCTACCCGTCATATATAAAAGGCATGGTTACCTTACCATATTGTTTTAATATCATTGAAGTAGCACGGTACCAAATTTCGAATCAATGGGACATATAAAATGGAAGGTAGTCAGATTCTCTCATATTTTTTTAAGAGTTGACGATCTTCTAACTGCCCATCGTCGGATCATGGATAACTTACCATATACTGACAATATCATCGGCACCAAAATTCGAATCGATGGTGCAACTAAAAACTAAAAACCGGTTAAGTGCGTGTCGGACCCGCGCACTGAGGGTTCCGTGCCACCCTTAACTGAATTCAGGGTCCACTTACTTTCACTTAACGAAAACATCACAATATATTGCGACAGCAAAAATAACTTTGTTTTTCATAGTGTTTGTATGAAAGACAAAGTTATATTTGCGGTTGATAAAAATGTGCAATATCTCAAAAACTACTGGTTCGATCTCCTTCAAACCAATTTTCGTTGCAAGTTTTTGTTGAGATCTACATCATATATTTTTTTCAAAATTTTCACTTTCTTAGTTCAAAAGTTAGAGGGGGGGGGGACGCCCATTTTACCACTTTGGAAGCGTCTATATCTCAAACCTTACACTTTTAGAAAAAATGGTTTTAGAAACCTCAACATCATTTTAAAAGACCTATCTATAGACACCCCACACGCATAGGTTTGAGTAAAAAAAATATTTTAGGTTTTAGTTTCATGTATGGGAGCCCCCCTTAAATATTATTTTTTTTTACTTTTTGCATCTGAATCGGAAAGCGGTGAACAAAATACACCTACCTATCAAGTTTCAGCTATTTGATGCTTATAGTTTCAGAATAAAGTGGCTGTGACATACGGACGGACAGACAGACAGACAGACAGACAGACAGACAGACAGACTTGACGAAACTATAAGGGTTCCGTTTTTTGCCATTCGGCTACGGAACCCTAATAAAAAAGAGCTGATGATCTTCAAACGTCTGACCAGATTTTCATGAAATATGGCTAAGAATACCCTGTTCAAATCCCAATGTAATTTGACCATAGATTTATATTCTCTCTGAGGATGAGAGACATATTTTTTATTTGTGGCAATAATTTATAATTCTATGCTTTATGCCTTTTTTGTCGGTAAATTGACTTCCGGTTATGGCGCTATTGGCCTAACACCATTTTTATTTAGTTTCAAGCTATTCTTGTGTAAAACTATAATTTTCCTATGGAAATACAGTTACTCAATGTTTCTTGAAGGTGTCGTTTCAATACTTCCAATACCAGACCAGCAGATTCCTTTATACCCGGGATACAGACACAAAAAAACTAAACGCAAATCGGTTCATCCACTTGGGCGCTACTGTGGGCGCTACTACCACGTACAGATACACGAATAAATACACAGAAGACACGTTAAAATTATAACACCCCGCTCTTTATTCGTCGGAGGTTAAAAATAAATAAGAATGAGGAAATACATAAGGTATTTTTTTTTTTATTTAAAGACTTTATTGCACAAATTTAGTGTACAAAGGTGGACTTAATGCTAAAAGCATTCTCTGCCAGTCAAACCTTTAGGTCATGCAGAAAGACGGCAACGGGTGCAGTGAAAAAACAACTAATGAAAGTAGTAATACATATCTTGAAAATCAGGTAGAAACATTGTCAGCGCATCATGTAGAGCTAAGTATATGAATATAAAAATTAAAGTGTGCTCTGGAGCTCTATTTTTGAATCATTCGCTTGTATATGGGGTGTGATAATTATTCAAAAACGAATAAAAAATCAACGAAAATCACGAAAAATATAGACGTAAGTACTTACAAAATTAAGCTTTATTTTTTCGAATCCCTCCTGTGTGGGTTTCAATTGATTTTAATTCCAAAATTAGACTTTAATCAATAAGTGAATGAATATCACACGCCATCTTGAAGCAAGTGATTTAAAAATAGAGCCCCTGTAATATTCAATAACGGGCTGCTGTGTGTGTGATACTTGAAATATGCCGCCACTAATAAAAGTCATTCAAGTATTGTTATTTCAGCAAAAACCTACGCATGTCACTAGTGTTAATACGAGTTTGATTGAAGTTTTAATTAATTAACGTAATAATAGCACGAGCATTCGCTACATAATGCCAAAGCCAATAAATACATTCAATGATTTTATCGTCAATATTTACGATGTAACTTTTTTGTATAACCGATCTTAATTACAATCTTAATGAATCTATGCTTCAAAATGTAGTCTTGTAATGCACTAATAATTTTTGGCGCTATTGAAAAACCATTTTAGAGCAAACACATTCAAGTTTTTTTTAACCGATCTCAAGATTTCTATATTTTTGTCTCCATTTTGAGCAAACACACGATGTAAAGTTTATGGCCATGCTTTCAATAGATGGATTATAAATAAATAATGTTATTTGCAATCGACTGCACGGAGTTTCATGACAAACAACACGTTTCTAGTTCGACGCGATTTCTACAAAATTACGGCCCATGGCTTTGTTTTCCCTTGTAAGAAGTTAAGAACATGCTCTCGGATATAGGTGAAACAACGGATCTGTGTGAGCATAGAAACCTGCACCAACTAAGTATTTTTAGTTAGACATCTTCATAATACCTAATCGAGTTTTAAAATTTTAACAATAACATACGATTACTCCTAACATCATAGAATGGAGTATTAGGAGGGAATGGATGTTTATTCAAATAATGTGGTTTGAAAATAATAAAATAGAAATATCAATAAATTTGGCGAAATTATGATCTATGGCCACACTTTTAGTAACTAAAATGAGTGTTGTAATATGTATTAAGAACTGCGACCTCACAAATTGCTCTTTACGTAAGTTCACTACGTGTACAATGTCCTCGCTTGTCCTTCAATAGCAATTTATTGCTACTTACAGACCAAAAATGTGTGGGAAAATATATTTTTTCTTCCATTATGTAATGTGCAAGATGATAAACCAGTAGGTAAACCTCTTTCTCTCTCCAAAGAGTTTTCATCTCATAGAGTGTCATAGGTTCAAAGTAGTATTTTTTCATTTTATCTTAAGCAGACCGTAGCAAGACGTGTCTGATTTAATTTGGTGGTATTGCGTTGTGTTGGTTTGATCGTCACCTGAAGGTCGTCTTTGTATCACTACAGCTGAAAGGTCACGGAGGTCAAGCGGCGACGGTCCCGAAAGATCAAGGTGATCAGATAGCAGCCCACGGTCAAATTGTATCGCTAGTTAAGGTTCTATACAGTACCTTGTACATAAATACCAGACGTTGTTAAATCAATTATACAGTGGAACACCGAACAGAGTCAAATAAATTCATTGCGTATATACATGAGTATATACGCAATAAATTTATTTATTTATTTTGTATAACGTCTAGAAACAAAGCTAGAAATGATTCTAGCTTTGTTTCTAGAGGTTCGAAACGAGTAAAGAGTCAGGACGAGTACCCAGAAGAAGTCGCGCAAGAGTCTCATGATTTAAATTGTTATTGTCATCTTTATTCTCGTGCAACAACGAAGAGCAACAAAGCGCTATCCAACGAGTCGCTGCTCTTCTTGCATTGTGGGTACTTACAGATGTGACAGAACTTCTATATTATATTGGTCAGAAGTGTAGTGACAGTTGCCGATGGTACGAATCAATATCTGAAGCAACGTTAAAGTCTTATAATGAGATTAGTTCCCGTATTTTAGCCAAAGGAATTGGTTGACTAACAGAATTGTCAAAACTAACAAATAAGCTCAGTGCTTTAACTAATTGATAAGGCGAAAATGCAATGGGCATCTAAACTAACATTATAGATGCCCCCGCTTTTTGGCCATAGATATCATCTTTGCCTTATCAAGTTCTTGTACAGCTATAAGTATTATTTGATATTATAATGTCTGTACAGAGGACAGGTGTGGTTATTGGAGCATGTCGGCATGTGCTCCACAAAACTGTTATTCGGGTCAGCACGATTTCATGGCAAGAACCGAATAGGGGAAATTAGCACAGGTGTCGGTGACACTGTAACGGCAAACACATTTTCATGTTCTGAAAATGTGGATACATTAGAATCAGTTGGTAAATTATGTGTCCGCATTGAAAATATGTTAAGGAAATAGGTACCTACGGTTGCACAATATAACTAAATTAACTGAGGCGTTAATAAATAGACGCTAAGCAAAACCTTTTTACACTTTCAGGCATTTGTTTCGGCCCTACGACTTACTTATGCCTCGGTAGGCCTTTAGGTATACTCGTAAATTTGCCGAGTTTTTTGTACGTATTTTATTGATTGCAAATTTACATGCATTTCTAGTTATAATACTTTTGAGAAAGTTAATAAATGCATACAATATGGTACAATCATCATTGGCATGCATGATGTAATAAGACTTATTCTTTATACAATCTTTTCTATTGTATTTCAATAAATCGTGACAGTCCATTTTTTATTTACCATTCATCAATAAACATTTATTTATTAAAAGTTAAATAATTTAAAACGGTGCATATGTGTAACAGTAAACAGTGTGTATGTGTATAGTGGTGCACAGTTCTAGTACAAATTTAATTAAGGTAAACAGACAAGACTCTGCTGTACTGTAGTTGCAATTTGCAACAATTTACACAACAATTAGTTATTTCAATAAATTGAAACATGAACCAATTTGTCCCGAAAACCTTATCACTTTCTTATAGAAGACTTGTGTGGCGATCAATTTTGCTTAAAGTATTTTCAGAAAAGCGGGACTGTGACGTCTTTATGTACCATTTTACCGCAATTTCGGAGACGCTGTGTAAAGTTTAGATGCAGCATTCGTCCTTAAAGTTTTGATAAAAGCAACAAGGAAAGCGTTCAAGAAGATTTAATAAACCACCTTCCTAATCTGATTCTAATTCTGTGTCTATCTATGTAAATTAAAAAGGTTATTACGGCTTCAACGGTTCACGTGTGATTCATAAATAAACTACAGTGAAAAAAAACCAGTTAACAGCAAAGTAATTCCAACAAAAACTGCATGTAATACACTTCCAGTAAAAATCAAAACCACCGGTTATGGAAAATAAAGCAAATTACATTTATGAAAGGTAACCAGAGAAAAGCATTATCTACGAGCGGATTGCGTGATGCATGATTCCTTTTGCACCGGCTTAATAGAATAGATATCTTATCGACGCTAACGTTACCTTTCTTTTATCGAAATTTCGCAATGTGGTCACGCACTCGGAAAGTTGCAATAGCGAAATGTGAACTTTGGGTTCCCACGTGCGCAATTTGGTTGGTAAACAAACAAGGTGTGTGATAGTGTTATCTGAAATGCGGCAGGTTGGGGAGCCGGGAGGGGGGTACCGTTGGTCCGCGCGCGGTGGCCACAGCTGATTTCACATGTACTCTGCCGCGCTGCGGAGTCGGTGTGTTTGCCGCCGTACCGCGCTCGCTTCACGGAAAATGCCGGTTGTCTCGTTGTGTCAATGAAAAAACGTGAATGTGACATTGGACGCTCATAAAACTTTTTGGAAACTGCACAGTGAGGTTCCCGTTTTAGCTGGTGAGTTAGTTTCTAACTTTAATTTTATAGAGTGGTATGAATTAGCAATAACTGATGAACCGGTTACAGTGGATAAGTAGGTAAAAGTAATTAGCATGTAGGAGAAAGATACTGTTTTAGAACGAGTCAAAATGACGATACCATAGAATTATGAAGATCACGATAACTGTATATAAGATTGTTATAGATTAACTAGGATAATCAGTAAGTAAGTAGTAGTAGGCCATATCGGTAAGTGGTAGTAATTTGCTTATCGAATTTTTTCATAATGTTTGGTTATGGTCGTAAACTGGCATTAATGTGTTTAGAAATTACTGGCAATATTTATTAACATAATAATAAACCTTAATCATTACCTTTAACCACTGGTCTTACAAGAATCAAATCTATCGAAATGTCTACAAATAAATATAGACCCAACCTAGGTAGGTAACCTAACTACCATAAAATGCCATTAGGTATTAGACTGCGTATTTACGCAGGAATAAAAAATATATATTTTTTAAATAAAATGTATTGCTTATTTCCACAAAAAGAAGGTTTTTCTACAAACCGAGATAATAACTTAATTACGTTGTCTAACCTTGACATATGAAGTAATTAAGCGGAGACATTGTTGTGTTGTGCGGACCTCGCGATGCGGATCGGCCGGTGCATCTCAGGTGTGTGGGTTGCTGACTTGACGTTGAGAATGTTGGGATGCTAACGGCATTTGCTAGCAAGATGTACTTGAATGCGACGTCTGTTTATGTTAAATACATATAAGGTATATTTTATTTCTGGTAGTTCATAGCTACAACCCGAACAGTGAACGCCGCACTGGCGCTCGTGACGTCAGATTTCTCTAAACGCGTTGATACAGTAGTAAACAAAAAATACAAGACAAACTTTTTCAATTACTTAGGTACTTACCACCTAGCAACCTATAAAGTTAGTTTTGACATGGAAAAGGAACCATCAACTTAAAATAAGCTTTTCAGATCGAGGTTGGGAAGTAACAAATTAGCAGACAGTACTCAAGACACCAGAACTTGTATTGTTATCACGCCTATAGGCGTTCACTGTCCACAGAAGTGTTAACTCGATCAGATTCGAAAAAAACATAATGTTACCAGCTAGTATACGCAGCTAGGAGCAACATGAAATATTGTCACTGCTAAATTTTAGACCGCACTGCATATGAGTGATTGCACAAAGCAGAACTGACGTGATATTTTATCTAATCAACTTATATTTTTTATCAGTTACTGACCCAGTTACACCAACGTCACCTTCCTAATTAGTTTTTGTCTCCATAACTGGTAGATTTTGAAGTTTGAAATATGCGCTAAAACCTGTCCTTAATAAGGATTAATTAGTAATATTTGCAATTGGTTTTAACATTAAGTACTTATTATTGATGACCAAGTGAGTTGGTGTAGAAAACGTCTTGAAATGCTCATATTAAGCGGCGCGCACGCATGGGACCTTAATCGTACCGGTTTATGCATACGGAGTACGGACGAAGCACGTGAAAGATACAAACGACGTGGTATAAATTAGCGTTAGCAGCAATGAGAGCGCTGTTTCGCGACTCATCCGTAAAATCTAAACAAAAGTCCTCTAGAAGACGAGCAAACACGTTCATCGAGGATAAATAGAAGCGCGGCGTTATGCAGCGATATTGTTTTCCTAAATAAATATTACAATGATGGTGATGATCAACGAATCGCACAAACAAGGAGCTCAAGGTACGATTTTGCTAGGTCGCGATAAAGCGTCGAATCGCTACGATACTGCGAGAAAACCGGAAAAATCATACGTACGTAAGTGTAAGTACCAATTGGGTAATCTATCATTTTGTAAAACTGTGGTTGCTCAGATATCATTTACTGTAATATACTTTTTCTTAACCGCAGTGTCCACGACGTACCGTTTAAAATGGGTGAAAGCTTACTAAACCCAGATGGTGAAAATAAAAACCTCCTTTTAAAATGCAAAAAAAAACAGTTTAATCTTATCAGTACCACTTTTTAATAACGTAGTCTTGTGAAACGTGTGATTATTTTCTTAGTTGTCTTGGTAATACCATATTTTTTCCTGATTCACACGGTCTTCATAATGCTCTGTTACAATTTTTATCTATTTATAAGTTTTAATAGCTTCCTGCTCTATCTATTAATAAATATTCTAAAATACAATATCGTGTACTGATATGTCTTTGTCTGAAATTAATAAATCTAACGCTATGAAACTTTTTATATGAAGAAACGGTAGAAAGTTTAAAAACTAAGAA
This sequence comes from Pyrausta aurata, assembly GCA_963584085.1. Classification (NCBI taxonomy): domain Eukaryota; kingdom Metazoa; phylum Arthropoda; class Insecta; order Lepidoptera; family Crambidae; genus Pyrausta; species Pyrausta aurata. Next base: position 7,437,584 of record OY757252.1, read on the forward strand.
TCGGTTCATTTATTTTGAGAAAGGATTTGCTAATAGAAATGTGCGCGTAAACGCAATGAACACTTTTCTTAAAAGATTTTATTCTATCGGATCACTAACTCGAACACCACGCGATACAACTGAATGCTAATTTTGTTTTTATATCTTCAATATGCACCTTACCATACGTGGGAAGCTTAGAAAACTCCTCACAATGCTTCAGTTTCACATGATTTCCTATAGCACACACGGAATCGGCCGATAACCTGACACATAAATTGAGACACGCTCTCACAGATAAAATATTGTGTAAAAACAGCTGCATGTGCGGTGCATGTGCGAAATATACATTTTGTGCATTAGGCTCAAGATATGAATATTTCTGAAAGGAAAAATATATTATTGGAGTCAAAAGCCTGCTTAAAAAGTTAGGTAAAATAAATGAAAATGTCGTCGTCGGGTAAAAGTAAAATTTATAAAACGTTAAAATTGTTCTGTAACGTAACTTTTTTTACGCTTTTCTGTGTATTTTGTGCTTTGTAATTTGTGTGTTATTTATGTTTAATATTGTGTATGTGTGTGTTTATAATGTGAACCAAAAAATGCTTTTTCTTTCTTTCAAATGAACTTTGAAAGCGGCATAAACAAACAACAAACCCGCTTTCACATTCACAATAATTGTTACTACCTAGGATTTTTAATTATACACAAAAACAAACAAAGTAACAATTAACCCGCTGTTGTATTAGCGAAGCGACTCTATGATTCGTGTTCGATGTATGTCGTACATAACCGTATCAAAAAGCCATTATATGCTGATTTACGTAAAAATGAACGGCAGAGTTGAGGAGACGAGCGCAGACATTAGAGACGCTGGCTGGCTGCAGCTTCGACTCTTCCGGATCTAATTGTCGAATGACCATTTTACTGCTCGTTCCGTGACATGGAGGCTTTAAAACTCCAACGTGTTACTGCATTTATGTAAAAGTTAAATGCACTTTCAGAAAATGTGTGTAAAGAAATCTTGACTTTGTATTCAACCCTAACTCGTTGATATCTTTTGTATAGCATACATACTGTTATTTAATCTCTCAACTCCCAATAAAACTTACATATCTTATGAAAGTGCATTAAAAATTATGACGCGAAGATAAATCATCACATCAATATTATAGGTATTTTAAACGACTTTACAAAAGGAGATTTGTTTTTCTACAATTATCTCGCGGTTAGCTGAGCCGATTTTGATACGGTTTTAAGTAAAGTATTTATTACATTCAGGAAAAGGTTAAGTATGTAGGTTTTGGTAGTATTTTTTTTTTTTTTTTTTCAATTTCCATAGTCGGAACTCGTTTGCACTTAGTTTTCGTAAGCACATGCCTTATGTTTCCTAAAGTTCAATAACTTGTTTTTTCCTCAATAATATTTTACTTCGATCCGGTAATTTCTGCGCACGATCAAAGTGGTCATCAGACGCGGTCGGGGCGTTCGCTCCGCGGCCACGGCCGATACGACCAGGCGTTCGCTCCGCGGCCACGGCCGATACGACCACGGCCGTTGTCAATCAGAGCGGACGAGAATCGAGATGCGCCGCGATCGCGCGATATCGAATCGACCCCGTTACTCCGCCGTTTCACTCCCGGCCATCCTCGATATCAATCGCTGCTAAACACTATGATGAAACGCACCGCCAATCTAGCTCGGCACTAGATCTCTTTTTTGCAACGAAATATTTGCATTTTAAAACAGCGTGAAATTAGGCATTGTTGCTAGTGCGTAGACTCTGTTACAGCTGATTTCAATGTGTTGTAAGTTTAATTGTGAAAAGTTTCATACGGTTGCTCCAACTATCAGAGATCTTATCCATCCATGGTTGCACACGAGAACCATTACAAGCGAAACCTGATGGACCTAGAGACATTCATACATAAATTAAGGTTAATGTTAGTTCCCACGTGACCGTCATACAAACTTGAATATTTAATGTTCTCGCTTTCCTCTGAGCGCGCCAGCCAAGTCATTTAGCACGCACAGATGTTATTCCTAATCACGCCCTCATCAAGCTTCTTGTAGTAGTCGTCAGACCCTATATATTACATGTATGTGCTGAATACCTACTTGAAAGTAAGTCGCCATAAGTTTTCAGTCAGGCTGTATTTTTTTAACAAAATTAATATGATAAGCAATTACACCATGCCTGAATTTGTTTAAACAAAACTTCAAGAGGCCCTTTATTATTAAAGAATACAGGAGAAGAAGATAACTTTAGAAAAAATCTTAACAAACTCGATTACTCAATACTCCTAACTCGGATCGCCTGCGTTATTCAGTGCCATGTATTACATCCTCACACCAACATGTCATTTTGCCCATGCACATATTTAGGGAGTGTAAATAGGTACGTGACACACTATTATAACACCATTGCCTCACTGCTATGCGGTGTAACACTGTGTATTGTGTGGAGTTGCCACATAGTGGCACAGATTAAATTCAATAGTACATAAGTACCTTATTTAGAAATGCAGGTTCAGCAGTTGGCCCTATAGAGGCTACAATAGTATTATTGAATTTTTTCTATACGTCGGTATAAGAGATGATCTTCAGTAAGTATAATTTAGCTGCTTAAAGTCAATGAATGCAGCCGTTTGCGAGAAATCCTTGGACAACATACAAATACAAACATAAGGTACATAAAAACACTTCCAAAATACTCAAAAAGATTTTTTATTTTAACAGTATCACATACAATTGTCGAATTAGAATTCATAACTTTTTTGCAGTCAGTTAAAAAGAACGAGAATGCTCATAATTTAACTATCACAAATAGTCCATTGATTGATAAGTGGTGGGGCATTCCAACAAAATTGGCTGATGTGTCCAATTGACTTCGAGCTGAAGTGGCTAATAACAGTTCAGCGAGGCCGCAGACTGTAAGTGCAGTAAGCTTTTTTTGCTTATCAAATAAGTAGCATTCCCTTCAATTTTATTATGTAACAGTTTTTTAGTCGTACGTATTTTCAAGAATCATTTCGGATCATCTCACCGTTTATGTCGCGCTATTCAACAAACTACTGCATTGAATTGTATGTACCTCTATTGGTTACAAAATGACAAGTTTCTCTTTAATGTTTTACACGTCATTGGTGCGATAACTCTTGATTTTAATCAGACTAATTCTTAGTGGGTAATGTAACTGTAAATGCATTGCACTTACAGTGCATGGCACACTACCATTATTATGCACGCAATAGACAATATAAGAAGTGAAATCGTTTTCAATCAATAACAAAATTCAATTAATGCTGTTGGTACGTACTTTCTTTTGGTGTATTTGTTTGTGCGTTAATGCTGCGCTTTCGGTGCTCCGTTTGTAGCTGGACTTATGTGACATCAATTGACAGTTGTGTGTCATGGTTTATCATTCAAAGAATCGGCCGATGCACAATGGGCTACCTATTGTGCTGAGCGGGCAATCGGGGACTGCCCGACAAAGCCCGCTAAGTGTCTGTTTAATGGACTGAATCCGTTCCAAGCACATGAATCCTTGATTAACTATCGCCATTTTTATGCTATGACACGTTTCTGTATGGAAAGTGGACTAAAATACGCTATTCATAGAATTTCAGATCATTTTTAGCTTTATGACATCTCAGTGAATAGTAACTTAGCATTTTATTTGCTGTGATGTGCTGAACTCACATCCAAAATGCGCTCTCTATTTGGATGATAGACACAATGTACGAGTATGATACATTTTGGTTATAGACTTGAATCTATTTTAAGCCAATTCTCAAGTCATAACGTCACTTTTCGCAAAGCCACAGCCGGGTAATAAGAGCAACAAAGTAAATCCTGGTATTTTTTATGAATTCTACGTCACTATAAATTTAGATTCGTACTCGTATTTACCCATTTAAGACACGTTTGGAGTAATTTTAAACTTCAATCGGGTCTCCGATAGATTGTTAGTTGTGATAAATAAGAAAAAGTCCTTACAACATAATGTTATAATAATCAATGGATGGACAGTATTGTATGGCGATAAATAATGACATGTTGGTAATACAGGAGAGTGATATTGTAACCCAGAAGCAATCAGTGTTACGTTAATGCCTTAATGCTGCGAAGAAATGGTAATCTAACAAATCTGTGGATTTCCTTCCTAAACATTATTAATTGTACCTAAATCATTATTACATAAACAATGCATTAAACGTAGCTGTTGAGTATTGATACCCAATAAAATGAATATTATGCCTATAATTTATGCGCTTTATATTTTCTTCTTCGACCTAGAAAGTATTTGTTACTAACGCTTAAAAATTATGAATGTACCTATAGTTTTAAAAAGATTTCGTAACTACCATATCATATAATATACTTTTGTATATTCTGAGTAAATAATCATGAGCATCTATCATGCTCGATGTAAGAGTTGTCGTGCATAGCAGCTGCAGACGTAGGTAATCAAAAACTAACTTGTTTTATTTTACTATTTATAGCAAAAATGCAAATGGACAGATTAGCCGGAGATATCTGACATTTAAATACTACTTTAATTGTAAATAATAACAAAAATCAGTGGATGTTGCACACAGCAGTGCCGCGGCGGGTGAGACTGCAATCCAATGAATAAATGTATTCATCCGGGTTTGTGTGTATTTTGCAACCGTCCGACGGATGAGTGGTGCTGCATGCACTGAATACGGCAGAACAATAACTATACAACAATCGGGCCGCTGACGTACATTGACGACACAGATCGATGTCCAGAGGGCCAAGTCTGCTATTTCAATTGTAAACAAATCATAGGTGAATAGCAAGATTTGTAATAGTTCTAAAATAAGCTAAATATTTATGATTTAATAGTTATTTTTTTGTTTTTATAGTGATTTGTCACTATACAAACTTAATAATATTAATTGCACTTTTAAAAAGCAACTGTGGCTCTGTGACAGACGAGGAATCGAACCCCGTGTCTTACGCTATCCGGGCGTATGCCTATACCACTCGGCCACCGTCACATTAACAAGCCTGTTGAATTTTGCAACCTGTATTGAGATACACAGATACAGATTTAGGAATGTTTATTTTTTTTCAAGTATTGCCAAAAACATATCACATTCATGACTAGAAAACCTTAATTCACAGAAATCACTTTATGTGATTGATTTACTGAACAGAGGCAGGTCTAAAAAACGCTTTACCTATACTTATGAACTTCATCTACCTCTTTAATATGAGAAATCAGCAATTGAAATGTAAGAAATAAGTAAGAACTACCTAGTAAATAAAGATACAAACGAAAAAGTCAAGCAATTCCCTGTGTAAATATTTAGGTCGGTAATTAAATATTTGGCGCCCAATTAAACCGGTCCAAAACGGGTCCAGTGACCAACTTGTCTTTCACTTTATACATACGTGCATTAAGTTGCATTTACATACTAAAGTGCAGACTTCATATCATAACCCAATTGTCTTAGTAAAACAGCATCGTGCAATTTTTTATTGAACTAATTATAGTACAGGTAACTTAGTGTTTAGGCATGTGTACAAGATAACTCTTTATTGCACATCACATAGGTCAGTTACAAATTCGTTTTAAGGAAATGTACACATTTGGCGGTTTTATCGCTAAAGATAACTTCCAGACAACCTTTTATAGATAGTGCCATCCACGAAGGCGCGCGCTACCATTCGTCCTAATCGCTTAAAGAACATGTGTGCTAGCTTTGGCCAATATTTGATAATAAAATAATTAATATACTTATTTAACATTTATTATTTGATATTCTAATATTTGTCACACGCCCCGCACGGGCCGCACCCCGCACAATCCTCAATCAAAACTGAACGGCGCGCACCTTCGTGGATGGCACTAACTATCTACGGTTCGAATCTTATACAAGATTCGAATTCCAATGCACGCACACGTTCTAGCTTTAACGACAGTGAGGTGATCCATAGATTTGGCTCTATCTAGGATCTACACTTGGCTTAAGCATCAAATAATTGAAAAACGTACATAGTGCTATATGGTTAATACTACTTCCAGTATAAATATAGCCCCACGTGCCACGTGCTGTCTGTTCCGAAGGTGAGGGACAGGGATTAGCCTCGCTCGTGACATTGAAGGCTAAATAAAGGGTTGACAGCATTGTTTTACAATTTTAAAATGTTATATACCAGAATTCAGAAAGCCTTAAAAAATATGTATCATTTCATTTTTAGGACCGCAGACAGACCTTCATGTTTGTCTAAGTTTAATACACGACAACGACTGAAATAGTTGTTACGATGAAGACAGTCGATTAAGCCACTTTTACACAGTTCTTGGTCGTTCTTACTCTGGACACAAAACCCGATCCAATGAATACCATTAGCCATCCCCGTCACACACATACGCGGCTTGGTATGAGTGACATGGATGGCTATAATCATTGGATTTGATTTGTATCCAGAGTAAGGCCATTGATTTCAGTATTTAAGTAGCTTAGAAGGCACGAAATTGTCCCCAAAAACCTCAATCACTAACTCGAAATGACCTAATATCTCACGTTTAGGTCCGATAGCCTTAAGAATTTCAGACCAGAAAATGTATATTTTTTAACATTTCCGAAATTTTGGCAGCCCTGCCCAAAGGCTTCGCGTGATGCGCATGTAATTGGGGAAACCATTTCAGTTCTGTAAAAATACCGGGTGAGGTTTTGACTACGCAGTAATCCTTTGACAAGTTATGCCTTGCCATCACACGACGTGGTTTGAACGGGCTTTTACGATCCTCTCATTAGGCATTAGTCTTTACAACTTGTTTATATCCTGATTATGAGGTGATGAAATGTGAATAATGAGAGCCATCTTCTCGTTACTAAGTAGTTATGTGTTTGAGCAGCACTACTTTATCTATAAGTGATTTATAACTGTTTACGTATATTCGTGTAGCGCAAGCCGTGGGGATCAAGAATTCATTTTGTGAGTACTCATAATTTTAATTTTAGTTACAGCCGACCTTTGACATTCATTCCGTACCTACCTTCTTGGCGAGGTTAATTGCCAAACAAGACAGAATTCGTGATTTACACACGATTATCAATTGGTCATGGTGTAACATTTTACCAAGTAACTTTAACAGCAGGCGGAAGCCTTGGCTCTTCAAAATAAATATGACGTAGAGTATGCATAAACCAAAAACATGTGAAAGAAGTAATAACTTATTTACTATACTATAGTTACTTACCTACGCCATATACAGGTTGTTTCATGTATAGTATCAAGCCGATGCATGCAGGTCACCACCATACCTATCAAAATAACCCATAAGTATGTTCAGCGATTTTTCTTAGTTACCAAGATATTTGCATATAAAGCCTGTATGGAAAAACATTTTGAATGCTACTAATAATCGGTTTTCTTCTTCTTACATAGCATGCTTTTCAAATTCAACTGAAATTGAATTTAAAATAAGTACAGTAAGCAATAAAATTAATTTTGACCTGAGCGCATACATTTAGTAAGGAACTTTAGTATGAAAATACCACTGTAACTACGAAAATTCTCTAAACATACATAGGGGTTCACCTATCACCTTGACACGTCATTATAAAACACCCTGTATATAATTTTTATATGATGATACTCGAATAAAGGTCACTGTTTTGAGGCTAAATGTCCTGGTAGTTGTTTACTCAGTTCTTGAGATAGACTTCACATAAAGAACATCTCAGCCAGTTATTGTTACCAAGTTTCTATGTGCCCTGGATCCCTAAAAACTATAACAATAGAGAAAGACACATCTCACAGACAAAACCCTAATAGATGGCGTTTTTTATCCAAAAAATATAGCATTATTATATGTGCGATACAAAAGGTTATGGGTAAAAGTAAAAGAATAAAGGGTAAGTGAAGTTGACGGTAAATGTTATTGTCCAAAAACGTTATTTCTTTGAGAGAAGTTTCACATTTCCGTGATAAATATATGATAAATAAAATATTGAAGAGGCGCTATTAAGCCTTTTTTGAGTTAGAACACAATCAGTTTTCACCAGCATAAACCGCTTTATGTGGCTCATTTGACTATGGAAATAATAGAAGTACTCATTTAAATAGGTAGAGTAGAGCGCATAATTAGACACTGCACTGCAATAGGATCTTCGCTTGATCGAGTTGGCTTTGTTAACCAATAACCTGGCAAATCATCTGTTTGTCGGTCAATTACATCAACATACCTGACATGAGCAGGTTCATTTAAATGACAATGTATTCTTTTGTGCCTGACTTCATTCAGTAGGGTTGGTCAATATCTGTGAAATGCAATACAAAAGATTACTAAGAAATGTAAGCCAGGGGCTGATGTTTAGGCATCTTTAATGATATACATAAAATTTCATCAATGAAATAGAGATCGCGGATGAAGCCCATAAATAGTATTCATGTATCAGTTATAACCATACCTACATAACTTGATTGATACATCGATACTATTATGTCATTACTAAACATTTTGGCATTACCGTCCAAATCATTTCAAATGCATCCCAATAAGGGTAAGGAATCTGTGTTGTCTTAATTATGTAGTCGTGGAAAGTTTATTCAATCGACATCATTATTTATTACTAATATGTATTTATAAATTGGTATCGTAACCTAATGGTGTGGAAACACTAATAAAAAAGAGTGTAAAACACTCGTAGTATTCATTTAAAACAATTACGAATGAAGATATGCAACTTTGATACAATTCCCAAAACAAAATTATACTACCGTCGTTACAAAAATAATTGACACACATAAAAACATGCCTTTTAACGAAGTGGGTGAGTGAGCAAACTTTGTACGGTTTTGGCGGAAGGAAAGTGGATATTCGATACTCGTTTGTTCTTTCCATCGCTTTTTAGGTCTGCTGCAATTCGAGTACGTAATTGAGACTTGCGTCCTCATTTCGGTGGTAATGAAATATTTGCGTGACTCAAATGTGAAAACAACCTGCTGTAAATCAATTTATTCTTCGTATTATAGACTCTACCTAAAGTTGGAGTCTGCGATCTTCTGTATTTTGAAAATTCTCATTAATTTTGATGCTTAATGTTCTATGTTTAAGACATATTTTATGTTAAAATATTTTAAATGTGAAATTATTATCAGCAAACTTAATAACTTAACAATAACTGCACGATTCTTAGTAAGTATATCACGCCACGTCGCTCGCGCGGCCGTACCGAACTCACCGTTACTAATGATTGATTCACAACGGGTATGCTGGCTATAATAAGCATAACTAGGCAATCTTATACACTTGATAAGATAAATCGACTAACGAATAAATATCATGTATGAATGTGCCACTACCGCCAGCCGCGAAGGCGATGACGCTCCTTTTAAGCCGCAAAATGATAATCTCTTGCGTGTATGTAGTGTTAATCATCGTGTATAATTCACTCGTGTCCATCCATCATATCCACGCATTTTAATCAATCGCCTTGTGGTTACTGAGGCCATTGGAACTGTTGCATTTCTCTTGTTTTTAATTATAGCTGCAATGGTTAACGTAATCAATGGGTTTGATGCAGATTTTCGGTATGGAGCTCTGATTTCGTGATAGAAGTTATTAAACTACGAGTAAGGAAACGGTTCAGCTATGGCTGTTGTTCCCGCAGTTTGCAACCATGAAAATAATAGTGACCTAACACATCTACACAATATCAAAACTTAATTGTTTGAAAGAATGTGTATTACTTTTAAAAGAAAACAAAGAAATAAAAAAAACGTTTAATCAGTACCAAATATTTTTACACAATTTTAAGTAACAAATACCCATTGCTCCTTACAAAGAGTACCTATGCAATACAACAAAAAATCATCTCAATCCATATCCAATTTACAAAAAATATTAACTTTACGCATCTTTTTACCATGCCGGAGGTCATTTGACTTCCGTCAATAAAAAGCGTGACGACGTCGATCAATTTAAAATTAAATCAATCCATAGTCGTCAATGGCGGTTATTGATAATTGAAAGGCATTATTTACCCTTGATTGCGGCTAGAAAGTGTTGCTTTCTAACGGAGGCACAATAATCACTTCACGACTATTTTGGGGACTCCGCATCGCGCTGCTGTCGTCACGGTCAGAGATCGTCTTTTGTCATTTGTACAAATCCACCAAGAGATATTATAATGAGATAAATAATAAAACGCTTTCCGTTGAGACTGGTGGTCTTTGTTGTACCAAATACGCAGTAGAGGAAAATTCGGTGTAAAATAGAAACGGTACGTGTTCGAACCTCTAAAAGTAGAACATTTTTCAACCAACTTCAAAAAGGAGGGTCTCAGTTTACCGGTAATTTTAACCGACTTCAATAAGATTCTTCAGTTTGACCTGTATGTATATATGTGTGCCCGCGAATATCTCGCGTTTGGCTGAAACGATTTTGATGCGATTTTCAGTAAAGTTTTTTTGTTTTGTAATTTAAGTAAGTCTTCACATGGTTTTACTTTTGATTTTCTATTATGTTTGTGATTTGATGTGATGTGTACCAAATAAAAATGTTTTCTTTCTTTCTTTCTTTAAAGTATTTGTTACATTGAGGAAAAGGTTTGTTACTATTTTTCTGCGATCAGTCCTAGAACTATACTATAAGTGTTGCTGGAGTTATTGTCTTAGAGTTGCTATGCAAGCATTCTCTAGGTAGGCTTCTTTACTGTTGTCCCATGTGCATTCTCTAAATATCACGCCATGTAAAGCTGTGCTTTGTTTTTGTTGTCCACACAAAGTAATAAAGAAATTGTGGCTAACAACCCGTGCCGCTAATTGTATACAGCCACACCCACCAATTTATAATAATTTTCTATTTCACGCAACTGAAAGCATAAGTTACTTTACTTAGGTAAAGGTCGAATTTTCGTAAATTGTTTATAACGACTTTCACAGACAACACTAACGCGAATATGATCTTAGTAGGTATTTATATTAAGTAATATATTTTCGTCAATTTCTTTGAACTATTTAAAATTGTTTCATGAAACTTTGAAATATTTTCTAAATTCTAGATGTTAAAGCCCATTCAAAGTTGTGCTGAAGTATCTACTTGCTTATTGTTTGCTTGGCTGTTCTATACTTTTTTTTGTATTGTTCTCTAGTCGCGCGTGCAATATTTCTCTCAAGTCAGCACTTTATAGGCTTGAATTCCTGAGTAGAGAGGGGCAGTCCGTCTGCCCCGCGGCCCTGGTGCTGCATTAGCGCCGACACTCTAATGCTTTGAAAGGATTGCATCGCCACGTAGGGTTTCGGTTTACCAACATATTGAATCAAGCTTGTAAGTCTATTGTCTTACACACTATAAGCACATTTGATTAACAGGCTTTACTGTGTATTACAATACCTGAAGTAAACCAAAAATCGAAAGCGCACGCAATGTGAACTTTTACGCAAACTCACAAAAATAATCGGCCAGATTTGAAACGACAACAAATATTGGCGGTTTCTTAACGCTTTCGCCATTTCTCTTGTATTGAAGTGTAAAATTGATTACTGACACCATAAAAGAAATGGCGGTTCACCGATGGTCTCGCTATCTCGGTTATGGCCGGCGATCGTTTAAATTGCTTCAAGACGCACGCGGCCGCGAGACTGCTTGCGGCTCACCGCGGGAGAACAACGCCCATTAACTTGATGAGTCATTAAATTAACACCTTCCAGTCATATAAATTGCACTTGTAAAAAGGCAACTGTGAACCTGTGACAGACGAGGAATTGAACGCCGTGTCTTACGCTATCCGGGCGTATGCCTATACCACTCGGCCACCGTCACATTAACAAGCCTGTTGAATTTTGCAAGTGCTTTTCAACGCGTAGGCTGCGTGACATCATCAATGTTGCGGGATTGCTCTCGCAATATCCGAAGGAAATTTTTTTTTACAAATATTTTAACAATCAGTTAAGATGATGAAAGCCAATTTATAGTTTATTTTTGTTTTTATAGTGTTTTGTCACCATACAAACTTAATAATATAAATTGCACTTGTAAAACGTACCTCCAGTCATGTACCTCATCTCACATTGTCTTATTCCAATCATGGGTAGACAATAATGACCTTGCAGACTGGTTCAGCAGCAGCTAAATAATATTTCAAACAGGAAACATTAAGGATTACAATGCACCAATTTACAAGCCTGGGAACTCATTTGCATGAAAAAACAAGCATGTAAAAGATATCTCCACCGCACGTCAGACAATTTGAATCTCCTTGAGTTCAAATTCCTTTATTCAATTATCTTTAGTCGTTACTTTAATTAGAAGTCATGGACTAGATTTGACTAAGATTGTTATTGTTACCTCGCAGGAACAGAGAAAGACAATAGCTTTATGTATGTGGATGTGCAGCGGCGACCACGTAATGCGACACTAACGATGTTATAATAATGTAGCTAATTTCCTACTTATTAAGTCACCTAGTAGCCGCCTACTAACATTACATGTCCGCGAATTTGATGACGAGGAAATATCGAGTGACTCACGAGACACGAACTCGAACGCTCCAATAAGCAACATAAATTCCATATAACTGTTTACTGCTATAAGAGATATAGACGTAGAAGAAATTCGCAATGCAAATTAATCTGGTACAACATATTTAAATTTTAGAAGTGATGTTTTTATGTGTCTATTTAAAGATGATAAATTCATTTAAATGCTAATTTCGTCCAATACACCCGTAAATTAAGTATGATCATAAATTCAGAACGAAATAGCGGCTTACTCTATCAACCATGACGTAGTGGATGCTGTGCTAAACATGAATTAGCTTTTGTTTTGAATAATGTTAAAATTATGATAGCAATCTTGTGCTATTATCGATATTAAAATATTAATTTGTTAAACTGTCAGTTGAGATGTGTTCCGAACATAGGTCCGAATAATTTAGAGGTCTGCCAGATGTGGCCGAGCGATAGTGCCGTGACAAAGCAAACAGTGAAAGTGTCGTGTCGTCTTTCCGTCCGTCGATCACGGAGACTGCGACGGGTTTTTACTTGAAAATATTTTAAACATTACGTTGTATTGTGTGAGCTAATTGCGCATGACATGACGTTGGTAATGATGGATTAAGTTCAATGCCTCAGTGGCTTCGACCTCGCCGTTTTTAGAGCCGATTGCTGCATTGTTGAGTTATTGGACAAAAAAATTACAACACTAGAGATGTTTGAGGCTTGTAATAACCCTGATTGTTAAGACGCGTCTGATCAATAACCTTGTAAGCCTTGTAATTAACATTGGTAGACAAATTACAATGCTAATTGGTACATAATTGACTATGACCTTTTTGTATTCCTGTATTTACAAAATACAATCAAGAATATTTAACGAAATTAAAAAGACAAACTTTGTTTGCTATAAAAAAAAACTCATATTACCTACTACTAATTAAACGACCCAATTTGTGTGTTATAATTACACAAATTAGCATTATGTCACAATGAAAACATGCCATAATTTGACCTACTGCTCCGTACATGAATGCAATCAATTGCGATTATTTCCTATTGACATTCTGCGGAGTCATCCGCTCAGTACGGCGGGCACAAAGCCGAAGTTCAAATATTGGCAAATGGCTCTATTACTGCCGTTATGACACCAATTTGACATCGTACTCGAGAAGAAGCCAATATGGGTACGAACGATATTGCATCACAAGTGCTAACTGCATGTTACAATATAGGTTACAGTTACACTCTTACAATCTCAACTGTGAGTCCGAGACACGGTAACTCACTTGCCGATACAATTTTCTTAAACAGCGTAATGTTTTCGAAAGTTACTTTACTTAAATGCCCACCTGTCTGTTGTTTTAACTCGTCACATAATTAATTCGAGTGGATAAAATAAAGATGCTATCTGTAAGTAGCGAGGTGGGTAAATTAAAACGTTTAATAAGTCATTAACATTAATTGTTTACGTTCGAGATGAAAATGAATTTATGGCTTGGCTGGCTATAACTATTTACTTACTAAATAGAAAAGTTATGGGTTTTTAAAACTTAAGTATACCTAAATACTTAAGTTTTTTTAGATTAAAAATACTTAAATTATTTTTATTGAAGTGTAATAAAATGTGTATGATTTTTATGAATGCGATGGAGGAATATGATGATGTCAAAGAATACAAATTTAAAGCTGCCAGAGCCATTAATGCGAGTGAAAATTCTAAATAATTAAGAATTTAACTACGTTCTTACTATTCGAGCAATAGTAATTAATGCTATTTACTTTGCATAATAACAATGTGCGAAGATATTCGAGTCGGCAGTTGCAGGTTTATTCTCACGCCATGTTGTATTGTTAGAGAAATCTCAAGGAAGGGATAGCGTAGCTCTATCTTAAACATTTTTTTTAATATGTAATAGTAACCTACCTAGTATCGTTCTACTGTATTCATACCAAGTAGGAAAAAAAAATCAATACATTCAAGTTAGGCAATTAAAAAAAAGTTATTCCTTTGTTGCACGCACACTCGCGCCAAAAGTTTGACATGTTTAATCAGTCAGGGATCATACGACTCTCGAGAGTCGCATAACAATGGAATTTCTATTGTGTCTCGTTCACACATACTTGACGAGTTAAAGTGTAATATTTGGTCTCATTGTTAATCGTGCTGCGTGTTGCGTTCAATTAATTCTAAAGTTAAAAGTGTGTTTACCTAAGTTTCATTTTCTTTCAATCTTGAGGTTGAACTTACAAGTGTACTAAACAATTCACAACTCACTCACTGAGCACATCCTCAATTTTCCAGTTGCAGTGTGCATGCGACGGAATCAAATTTATTTATAAATTCAATACCTTTCCTTTTCCGACATCGTTGACCAGGAAGATGTCTACGTGCACTTACATATTTATGCATCACCAATAGAAATATCAATTTATTGACTTGTGTTATAATATAAACGTTTCTGGTTACCTATACAAAGGCACGTTAAATATTTAGTATTATAGATTTCTAATATTTGCTGGAGCTATGAGACCTTTTTCGTCTGGCCGGCGCGCACTGGCCACAAAACGACACTTTTACTTTTCTTTACAATCGATTGTCTTTTGTTATTTTTACTATTTTCAGTACCGTACAGTAGCGCCGTAAAATATAATGGCGATGAGCATTGTTTTGAAGCGAGTTCTTGAAAGCAGAAAAGAAAATGTTACCTTCTCCTGACTTTAAAATGACATTCGTTTACAATTAATATTTATGAAGCTAATACTTACATGTAAGAGGTACAAAAGTAAAAGAAAACTTTGGTTAAGTATTTTTTGCGTATAGTTTTCTTTATACTCGTGAATATCATTTTACATTTTGTGATGTCAGATGTGTAACCGATTAAATAGTGTACAAAACATTGTTTTGAATCTTGTGACTTGGCTCGTCAACGTACTCACACAGTTACGTCACCCTTTTCTAAGCAGTAACGTCTAGTCATAGTTGACCAAATAGGATATCTAGAATTTGCTTACCTTTAATAAGAATTTTGTTTGTCAACAGATGCGAGATCAATGCGTAGCGTGAGCCATGCGAAGCGACATGGCGTACCGCGGGCTGTCGCAGCACGTAGAGCTGGACAGGGCCGCCGACCCTCGCGACCGGTTCACGCTGCAGGAGTTGATAGGCGAGGGCACCTACGGCGAGGTCTACTGCGCCAGAGACAAGAAGACCGGGAGACGCGTCGCTGTCAAGGTGAGTTCATGAATGGTACTTATACTGATCCTTCGTTATGGGAACATGGAGGTGGATAGGGCCGCCGACCCTCGCGACCGGATCACGCTGCTGGAGTTGATAGGCGAGGGGTCTACTGTGCACGGGACAAGAATACCAGGAGGCGAGTCGCTGTCAAGGTGAGTTAATAAATGGTACTCAATATTGATCTTTCGTGATCAGTACGTAGAGCTGGACAGGGCCGCCTACCCTCGCGACCGGATCACGCTGCAGGAGTTGATAGGTGAGGACACCTACGGCGCAGTTTACTGTGCCAGGGACAAAAAAAATAGATAGAAAACAACGAAAAAAGTAGGTAAGCCTACACAGAAGACTCTAATATACGTGTGTTCAAGAATTTAGCAGCACTGACAACTCGTCCGTAAAATGGAATATCATCTCGTTGAGGTTGTAAGATTAATGTAATTAATGTCAGAGCGGACATTTCAAAGATTTATTATTATAGAGATTATACCTACAAAGTGAGCAATGTTTGCTATTCACGCTGCATCTCATCATCTCAATATGCATGAATCATATTTTATCCTTAAAGGGGTATGGATCTCCGTGAACAAAAGCGATTAATCAAACTGTTTATGCACCGTGCTGCAATCAACTGTAACAACGCACATTCATGCAAGAAGATCCAGTTGATTATCAACGCTTCAATTACAGTTTTTACGTTCTAACTTATATATTTCATAAAATAATTATGTTACGCAGCTGATATTATGCAATTTAAAAGAAAAGAGCTATATTTTGTTGCGTCTTATGCTCTTCTAACACAAATATATGACGAGGACGATGCAAACTATAAAATTAAAGTTCATCTCAATCTCGTTAGCATGGTTGTATGAAGGAAGAAATCTTAAGCTACAATATTTACGATAATGTAGAGATACTCGTACCTGCCTAAGTAGGTTTATAAATAATGCAATACGTGTTAGAAATGGCGAAACCAACGTTTAAGTTTAGAATGTGTCTAGTGTTAGTGCTTTTAAGGTAAATCATTGGTCAAAGAATTTTTATAGGCTGTATTGTTAGTACCGCTTTTAATTGATTGTATAGATGTTATCTCAAAACACTCTGTATTCGTGCCAAGGCCGCGAAAACAATACACGGTTTGTTCGGTTAGCCTCTCATTTTACACTACCTGGTGTCAATGTTTGTTATATAATATAAGCCCACTGGAATAAAATCAGCTGTATTAAAACTACTATAATTTATCTTTTCAGATACTGGAGAATATAACAGAAAATATTGAGGAGATCGAAGAGGAGTTTTTAGTATTTCGAGACCTATCCACTCATCCCAATATTCCGGAATTCTTCGGACTATTTCTGAAACGTGGCCTGTCGGCTGACGATGACCAAATATGGTTCGTTATGGAAGTAAGTGCATGTTTTTTCTTGTAACTGGGCCTCAATTCCGTTGTTCTCAGTCGAATCGTTGTACTACGAGATAACTATAGATATACCCCGCTATTCTTTCAGCGGCGTGTCACCTTTTATTGGTGCTGACTTTAAGCACCGATGTCACAAATGGCACTAGTGAATGACTACTGTAGTCCAATAGTAGATGCCGAAAATACGTGAATCGGGGCCTTGTGCGGATTTTATATTTCAGATGTCCAATAAATTTATGTTGATGACTGTTCCAGCTGTGTACCGGTGGTTCAGTGACCGATTTATGTGCTGGGCTGCGCGCGCGCGGGGGAAGTCTTACGGAGCCGCAGCTGGCGTACGTTCTGCGCGGCACCGTGCGAGCCCTTACTCATCTCCACGCGCACCGATGCATGCACCGTGACGTCAAAGGTCACAACATACTTCTCACCGAAGATGGCGAAGTGAAACTAGTCGATTTCGGAGTTTCCTCTCATCTAGCAGCGACGGCTGCACGGAGGAATACATCTGTTGGAACGCCTTATTGGATGGCCCCAGAAGTAAGTTTGTACAGGCTTAACACATATTATTTAAAGTAATTAGAAGTTACTCAACCAGTTTTTCCTTTCAGGTCATAGCATGTGAACAGCAATTGGACCAATCGTATGACTGCAGGTGCGATGTCTGGTCGGTTGGCATAACAGCTATCGAGTTAGCAGAAGGAGAACCTCCATTGTCAGGATTACATCCAATGAGGGCCTTATTCCAAATTCCGAGAAATCCACCACCATCGCTATCGCATCCGGAGATGTTTTCACCACAACTTGTAGACTTCATAGCTGATTGCCTAATCAAAGATATGAATCAACGACCATTCGCCAGAGAGCTTCTTGAACATCCACTGCTCCTAGCAGTAAGTGCGTTTGAGGACAAGGTAACTATTACAGCTTTGACTTTATACGTCACTAATCTAGGGATATTTGGTAATTCTTACTCAGACGTTAATAGCGTGGCGGTCATAAAGATAAGGTCTATGTCCTAATCGTTTGATAACGGTTTGATAGCGCAAATTACATTCACACACGAAATATTGGTAGTTTACACTCAAAAGAAAAAGATTTCATTAAAGTCGTATTACATTGTTGGTACGTAACAAACTTTGTAGAATATGTTATATCAGTCTATTATATCAATGCTTCAGATTCGCAAAGAACTACAAGCAGAGATAAAAAGGCAAAGAGCTGAAGGTCGCAGCTGCAGAGCTCCAGAAGCCACTACCAAAAGAGGAAAACTCAAATCTCACCGAAAAGTGAGACCGGAAAAAATGTATACCGACGATTTAGCCACCCTAGAAGTCTTAACAGAGGACGCTATTGTGGAACAACTCCAAAAGAGATACAACGAAAATCAAATATACACCTACATTGGCGACATTTTGGTTGCAGTCAACCCGTTCACTGATATTGGAATCTACACGACGAAGGTAAATGCAACTTTGGTAAGTCATTTCAAATCGGCGTGGAGAGAAAGTTGCCGACCTTTACTAAAGCAACTGTACCTATTGACTCTCGATCGAATCGCATTTGGTTAACCTGCACTTAGTGCCTGCGAAATTTGAATACAATAAAAATATGTACCTAAGTTATTCACCTTGGAGCGCAAATAGTGTATTTCTCGCTATCTCAGTAAGGTCAAACTAGTCAACGTTTCTGAACAATAGGTGTCTCGTTCCAGTTTTCTAATGTGGATTAATTCACATGTCATGTATAAACGTTGCTCTGCCGGAATACAATACCGCACATAAATCAAAGTGATTGTAACACTTTACAAAAACAGAAAAGAATCATTGTACTCAATTGGTATACTAAATACTTACTGAAAATCAGCAACGCGTTGCGGTTATTGGAAAGAGAGATCTGTTTTGCACCAAATAATAGTAGTAATAATAATTATAGGTATCCCGTTTTTTTTACATTCACTACTTGGGATCTATAAGTACGCTTACTTAACTTACCTAATTAATTAGGAGTTTAGTATTTTCCAAATCTCAAGAATATTTTCCCACAAAAGTCAGAAATTAAGTGAGGATTTGAAAATATAAAATTAATACATTTCTTACTTGAACCCTTAAATTTGATTCCAGAGTCAGCAAATATACCAAGGCAGGTGTCGGTCCGACAACCCGCCACACATTTACGCGGTAGCGGACGCCGCTCATCAAGCTCTACTGCATCAGAAACAGCACCAAGCTATCGTCATCTCGGGAGAGAGCGGCTCGGGCAAGACAGAGTCGGCCAACCTTTTGCTGAAGCAGCTCGTATTTTTGTCAAAGGTAACCATGGTTTTGATAATAGCAATAAAGATCAGCAGTATATAAACGGACTTATGTATTAGTTTGAAAAAAGGTTTATTAACATTTGCACGCCTGTATGCAGGATGAATACACTTACTATCTACTTTTAGGATCTGCAGTTTGAAACTTGCATAATTTTGTGTATTCTGCCAAATGATTGATTATGATGGAACCGTCCGTTTTAGATACTCGCACGACTCTTCCGCAAGCAATCTGAAAATCAACTGTTTCGAAAACAAAAGAAAATGTTGCCTTGCCACTGACAATGTTGACCTGATATTACTCATTGTCCAAAAATTGCTTGTTTTAAATATACAAGGCCTTTTGCATCAAATATCATCAAATCAGTATCAAAATAAACAGCGGTCATGTGACTTGTCATTATTTATGATTAAGCAATGAATGAACAGTAGTGATAACGTTGACTATAACAGAAACTGATACGTTATTTAGTTGAAGAGGACTCTTTGTAATAAAATTACTCGCTATAACAGTTCTATTATCCTGTACTATCTCGTTTCGCGACAACAATGATGTCATACCCACTAACGACGTGTTTTTGTCAACAAAGTTATCTTCAGATCGTCGCGTTCTGAAAATGGACATTGGCATTGAACTACTAATGGATGTCCCCAAAATGACCGCGGTCGAATTTCGTGTTAATGGTAGAACCACAATTTAGTTGGCCTTTGTTTGTTACCAATTTGATTTTATCAATAAAATTGTACATGGTGTTTTATTGTAGGTTCTAGCATGAATTTTAAACTTACTACAAACATACTTCGTAAAACAACAAGACATTAGGCTCAATCCAAAAGATAAAGAGATCTTTAAGGGATTTTGATTGGATGTGTATAAGTGACATTTCTTGTGCTAAATTGAATTTTAAATTTTAATTTGTTATTGTTTGCAGACCCAAAATCGTAACTTGGAAGAGAAGATCCTCCAAGTGAACCCAATAATGGAGGCCTTTGGGAACGCGCGTACTGGCATCAACGCGAACAGTTCACGTTTCGGGAAATACCTGGACATGTCCATGATGAGGGTTGGCAGGATCTCGGGCGCAAGGATATCGGTCTATCTTCTAGAACAGTCTAGAGTAGTGCATCAGGCTTTGTAAGTTTTATTCTGTGTAATTCTTTACAAAAGTGCATATGCCAGCACATCAGGTTATACATTATTCTTGAAAACGAACCCTTATTACAACTACTTAAGATACTGCCGTGTTTACCTTGACGTGCTGTTGACCGTTCTTATCAACTTCATTGCTATAGATTATAATTTACAAAAAAAATCTATACGTCAACAAATATCTGAATAATGTTGAGTGTCTATATAATAGATACGAGTTTTTGCAATGCATTTTGCCATTTAGGAAACACAAAGTAATGTACCAGACTACCAAATTTGTCCTCATCCAAACCACTCCATCTATTGAGCAGTGTTTGAACTGAATGCGTAGGTATTTTTCCCTTCCTTTGCCTTGCTTTATAGAGCCATAATGGAAACAACAACCATCGATAGATGGTATTACGTGTATACCAGTCGTAAACTGTGTCGTAGTAAACCGAGTTTTTATTCCTATTCTCTACTTCTAAGAGATATCGAGTAATAGGTAGGTATCGTAGAGTTCTCCTCAAACTAAGATACACTAGCTAGGGATAAAATTGAAGAATTTAGTACCAAATAAGTATTCTTAAAAGATGAAATATGAAACCAAAAATTGCGCACGGGCGGGATTCGAACCAGCATCTTTCTGGCTATCCGGGCCAACTGCTCTTCCAATTGAGCTACCGTGCCGTCGGTAGAATAAAATATGACACTGTGAGTGTTAAAAATATTGTAAAACCACCAAATAAGTATTTTTAAATTGTCAAGCACATGGCTTATGACGCTGGCGTTCATTACTGTCAATGCTATGCTAACATTGGAACTTTTAACGCATTTTTTTAACAGGGGTGAAAGCAACTTTCACGTTTTCTACTACTTATACGACGGGCTGGAGAGCGAGGGTCGCTGGCGCAAGTTCTATCTGGATGAGCAGCTGAAGTCGCGGCACCGGTACTTGCAACCGCTGCCAGTGGTGCACCGCGAGCACAACGTACACCGGTGGAGGCAGCTCAACCAGGCTTTTAAGGTGATAATGAGTATATTCATCGTCATCATCATCATTATTAGAAATAGTCTAAGTCTACTGCTGAACATAGGCCACCGCCACGGCTTTCCACAGCGACTGGTTGGAGCGGTCTGTATCCAGTATGATCCTGCGATCTTTGCAATGTCGTCCGTCTATCTTGTCAGTGGACGTTTTACGCTGCGCTTTTGGTCGATATAATTAGTTTATTACTTTATATACCGTGATTTTATCACGCAAAAGCACTGGAACAGGGCTCAGGGAATAGCCATCTAGTGCATTGCCCTGCCTCCTTGCTAAGACCTAATCGATAGGCATGTGTGTTAACGCGGCGACTTAAACTGAGCGGGAACCTTTTTGGCGCACTATTTTTTTAATCTGTGCTTTTTTCTGTCTCCTTCTGTCTTTGTAATTTTTAATTTGTGTGTGTCAAATAGATAATTATTCTATTCTATTCTTAACATAATTCCTATAAAATTAACCAGATCTTGTATTCTCAGGAATCCAGATCACTGCTGGGGTGATCTAGTGCTCAGATCGATCACCTTGATTAGTTTAGCATCATGTTGAGTTGAAGTTGAGTACGCATAGTGTACTAAAAATAATTTAAATGACGACATGTTAATTAACATTAACAAAACTATCATTGAACAGGTCGTAGGATTCCAAGAGGAGGAGGTACAAATCATATACAGAATGCTGGCAGCTATTTTGCATCTCGGTGATATCGAATTCGGAGAAATGGCTGGCGAAGACAACGCTGACAATAGAGCCACCATCATTGACACTGCTCCACTTCATAGAGGTAATTTGACAATATAAGTAGAATATTAATAGACGCAAGGTGAGTTCTTTCGTGTAACCATTTTCCTACGAAAATAGCTTGCACAAACGATACAAAAACGCGCGTCACTTCAAACAAGCGCGAGAGCCCTCGACTTTACCTACATAACAAAACTAACATAACCAATTACCACAGTTTTATGAGTAAATAATGATTCCTCAACAGCATCGTGCCTGCTCGGCGTGGAGACGGCAGACCTACGCGAATGCCTCACAAGTAGCAGCGTGGTCGCCAGAGGAGAGACCATAGCGCGACACAGCTCGCCCACCGAGGCTGCCGTGGCAAGAGACGCCACCGCCAGGGGATTGTACGCTAGAGCCTTCGATCGAATTGTGGAGAGAATCAACGCTTTACTCTGCCAGAATAGGCCACACGGGTAAATATTTTTAGCAAATATAACCTTTCATTTCATAATAACTGTTATGTACGGTCAAGGTCTCACACGCCAAACCGTTTTTCAACGAAAATCCCTTGCGCACACGATAAAAGGGCGTCACTTCAAGCAAAAGACGACGCGATGTAAAAGCGATTTTGGCTCTTAAAGTAATTAGGCGCGAAAGACCTCGACCATACCATACCTAAGACCTACGGTCTTTGTAATTATGTGTATCGTGATGTATAGATATTGTAACAGCACAATATTTATTTCAAAATAAAATATTGTTTCAGGAATGAACAGCTCTCCATTGGAATCCTCGACATTTTTGGATTCGAAAACTTTACTAAAAACTCCTTCGAACAACTCTGTATCAACGTGGCCAATGAACAAATCCAGTACTATTTTAATCAACACATCTTCACGTGGGAGCAGCAGGAGTACATGGCTGAAGGTGTACCAGTAGACCTTGTGGAGTTCTCAGATAACAGACCAGTTCTAGACATGCTGTTGTCCAGACCTATGGGATTACTGGCTTTGCTGGATGAAGAGAGTAGATTCCCGAGGGCATCAGATAGAACACTAATCGGTAAGACAAATTAAACCCAATTAAAAATTTATGCAACAATATAAATAAAAACATAAATTATATTCAACGTTACCTAGATAGCATGAAATAGAATAAGTTATTTTTTTTCAGTTCGTTAGCTACCTAGACTCGTTATAAATTCAAATCAGATCTCCCAGCATTAGGTTTACATTTTAAATCTACCAAATTGTGATAATTTAAGCAACCGTTTAGTTGTAATAATACAATGTTACTTACTACATTAATGTACTGCATTGTTTAGTGTTTTGTTTTACAATTTGTGGCAATATAAATGTATGCATTTTTACTTTCAGAAAAGTTTCACAATAATGTGAAGAGTAAATATTACGTCCGGCCGAAGTCTGATGCGATTTGCTTCGCCGTGCATCACTTTGCGGGCCGGGTAGTCTACCAAGCTGATGGTTTTCTGGAGAAGAACAGAAACTTCTTGCCTCCCGAAGTCGTCCAATTAATGAGGCAGAGTCAATACGACATCATCAGATTTTTGTTCCAGTGTCCCATCACTAAAACTGGAAACCTGTACTCACCTTTGCAAGGTGACCTAGATTCTAGAACTTTGGAGAGTCCTATAAATGGAGATACTCGGGTAAGTAAATTATCACTTAATTTAATATGAGAATATCATACTGTAGATAAGGTGTTTTACATAATTTTCTTTGTACTGTAGGATCGCTTTAACAGTCGAGGTCTTGCGTCGCAATCGCGAGCCCAGCAGACCGTAGCCACTTATTTCCGATACTCACTAATGGAGCTGCTCCAAAAGATGGTCAGTGGCACTCCACAATTCGTCCGATGTTTGAAGCCGAACGATTCACGATCGCCGAAACACTTCGACTCAGCTAAGATATTGAAGCAGCTTAGGTATACGGGAGTATTGGAGACAATTAGGATAAGGCAGAATGGATTCTCTCATCGTCTTACGTTTGAAGAGTTTCTGAAGAGGTAAGCCAAATTCATTAATAAAAAATCTTTGAGAAGACCATATTCATATATTTAAAGAGAAAAAAGATAATTAGAGTGCTTTAATACTTTCAGGTACGGGTTCTTAGCATTCAGTTACGACGAAGAAGTAAAGCCCAGTCGTGACACATGTCGTATTCTGCTCATGAGACTGAAGATGGATGGATGGGCTCTCGGCAAATCAAAGGTCTTCCTCAAGTACTATCACGTTGAAGTGCTGGCAAGGATTTATGAAGAACAGGTATATTTTGCACAATATTTATAGTAGATTGTTATACAAGGGGAGAAAGCGACCCATTTCACTCGAGATGTTTCTGGCGCTCGAACGAAGTGAGAGCGCCAATAATTCGAGAGTGAAATGGTGCTTTCACCCGAGTTAAACATACTATTTTTCATTTCGACTGTGAGGAAAAACATTAAATTTAAAACAGTGGTTGTAGATGTCATGGTCAGGTATTATGTAGTACAGCGAGAAAGCAAAACTCAAGTTCTTGCACAAAAAGACAGTTAATTTACAGTTCTCCAAACATCTAACATGATTAGAAAGAATAACGACATGAATACATGAAAACAGTACGAAAAAGCAGACGATACGAAATAATTAAAATCCTTGTAAAAATCATCTTTAGACATACTCTTACTAATCTGTGTAAAAAATATCGATCGAATTTTCCCCACAGATAATAAGTAATTGTCAAAATTTAAAAAAGTAGGCATAGAGTTCAAAAAGAAAAAAATACACTGACAATGTAAAAAAAGTGTCATCTTGGTATTATGGCGGGAAGCCGAATATTTTAATCACAGATTAGTAAATGTATTTTTTAATTATAGATTGAATCAATTGAATATTTTTTATATCAACGATCATAATAAACATGTTTTTCAATGTATAGCTAAGCAAAAATGTTTATTATTTTTATAATATGATGTGACTCAATTATCTTTGATCCAAGCTTTGACTGCATGCCTTGACTCTATACCATGCCAATTAAAACTAAATTACTTTCCACCCTAGGGATGGATAAGCTATTTTCCAAGCTATCTACACAGGAAAGTGCTATTTTCCGAACAGGAGAGATGAAAAATTAATTTGTTGAATGTTAAATTTTTTCCCATTATGAAATCAGTATACCATTAACCACTTAAGAGTTATTCGAGTTCACTTTATGACTAATGTCAGTGTTCTTCGTTTGTCCTGAATTTATTAAGGTACTAGCAGTTTCCGGTGGTTTCAATTATGTAAATATTTTATCTTACAAAATATCATTGTCATTTTTTTTTGTTATTCCAATGTATAAGCTATATTCTTGTCAAGTTTTATCATTATCCATTCAGTAGCTTTAGCATGAAAAAGTAACAAACATCCTCGCAAATTCTCGTATTTATGTTACTGTGTGTATTTTGACAGATAAGAAAAATAGTACTCGTGCAAGCATGCGCCCGCAAATGGCTCGCGCGCCGCTACTTCCAGCGGCTCAAGGCGCAGATGGCCATCTCGGTGCTGACGCTGCAGCGGCACGTGCGCGGCTGGCTTACCAGGAAGCGGCTGCAGGAGCGGCAGCGGCAGCTGGCGAGGGAGTTCCAGAGGGAGCAGGAGAGCCAAAGGAGACACCAAAAACCTGGTAAGTCACCACAAGGAACCACACTAGGAATCTAGAATAAGCTTCCACAATGAGTTCAGATTACAGATTATAAAGAGTAGAAGAATTACGTAGATGGTCATCTCAGTGCCAAAATTGGCTATAATATGATTGATAGAGTTAATTACAGCGGAAACAGGATAAGACAAACAGACACTAAAAACTGGTAAGCTTACCACGAGACCGCAAAATCTAAATATCTTGAAAAATCCATAGTCTTCCTGTAAGAAACAATTTGGATGCTACTCTTCAATAGTAGATACGATTTTATATCTAGTACCGATAACTGCCCCATCTATAGATTACATAATTAGTTATTATTTGGGTAATTTGGGTAAGAAAGATACCTACCTCGTAAGTACCCGTTTTTCTCCCCAGGTGTACCAAACAAAAACAAAGCCATGATGAAAGCCAAGGTTCTGCGGCGCATGACGTCGGACGACAGCGACAGCAATGAATTAGCATCAGGCAACAAGGAGAACATAGACTCGAACAAAGCCGCAGTAGTCATACAGAGCCGTAAGTGCGATCTCTAGTAATAGATTAAACAAGTCGGGAAAGAAACTAGTTACTCGTAGATTTCCAATATCGAAGTTTAGCGGAACTAACACAAAGTTGGGGACTTCTTTATTTAGTTTCGCTGCGGAAATGTGTGTACTGTTCTGTTATAACAGCTACGAATGTAGTTCGACCATTTAGAGGGATATTAAAGAAAGTTTAAAGAGTAGAAGAATATCGTGAGAAATTATGTGATTCTATTAGATTTACTAACACCTTTTTTACATGATTTAAATATCGATTTGTGTATGGGTATTCTCTCCCGATTCATCTAGGAAAGAGGGTACACAGTCAACATTAATCCTTTAGGTGTAGTAAGGAGGTAAATGAAAATGAAGGCGACAAAATTGACGTCAGGAACACTCAGTGAAGCGGTCCAACCATAACATTGTACCATCTCATCTTCCTTTGGGCACAGAAATAATTGTAATTTTCTCGCACGTAGATTTCCGCGGCTACACCGCCCGGCGCAAGTGGGCGAAGGGGCGGGCGCCGCCGCCGCCGCAGCACCCGCCGCCGCCCACGCCGCAGCTGATGCAGCAGTATTCCGTGCAAGAACGCGCCGCCCAGCTGCAGACCTTCGCAGACCAGGTATAAAGACCAGATACTCACTGAGGGTCGAACGGTTGGAGTCTCGTCACAATACGAATTTCAATTCGTTTGTGGTAAGGGTTCCCACCGAACAGCTGTTGACCTTCATGAAAGCAGAGTTTTGGCCGAAGGGTGTTTTGTATCGCAGATTTCGCGGACGGTTACCGGACACCAAGTTGCGCAACACTACGCCGGCAAAATAGTGTCATTTATTTTAATATTTTTAATGTTGTTATTGTATGTATGTTAGTCTTTAAGGTATTTATTGTATGGGCCCAAGTTGTCTGAAATAAATGATTAAATTAAATTAAGTAAAATAAACATTTATTTTAAGGAATTATACCTTAACCAATGGTCATTAAAGTAAACATTTTGTTTGTTATGGTACTTTTATTCTAATAACGCACAATCGTAAATATTCAACCGCTGGTTACCACATTTAACCATAGTTGAGTTAACTTTCGATCACGGAAACGGGTCTAAGTTGAGTACTTTTTGACCTCTTGGTACACGAGTGACGAGAGATCATAAAGCCACTAGCATTGATTTTGTATTGCTACTATTTTCATCTACCTACATAACATCTGCAATTTCTATGTAGTAAGTAGTTAAGTGGTATAGTTCTCGTGGTTTTTATTATTTTATTATTTATTGCACTGACAAAATAAAGTACAAAACGTGGACTTAATGCTTAAAGCATTCTCTACCAGTCAACCATTGGGTGAAGCAGAAACGATTAATTACTCTTTAAACTTATTTAGAAAATCAGGCATCAGAAGTAAAAAGTGGCCAGTGGTTAAATACGAGTACAAGAGAGAAGATTCAGATTTACAAGAAGAAACTGATTATGATTATATTCATACTTATTACAACACGGATCAGATTTTGGAACCATCATTTTAAAATTCATAGAATCAAGTTTTTTTTCATAAACTTACTAAATTAATTGCTTAAAAGTTTATCTATTTTTATTTGTCTAATCCTCAGGTCCACGATAAGAACCAAGAAGTCCACAAGAACCTCCGTCGCAACAAGCCTGGCATCCGACTGCATGACGTGCAGAGGCCTCCGGAAGAGTACCGGCCTCCCCCAGGGTTCACCCTTGTGCCCGCCATTGTAAGAGGGCAGCCATCACAGCTGGAGCAGGATGCTAGCAGACTTTCCAGGTAACACTGGACGATTTTTTTTTTGTAAAAAACATTGTTCATAAATGTTGACAACATAAAGAGCTACTCATAGCTGAGAGTGATTGCCGATACAAGATGACTAAAGAACTTTGATACTATCATACTTTGATGGCCTTGATGATATAGTTACCACCACATCGGAGTAAAAATGTTCCTTTAAAAATACATAAGATATATTAAAAAGCAAATCTGCCACAAAGTTTTGTACCTCTGGATTTTCACAACGTTTTTTACAATTAGCAACAAATTCTTTGAACTCCCCGTTAGGTTTTTTCAAATATCACTCATAAACTACTTTGCCTGCTGGCACACTGCCTTTGTTATTAATAGACAATTATCACGGTTTCCATAAGAATGGGTAACTAGTTAATCGGCTACCAAATCGCGTAGGTATCCGTTGCCGTAATTGCTAAATCAAGTATTTATGCGCCAATCATAATTAAATAAAGGCTGACCCGCAGATTGCAGCAATTTATTGATACTTATTTTGACCTTTACTAAACCAATCTGATGCGATCAGTAAACCAAATCAAAATAGTTATAGATTATATTTAATTAATAATAACTTATTTTGTTGATCGTTTCCACACTTATTAGCCCTAACAACGTAGGTACTTCTGAGAAATTAATATTTTTGTCACTAACATAAGCAAGCAGCAATATTAGTGAAAAAATATGACGTTTAACAATGAAGTCTGAAAAGAAACTTTAGTAATGTGTAATTTATTTATTTTACACTATGCATGCTTTCTTTACGGAACTGTGGCCAGTCCTTCACCAGAATTTTTGGAAAGCCCAGCCCGCCCATGGGATCAGCCATTGCTGAGTAAGAAAGACTTTGAGATCAAACCCAAAAGGTTTGTTGTAACTTTTTAATGATAATATATGTGTCGTGATTTATTTATATAGAATAGAATTGCTACATACAAGCTACTCGTTAATGTTTTAATTTTTAGAATAAACTGCAAACCACGAAAAATAACTAAGATATTTTATCCAAAAATGAGGCCTATTAAATTTCCTATTTCATCCGTACAGTAAACGTTTTTAGTTTTGTTTACAACAAACAATTTCCCATCGTAGTTTCTATTCATATCCCATCGATTTAATATTATTAAGCTATTCATGAAATGCTGAACGAATATGAAACTTACATTGCAGATATCAACCCTACAGCAATGAGCATTACGAGGATCGTCACCTGCAGCCAAACCAGAATTGGCAGAATCTTCCCTGCAGCAGACAGTGCGGCGGGCTAGTCAGGTATACCTACGAGTATGACTTCGACTGCTTCTGGCCCTGATACTAATGCCTAACAACATTATCTGAAGCATGCTTTGCCGGTATAGGAGAAACGGGTACGGAGTAGGTTGGAGTGGGATGTCGTGGTGTTGTAGGTGATTTGGCTAAAGTTGTCGTAGTTAATTACATCTGTACATTAAGGCATCATTTAGCAGAAACTAAACCAAGTATTCATTGTAAAATGCTCGAGATAATTGGTAATTAATTTACATCATTGTAGGCAACATTAATTTAAAAAAGATCACTAATTGTAATGACAATCACTTGCGATGTAATGTGCTTTCTTACATGATGTAGAACTAATGATTGTAAAAATCATCATTACAACTTTGGCTTCTAAAAGCTGACCGCACTTACATCATGCATATTAATGTGAATATTTCATTGTCGGGTAGTTGTTTTAATTAGTCACGCGAAACAAAGTAAGCATAGGTTCATACACATAAATTCACTAATAAGTTTAATGTCATGCGAGTGTGACTGACCCATTGAAGATCATTTTATTAAAACCATTTTTTTCACACAGCAACAAAATCAGCGAGTTAGTAAAGAACGTCAAAAAGTCTGAAGCACCCCCGAGACCGGTCTACAACCAGGCTTACGACCCGAGTCTTACTTCCGTAAAATCCTGCGTAACTCACCGGAAATCCTCGCCACCCCCGTCTTCAGCTCTGATGACGACTACACGGAGGGGCCTTTCCGCTTCAAACAGCTTCTCAGACCCACTCTTGGACCAACTGAAAGCCTCCGAAAGAGGAAAGTGAGAAACTCCCCCGGACAAAGCCCGTGGATGTCCGATAGCTCACAGGACAGCACCAGCTCAAAGCAACCGTTGTATAATAAGCGACGTCCACAAATCAGCATGGGGGTTTATTATAATTAATATGGATTTGTTTAAGCCATTTTGGTGTATGAAATATGCATTGTTAGCATTTCAATTGTCAATCTGCAAGGGCTTTCAAAGTTCCACGTTAAATTCGGCTGACATAAATAATTTAATGGAACTATATTTGTAACCGCAGGGTCTGCTGTTTCCGTCCACGTATAATTTTATGATAATATGATGATTTATAGATTGTATAAATTTAATGCGAATATTAATTCGTCATATCCACATCCGTTCATCCGTACTAATGAATTAACCGTTGCGGATGTGAACGATGTGTGTCGCAGGCGGATTTGCAATTCAATGAGCCCAGTTACGGTGGATGGTGAACTATGACCAGTCAACTGTATAATAATTACATTGTCTAGTGTTTATTGTCCAACTCCATCAATACTAATATAATGTAGTCAAACAATTGTTATAAGTTTGTTTTACTTTTAAGAGTTTATT